>CM030861.1:2149483-2176983 GCA_018105865.1 Metaphire vulgaris
TATTTTTACGGTAAGAATAAAATCGAAGTCAAAACGGAATTTTTTTTAATAAACTTGTTTTTTTCTCGCCTTTGAGTAAGTGATCGAGTCGAAAACTGAGTTGATGTCATCAACGGAATGGATTTCGAAGAAAACCGGATGCGAAGAGTTAAGAGAATCAAGAGAAAATACGCTCTGAAGTTCATCCGTTAGAAAATGGTTCATCTGAACAAAAGGAGACACTTAATATAGTGATACTGAGAAGCCCTCTATCTCATCTTAACTTATCTCCAGGGCGCGATTTGTAGGGGGAAGGGGGGAATCTTCCCCCACTGCTTAACTAAATCCCCGTACTGCTACACACTCCACAGCTATATCTCTTCACTGCTACATTCCCTCAACAAATACATCCCCCAAGCTCGACGTGCTCCCCACTGCTCCAGGTCACAAATCGCTCCCTGCGGCCTGCTCATCTCATCTATCTCATCACATCTCAACTTATCTATCTTACCTCATCTCACCTGTCTTACCTACTGTATTCTCATCTATCTTAAATCACAGAGGCGGATTTACCACGGTACCGGGTGGTGCATCGGTACCGGGCCTCCCTTCAAAATACAAATTTAGGGGCCTCCCTTTTCTGATAATAATTTTTTAAAGACTTTTAATTATTAGTTTCTTTAAAGTAATTTATTTTCGGAGATATACATGAATGTTGTACCGTTAGACGTTAGTAGTGTTTGGACATAGATAATAGATTAGTAATAATTTAGTATTGAAATGCAATTTAATGCATGCTCCACGAGTCTATGTTAAGATATAGGCCTATCCCGGTTTAGCTCATATATCCCGGTTTAGCTGACCTCAATTAATGGTATGGCTCATAATGGCTGGACTCTGACCGAGTGACCGGCGGTTGCACCGGGCCACCGGCGGTCATAGACGCCCGGCCTCTTGCATCGTTATGCAGATTAGGGGTACTGCATGACTCAACCTGAGTGCCTGATCAGTGTGCCTCGACGGTCATTTCTTACCACGGTACCACCGGTCAAGAAGCGCGGGAAATGGGAGGAGTATGTGTATTTGTATGCCTCCGTACCTTTGGAAAGGCAATGCATAGTTGCATACAGACTAACGCCATCACTAATTTGTTTTACCGTAAAATGCGTAACACCGTGACCGTGACCTTTTTGGGCAAACGATTTCAAATCTTAGTTATACTTAGTGCTTTTTTTCTAGAAAAAAGGTACCAGAACTCACCTTCATGTATGATCAAATTCATAAGAAATAAGTTCAAATAACACTTAAATAAATTAAATTAATGCATACGTCTTAACACGTGGATTATAGCGCATTGATATCTAACAGATCATAGGCTGTCATCCTTAGCCATACTGAACATTGAAAATGAACTCGTGAAGACAATCGACTTTGCACAGCTAGTGGAGGCCTTTGCTACGACAAAAAGTCGTCGGCGACATGTTGAGACAATTTAGACTAATTACCAGTTACGGTGGGTTACCAGTACACTACTAATATTAGGCCTATAAACAGACGACAGATCGACCGTGCCCCAGTTTTTGTACACTGACTGCACGACTGCAAATTCAATGCAAGTTTATTTGAGTTGAAGTTAATGGCATTTAATTGTTTCATTTTTCAATGACGTTTGTTTTATTTTTACTTCTTTAAATTATGACCACGATGGCGCCGGGGGGCCTCCATGGAAATATTTGCACCGGGCCTCCAAAATGTAAATCCGCCTCTGCTAAATCATCACAAATCATTTATCTTATCTCATCTATCTCATCACTTCTCATCTTATCTATCGTATCTCACCTGTCTTACTTATTCTCATCTATCTTATCTCATCTTATCTATCTTATCTTATCGGAAGCGAAACTCCTATTGCCTGTAAGAGGAGAGCGGCAGATAGGAGGAGGAGGAGGAGGAGGAAGAGGAGGAGGAGAGGAAGGATACTTACGAAGCCCCATTCTTTCTCAGCGAAGTCAACGCCCACGTATTCTAAATACGAAGCGAATCCTTCGTTCAGCCAAAGATCATCCCACCAATCAGGAGACACGAGGTTACCGAACCACTGAAACCAACAACACAGGTCCCCTTTACCATGGCGACTGTCGACATGGTAACTGGGTTGATACGTCTCTCCGCTGGCTAGCCCTTTTGGGTGGAAAAATTTTTAACGCGGACTCGAAAAAAGAGAAGTCTTTTCGCAAAACAATAAAATTTACCGTATACATAAAAATAATGTCTAAAAGTAAAACTATTGCCAATAAAACAATCCACGTCAAAATGTTATTGCCTCTACAATTAGCAATATATTACTTATAGTCATAGACATTACATTATATTATTGACCAGTGGCGGTTTCAGGATTTCTTGGTGGGGGCGATGAAATTAATTCATGGGAGGTTGGTGGGGGGATGAAAACAGAAGGAAAAATAAATAAATTGTGCCGAAAAAGGCTGACAAATGGGAATTTTCCCATAATTATACTACACTTTTACCGAAAAATATAGGTTGACAAGCAAAAAAAGGTCATCCGCAGTTTTCCCCGCAGTTTTATTAGACTTTTACCCCAAAATCGGTTTGACAGGCAGAAAAACAGGGTCGGTGGGGGGATGCATCTCCACTCTTCCCCCACGTGGAACCGCCACTGCTGTAGACATTATGTTACTTATAAACTTAGATAATGCGGACGTGTAAATAGAGTGAAAGAAAACAGACACCCATATAAAGCACTCTACACATGACTTAATTACAGTGAGGCAGTATCGAATGACAGCATTGCGCTACGTTGCACTACTCAGAAGCATTCATGGGTCACATTATCACATTATCAGCCGTAACCCACTCTCTCTCCCCTGCCCATGCCCTAGCCTCAGTCGAAACCTTAGTAATCCCCCGCCATAACCATGACCCTAACCCGACATTTCCGGCGCGAAAGGGTTAGTTTTCTCACAGCATCATCGCAATTATCACAATAACGTATGTCGTCATCATCATCATCATCATCATCATCATCATCATCATCACTATCGTCGTCGTTGTCGTCGTCGTCGTCGTCGTTATCATAGGGGCGTACTTGATGTGCCAGTTCGTGTGCAATGACTGTTGCCACTCTGATTTTGTTGGCAAGGGAGGATGACCGAGGGTCGTAGAGAAGCGCCGTCTCTCTGTAGATGATCAGACCCCAGTTCTCCATCGCACCCGAAGCGAAGTCCGGCACCGCCAACATATCTACACACAGCAACACACGAACACATCATTCGACTCTCTGTCTGTCTGTCTCTCTCTCTCTCTCTCTCTCTCTCTCTCTCTCTCTCTAACTGACATTCTCTTCCTCTGTCTGTCTCTGTCTCACTCACTCTCTTCCTCTGTCTCTGTCTCTGTCTGTCTCTCTCTCACTCACTCTCTCTTCCTCTGTATCTGTCTCTCGCTCTCAGTGGCGTCCTCTTTCTCTGTCTCTGCCTCTGTCTCTGTCTATCTCTCTCACTCTCTCTCTCTGTGTCTCACTCACTCTCTTCCTCTGTCTCTGTCTGTCTCTCTCTCTCTCACTCTTTCTCTGTCTCACTCACTCTCTTCCTCTGTCTCTGTCTGTCTGTCTCTCTCTCACTCACTCTCTCTTTCTCTGTATCTGTCTCTCACTCTCAGTGGCGTCCTCTGTCTCTGTCTCTGCCTCTGTCTCTGTCTATCTCTCTGTCTCACTCTCTCTCTCTGTCTCACTCACTCTCTTCCTCTGTCTCTGTCTGTCTCTCTCTCTCACTCTTTCTCTGTCTCACTCACTCTCTTCCTCTGTCTCTGTCTCTCTCTCTCACTCACTCTCTCTTCCTCTGTATCTGTCTCTCACTCTCAGTGGCGTATTTAGGCATGTTCCAACGTTCATACGTTCCATGCAACAAGAAAGATTAAGCGCATAAGAATAAGCAGCTACTGCTGTGCTGCCTTCTGGGGCGCTGTAGAAGTTTACGAGATTTTACTTTACTTTACTTACTTTACTTACCACAAAACACAACTGGACCCCACATAGTAGCTTAGGACATATTTTGCTTGTCACAACACAAAATAGGGAGGAACGGACGGGTAGCCTGGCAAGGTCCCAGGACATTCGGAACAGGGCCAACACCAACGTTTCCTCTATTTTTTTTATAGTCTGCGTGAGCATGAATTTCTTGTGTGCAGAATCAACTTCTGTGCGCGCCGAGAATTTCTCCGAAATCAACATTACTTATTTGCTAACAAGTTAATACGTCTCAGAACACTGTTCAATGATCAATGATCATGTCAATGATCTGTCAATGATCCGCTTTTTACAATTTTCCCCACCAGTTTATCATATAAACACATGCAGTGGCATAAACTTGGATGAAAAAGTAGGGACCCAAACCCTATATCTTCTCCTTTCCTACGGTAGCCTCTCAAAATGTTGGGACTCGAGTCTAGAACTCTAATAATAGTAGTTTACGACTATGATTACACATGCGGTTTAACCATATAAGTAGGATTACCAGACGTCCTTAAATGATAAGGACAGTCCTTAAATTCCGTTGCCTCGTCCTTAAGGGCGTTTGTCCTTAATAAGGACACAAAATGTCCTTAAATTTCATGCGTTTGTCCTTAATAAGACACAAAATGTCCTTAAATTTCATTAAAAATAGTGACTACCGATTTCGGACATTACTCTGTTTACTGTAGATTAAAATGACTTTTTTATTGGTTGATATTGATGGCGAAAACTGGTTATCATTAGTTCTTTATGCCTTTTTTTACGTCCTTTACGTCCTAAAAATGCCCGACAAGCAAAACAAGCTAGTCATCACTAGTTTTTTGTGCTTCTTTAACGTCCTGAAAAGTCTGACAAGCCAATGTGTTTTGTGTGTCCTTAAATTCTTTCCAACTGATCTGGTAACCCTACATATAAGGCACTCGTTAGTTTGAAAATTCAAGCATCACAAATCAGGCATTGGAAATTTGCAGAGGGGTTATGATTTGCATGCCTTTATAGTTGCTCTTCGATCCTTACTATGTGTCCATTCGATCCAGTCCAGTTACGCTTACTCCAAGAAGATGATTCTTAATGCGCATCATCATGTCTAGATGGTGTTCCTCTAATTCAGTGTTCCCAAACTGTGGGTCGCGACCAAAAAGTGGGTCGCAGGGCTCAGTCTAGTCACTCTAGTGGGTCGCGGGGTAGCGCGAAATTAGATTCAAAGTGTCATTTTCTAACCAACGCCACAACATCACAAGCCCTGAAAGTTGCAAATAGGCTTAGGTTTGAAGAAATTTGTATGCCTGCAATCCTCCATACATGGCTTATATTAAAATAGTGTTTTATGAAACCTTTATCCAATTTTAGTCGACAGTAAGTTTGCAAGGCCGCGGCATGTTGCAATACCTCTGAACTTCCTGAAGTAGTCGCAGGTCCAAAAAGCGGGAGAAACAGTAGGCCCATTACTACTTTTAAATTTAATTTTATTTCGCAATAACGCAAGAAAGCGTGTTGCGACCATTTTGTTCTGAAACTTTACTAACAATAGGGAATCCCTATAAGGGTACTGCGAATTACCTCGCGGTTAAGCGATTTTGCCATAGTCATAGGATTTTTAAGACGCGTAATAAAGGTATGCTCCTGGCAAAATTTTAAGAGATAATTTTCTAGAATTGTTGATATCTATTTCGCTCCTTTCGTCTTAGGCAAAATATGAATAACTCTGCCACATGTTTTATTCGGATTGAATCAGAGCTTTTGTTTTGCCATTTATTTCAAACTCAAAAGTAACGTTCGCTAGATGGCATAATGCATTTTTTATATTAATGCTATTATTAGGGTCGCGGCACCTTAGAAAACCGCTGAAGTGGGCCGCAGTTCGAAAATGTTCGGGAAATCCTGCTCTAATTGATTCCTTATCTTGTTCTTCAACATATTCATTAGGCTAAATCGCAGTTCACAGTTTGTGCTGAATGTTAGACATGTTCCTCCTATATCAATTCGATTTCTAGATCTTAAAACTGTTCACAATCATACACAACCATGAACGCTTATATGAAGCTGTTGTTCGTTTTCATTTCAATCAAAGGCCAAACTTCTATTAAGCCTCTTGGCTCAAGTCCCCATTTTTGAGTCTGCCATAGGGAATGGGGAAGTTACAGGACCGGATCTTCCAACTTTTTCTTCCACGTTGACGTGAATGAGTTCAAATCTCTATTTTAAGACATTTCTATCGCTGGCTTTCTGTTCTTTTAATTTTACCGATATTTGGAACCGCGTGCTTTACACAAATAATATTATTAAATACGAAACCTTTTGCTCATAGTCTAGACCAGAAGTTAGTAATTGTATGGAGCCGTTACTAGTTCTCAACAAAACGTGAATCTTTATCAAAGTACGTGTATGACATGAAAGCAATGGGGGAAAATTTCATTTCAAAAATTTGTGCGCTCCATTTTTTCCTTTGTGCGCTTGCCTTGCGACCTCTGTGCGCGCGCGCGCGCACAGATTAGAGGGAACATTGGCCAACACTATCCTAAATAACAGCCGTGCTCTTTCTCTCTCTCCCTCTCTCCCTCTCCCTCTCTCTCCCTATCTTCCTCTTTCCCTCTCTCCCTCTCTCTCCTCTCTTGTTTTCTCCCTCTCTCTCCTCTCTTGTTTTCTCCCCTCTCTCCTCTCTTGTTCTCTCTCTCTCTCTCTCTCTCTCTCTCTCTCTCTCTCTCTCTCTCTCTCTCTCTCTCTCTCTCTCATGACCCCTGGAGTCTCAGTGCAACTGCTAGCAAAATACAATCGGATCTTTGTAATTCCAGAAGAACGAGATGGAGGGAAGATGATAGGCTGATGAATGAACGTCGAATGTTGTTACCAAAATAACTGAAAGTGCTTCTGACCTTGCTTTGACAAAGGAAAACTGATGTTGAAGTATTCTTCGAAGAATTCTTGAATCTTGATTCCAATTTCGAGCGCATATCTTGCGTTCGAAATCACTTCTCTTCTTGCATAGACTCGAAACTGAAATACAAGATCCCTGCCAACAGAAACTCTATAGAACTTCTGCAGATCATGCAAAGAATAAGAATTTAACGCAGTGACTGTCTTTATGTCCTATCTATTTAGATTCCGCGACAATTCGTCTACAGACTTTTCGTCTACGACAATTCGTCTACACTCTACAGACTTTTCGTCTACCGACAGTAGATCTGCTACGATACCCTAACCTAACCCTAACCATAACCCTATCCCTAACTCTAACCCTAACTCTAGCATTAACCCTAACAATAACCCTAACCTAAACCCACCCTAACCCTAGCCCAGATATTGTAGAAGTCGGTACACGATTCGGTAGACCAAAAGTCTGTAGACGAAATTGTCGTAATACCATTTATTTATTAGATGTGATGACGTAAATTGCAATGTAGGATATTTATTTATTTCGAGACAACTTCTATAGCGCCGTGCAGGAATATATCTAGGATTGTGAATTTGGGGGGTGTCGACCTCAAATTGGGGGTGAGTTGGGGGTGTTAAGGGGTGTAAAAATATCCCTGGCGCCGTGCACTAGGCTAAGGCCTACGACAAGGGCGCTGCACACGCAGTCAAACCATAACATAGACTAAAAGGTGTGTCTTTAGTTCGCGCAGGAACAGCCCGGGGTAGGAGACAGGACGGTCTCTAGGCACTTTTTGAACTCTAGAGTCCACCATGCCTGCCAACACCGGCTGAGCCAGCTTCAGTCACCACGGGCGGCAAAGCGTTCCAGAGTAACGGATATGATGATGATGATGATGATGATAATGACGACGGCTACTATGATAATTATGCTTAATTGATTGATTAGCCTCACTGCCCTTTGGATGCTGACTATTGCCTGGCTGATAATATACCTTCCCCATAGCTATTTTAAGAGAGGCTGAGCGCCTAAGAATAAGCAACTACGGTTGTGCTGCTTTCCAAGGCACTATAGAAATCCACGAGATTTTACTTTACTTTACTTTACTTTTTTAGAGAATGAGGTTTAATTTATTAGAGAATGAGGTTTTCAGTAATTGCCGGACAATTGATTTTTATCTGCAGAAGCGTTGGATGGATTATGGTGCGACGGTTTTCAGAGTCGTTGCTCACCCTGGTTCCACTTCTGGTAAAGTTCTGCACGTATTCGAAATCAGTGCAGACTGTGAAGGCGAGCAGGTAGGAGGACATTGGCACTGGAGTGCGGAGGAAGTGGTCTTCCACCAGATCACCGGAACTAAAGTTACAGTTCACTTCCGTTAGACACAGGGTTATTTCTAGGATTATATCGTTTTTTTTTGGGGGGGGGTGACGGTAAATTCTGGGTCCCCTGCCAAAAAAGTCTGACAAGCAAAACGAAAGGTCAACCCATACCTAAGATTGGGGTGTTGGGGAGGTGCCGGTCTCAACTCAAATTGGGAGGGGAGGGTGTTGGAGAGGGGGGATTAGGGGGTGTAAAAATATCCCTGGTTTGACATCGTCGATCATCGTCGTCGTCGTCATCGTCATTAATTACATCAACAGCAGCAGTTATGATGATAATCGTTGTCATTAGCAGACATATTATTTTTATTGATCTTGGCTTACATTGGAATGGAATGGTTAAGTCCCATGTTTGATAGTGACGTCATATTTTTATTTCTAACGATGATGACGTCAAACGTCGCTTTGAAGTTAGGTTCGTCGAAACAAGGAAGCACTTTGCGCGCATCCGTTGGCTCCATCTGTGACGTCATCAAACGTCTAAAGCAAATGTATTCATATATATATATATATATATCAGATCTTTATCTTTATCTTTATCTTCTTGACGACTTCTATAGCGCCGTACGCACGACGAATGTCGAAGTCAAAGGCGCTTTGACATACTTTGGCATGCCGATGGCGAACGTCGGATAACAGAGACAGCGTAAAGTCAGCCCTGATGGAAACGACGGAGATCGCCGCCCAAACGCCCACGGTAGCGAATCCCGTAGAAAGGAGCCTTCCGCTGTAGAACCGTCCGCACCAGGCACGTCAAAGGAGCAAAAACACGGGATAAGATGTTGTAAATTCCGCAGATGTTGTGAGAACTGTCCGCGAGGCGAGCCACACGGAGAATTTCTGAGATGCGGACTCCCGTGAGTAAACCGTCGTCGAGCTAGGTGAATCCGACTTTGGATGGAATTCCAGGTTACAATTAGAACGGATGTCGCAGCATTCCCGCACGGGTATCTAGTCTGCAGTTCTGCCAGGCCGCGTTGATAGAAAAATCGCAAAACAAGATGGCGGACCAGACAGGCGACGAATCAGCGACTAAAACCGTCCTAATCCACCCGAGAAAAGCGCAGAGGACCTTCCGAAAATGACGGGAAGGTCACTACTCGCACATTTTGCGCTAAAACGAGCGCAAAATATCGTCGAACCGCCCAGAACGACGCTTTTCCGAGGCATGCACAGGAGCATGCTTGGCAGCCGGAAACGGCGCCACCGGAAAAAAAGATATATACATGCATATTATTTAAAGCCATTTACTTAAAGTTAGATTCCATAGTACAAATTCATTCCACTTGTACATGCCACGTGACGTCAAATGACACGTCATCATGTCCTGAGGAGACATGCGCATTAGCTCAGCTGCCATCTGCTTACTTACTTTAGATAGACCTGAGAAGATGAGACGTGAAGAGATAGAGAGAGAGAGAGAGAGAGAGAAAGAGAGAGAGAGAGAGAGAGAGAGAGAGAGAGAGAGAGAGGGCATCTGCGCACATACAGATGGGGTGGGGGGCGAAACCACCGAACACCTCGACAGGTGACGATTCTTGCATTTAAATGTGCTCCGTCTTTCATTATGCTGAAGACATTTGCCAGTGGCACTCTTTCTCTCCCTCTCCCTCCTCTCCCTCCTCCCTCCCTCCCTCCCTCTCTCTCTCTCTCTCTCTCTCTCTCTCTCTCTCTCTCTCTCTCTCCAATCCATGTATGCTGGTGAATCCGAAGCGAGTGAAATCTAAATATTCCATTTGACGATCAGGGACGTAGCCACCGCTACACTCCTGTTGACGATACAGCATTTAACTCTGGCGCTACATCAATGTTTCCGTGTGTCTGCGTGATTATATCTTGGATGTGATTGACGGGCGATTGAGTGATTATATCCTGGATATGATTGACGGGGATTTGAATGCTTATATCCTAGATATGATTGACGGGTGATTGAGTAATTATATCCTAGATATGATTGACGGGTGATTGAGTAATTATATCCTAAGATATGATTGACGGGTGACAGAGTGATTATATCCTGGATATGATTGACGGGGAATTGAATGTTTATATCCTAGATATGATTGACGGGCGATTGAGTGTCACTGACCGAGTGACATTTCCTTCGACGTAAGAACTCCAGTAGATGCCCTTCAGGTCATCCTTGAGTTTTCCAGTGAAGTTCAACTCCAGTTGGAAGGTTTTTCCAGCGATGAGCGGCGGATCTAGCGTCAGAGTTAGCAGCTCTTCTTCCTCGTTCTTACTCCATCCGGTGATCGTCCATGAACCCGGGTCGGTCGACTGCAGTTCCGTTACTCTTCCTCCGTCGTCGTCCAGCGTCAGTTGTTTCGAGTGGAGAGTGACCGTCGAAGTGCTCTCCTTGCACTCCATTTGAATCTTCACCTGGCCGTCGAAGTGAAACAGCGAAGTGTCGTTGCCATAGAAATCGGGAAACAGTTTGAGTGAATAGTGGATGGGGAGAAGGTGGCGGGGAAGGCGAATGCTCTTTGGCGTTCCAGCAGACGAAGGAGATGCTGTTGTCTCGGCAGCAACAGTTGCTCCTCTCTGGCTCTGCTCATCTTATGCAGCGACAACATATGCAACATAGACAACGTATGCAACAGCAACATAGACAACGGCAGTTCTATATTGATTCATTACACTGATTCATAGTTCTGATTTTCTATACTGTACAGTGGTTCTCACACAGGGCAGTCCCTACTGAACCACTTTAAACCTTGTTATATTATATTATATATATTATATTAAAAATTCTTCTTTTGCATTTCATAGCGAACTCTATTAGTTTAGCGAGGTTTTTTCTCTTGCGCCAAATAAACATAAGTGATCGAGGTCTACTTAAACACTTGAATGGGGGCGGGAAGTTAGCAGAGTGGTAACAGCGTTGGACGATGGAGCAGAAGTTCGCGAGTTCGATCCCCGCAGGAGCCTTAAGGTCGACTCAGCCTTACTCGCTAGAGGGCAGTGGCGGCTCCAGGATTTGACAAGTGGGAGAGGGGTGGAGTGGCAACTTCTAATCATGGGGGCCAACCATTTGTTGTTTAATGTATGTAGCATTAAGTATAGGCTCCCAACAGGGGGGCCACTGGGGGAGCCAGGCACTCAATAGGGGGGCACGGGCCCCCTCTCCCTCCCAGTGGAGCCGCCACTGATAGAGGGCGGTGGTAAACTGAAGAGCAGTGTTAAGCTGCAAAGGTAAAACGTGGGTCTGTGGAAAGTAATGGCAACCTACCCCAGATTAATGGCTTATACCACCTACGTCGCTGATTTCCTAAGACCGGAGATAAGCGCCGGAACCCAACGCTCGGACTGGAATACGAGACCTATTTTTACCAGTTTTTAATCGAATAGAACATGGCCCATTCAGTCACCAGAGGGCGTCTTTTCATCCGATTCATCGTTTTCCTGTTTTTGAACATTTCTTTGACCCAACACGGTCACATCGTCTATCGTGTAAGGCGCATTACATATAAAGCAGCGTTTATTATAGGCCTTCTCTGGGGGAATTCCTCCCCAAGTTTAAACCCCCCCCCCGCAACCACAATTTTTTTATATGTTGCATGTAAAGTAAAGTAAAGGTTTTCACCCGTAGGCTCACGCCCGTAGGGTCCGGTGCTGATCCCCGTATTTTGTAGCCAGCAGCCCATACATAGGTGGCTAAGCCATACATCGGCGGACGGTGGCCAGTCTCTTCCGCCGAACCTATGGTTACTATCGCAATGTTGCCATTGCTACTCATTTTTGATGTTACTACCGCCCTCTAGCGATTAAGGCTGAGTCGACCTTAGGGGCTCCTACGGGATTGAACCCGTGTCGTCGGCGTGCCTGCCCAGTGATATTACCACTCATCTATCTTCCCGCATGTTGTTGCATGGAAAGATAGAAATTCCCCCCAAAGTGTAACGACGGGGAGGCTTTTATTTCTTGAAGAGGGGAAAATGCAATGATGGCAACTTCTCTGCTTACCAGGTCATTTCAGGAGGTTGGAGGACCTTTTTTCTTTTGCTTGTCAAGATTTTTAGAGACTCAGACCTTGTCCTCCCCCAACATTCTAAAATCCCCAATGTCAAGGTGGCTAGAATAAGCACTGCATATAAAGTCTCAATTCAGCGCTAGATAGATCTAGTAAACCTGTAGTACTAGTAAACCTGTAGTACTAGTAAACCTGTAGTACTAGTAAACCTGTAGTACTAGTAAACCTGTAGTATACCGTGCAGACAGTGCTGTCCTCTGTCTGGAGACAGATAATGAACGGTCACTCCAATTATGACGAACGACAAGAGAAGAGCGCCGAAGAGAAGAACTGCTCTGGATCTGGTCACGAAACATCCTTTGTGCACTCTTTCATTCTCGGGATTGAAGTGAACGGCGTTTTCAGTGAGTGCAAAAGACATCGCCACAATCAACACTCGCTTCAAATAGAAAACCACAGCGCTGCTTATTGGGTTAAGTCGAGAGATACTTTTCTCTCGCACTCTGCTGCATTAGACGGCCATCCTCTCCGACAAGCGATCCGTGCTTAGGTCCAAGTCCACTGCTTTGAAATTCTACGAATTAATGAAGAAAGACGACCCGAATAGGTGATTTATACCATCGCCCGATTCGACCAATTAGAAGAGAAGAAGACTTAGTGTCGAACAGTAACAGTGTTGTTGAAGCAATGCACCAAATTAACCACTGAAAGAGAGACAGACAGACGGACAGGCAGACAGACAGAAAGACAGACAGACAGACAGAGACAAAGACAGATGCAGAGAGAAATCGCTTATAGGCATTCGACTGCGTTGACACCAAACGTGATAAGACTACTAGATATCAGCCATTAACAGTTCATTGACATCCAACACACATTAATTTCCATCTCGACTCAACTGAACTCAGGTTTTTTTTCTCATTACTGACTGAACTCGGATGGATTTTTATTACTGTCAAATAATATTAGCTCGGCTATCAGTTTGTCAGTTCATTAGACTATAGGCGATTTGATGTTTTTTTTTATTACTGTAAAATATTTTAAGCTCAGCTATCAGTTCACAGGAGGCGTTTTAAATAGATTTCAGTTGCATACTTAGGCATATATACTAAGCCGCAGCTAATGCATACGACCATAAACCAACGTTCGTCTCACCACCTGTGCACTTAGTTGCCAACTGTCTCATCAGAGCCGTAGCTAGGGTATCCGGCATCCCGGGGGCAAAGTAGGCCTATACCGTTGGCGCCCCTCCAGACTCCTGACGAGGCAAAAAAGAGGCCGCCACACATGTTTCTTCTTCTTTATTATGCATTTTACTCACCCAAATGCCCAATTTTGGCGCCCCCTCACCTCGGCGCCCGGGGGCATATGTTCCTCTGCCCCCTAGCTACGGCTCTGTGTCTCATGCTTTCTTCTTCCAGCGAAAGCCTTTCTTTCTCAGTCATTCAACGGCATCAGGTTGAACCTGATGCAGGGTCTCGAGTCCTCCTTTGAATCTGGTGAGGCGGCAGTCATTGACTGTGTGGTTCATAGTCTGTCTGATGCCACAGAGGCAATTCGAGTCATCTCTGGCTCCCCCCCCAACGAATTCTCTTTGCACTGAAAGAAAATATAGCTACTGGACAGTTTATGGAATAAGCGTCACAACTCTGAAATAAAGAGAAAGGTTCCCTTTGGAGACCTAAACATTGAATAGCAGGAAAGGTGCAAAAATTTTCTTCTATTTTTTGTGACTCTGCAGGGAGTACAGTTTTGTCAATAGACAAAGTTCTGCTCTTGTTTTGTAAAATAATACTAGTAATGAATAAGTCCAGAAAGATGCAGCCTTCTAGCTATGATATTTCTGAAGTTATAGGGGTATGAATTTGTGAGAAATTTAAGCGGCTGCCGCAAAACGCCCAAAAATGGCCCTCTAGGTGCAATAAAAGTTGAATATCTCAAAAACTACTCAAGAGAGCAGGCTAAAATTTTGTAAACTTTCACATGAATGCTTGAGGAACATGTGTGGTGAATTTCATAATTTTTTAAGATGGTCAACCTGGAGCCATTTGTTGAATTGACTTGGAATGACTCATACTTAAAACTTCACTGTGATTGTGCTAGTCCTAAATGTTTTTTTAATTTGAAAAAATTACCACAAGTCATTAATATCAAATGGAAAAATATGGGGGGTTGGCCGATTTAAAATTTAAAATTTTATTTTTTAGAATCACCCTAATATATATATCACTTATTCAAAATATAAGCCGATCATTGTTGCCACAATTCAACTGGAACTGCACCTGGACCTGTCAGTCGCCTTCGACTGAGTTGATATTAATACTCCGCTGTGCTGGTTTCACTACACGACCTCTCAACTTAATAGCGTCGCACCCAGTGTTTAATCTAGGCCGTTTCCTGGGGGGGGGGGGCGAAATTGCCCTTTCCCCCTCGGAAATTTCAAATTCCCCCCGGAAATTTTGGAATACTGCATGGACTAACAGCGGCCCCTAGCAGAATTCCCCTCCCCGGCTTTGTCAGTTTTCCCTCCGGCTTTTTCAGTTCCCCCTCGGAGTCCAGGAGTCTAGATTAAACACTGGTCGTACCTCACTTGCCACACTCAGACAGCATTTAATAGATGCTAAAAACCCGATGGACCCAAGTTTGCGGACCCGAGAATGGCTGCCGTCAGTCCTTACTTTAAGATAGATGTTTAACTGGTTTACGTAATGACTGAAGACGTTGGCAGCGATATTTCAAGATCGAGCGAAATGTCATGAATGAAAAGAATTCTATTAAAGTTCTGTTTAACAAAACCCAAACTTAATGCAGCATTATGTTAGTCCTGTGCCTATAGTGTACAGTAAGTCTTCCCCTCTTGCCAATCTATTATTTCAGAAATCTATTATTATTAGCTGTAAAACCATCGTATTGGTTACCGTGCATCTTGTTTGCACCACAAGAATTCTACTTGATTTTGTCAAAATCCTTTGTGAATATCAATTTTAAATAGAGGAAACATCGCTATTAAAATGCATTTTGCCCTTTCTAATAAGAAGAATAGGTATCGGTCAAACAGAATTTGACATTGGAAACCTGGCGGTTAAGCGATTTTGATGTTTTAGAGAAGAGCGAACGGGTTTAATGAAGGTGTGTTAAATTCGACCTCGAAATTCTTGGCAGAAAGAAATTTCAAGATCTGTAATGATAATGTACAAGTCGTATTTGAAATGATGTTGCATATTTCCAGTCCTATTGCCAGCCGTTGTCAACTAATCGTTACGAATGATTAACAAAAATCATCGCTAATTAATATCTGTTTATATATATATATATATATATATATATATATATATATATATATATATATATATATATATATATTGCCCTCAGTACTTCATTCCCGAAGGTCTTATGAGAAAAAATTGTCCGGAGACAAAAATTAATGTGTGTTAACTCTCGCCAGGTTCTTCGAGGTCGGCCACGGAAAAAGTTCCTCGAAACGATATTGCGTTGAAGCGCTGTATGGCCATAGACAAGCGCTGAAACAAAAGCTTCCTTCCTTTTGTCTCCGGAAGACTGAAATACGACGACCTAGTTGTCTGATGAAAATCTGTGCGTCTGTGCGTCATATATATATATATATATATATATATATATATATATACTAGGTGTTTACCCGTCAAAAATGACGGGGGAGATTGGCTGTTCTACCACCCGATTTTGCGCAAATGCAATAGCATTTTATGACGGGGGAGATTGGCTGTTTTACCACCCGATTTTGCGCAAATGCAATAGCATTTTGCGCAATTAATTGTCCTTAACTCGCCGCCTTTTCCTTCAACCGAGTTAACGCCCATTCGCGTGAATTTTCTGAAACTTGATAGTCGACGTAAGTGTACTGATTTGGCAATGTCGAACGACATGCAATGCTTGATTCTCTTGTTTGCTCTGCTGATTTTTCACGCAGACCAACAGCCTGCTACTCATTCTCACTTGATTGTCGGAAAGCTCGTGAACGCTGGACTTTTTTTGTTTTGCACAGAGGGTTAGAAAGAGGGATAAAATAGCTAAACAATGGTGCAAACGTCATCTTCTTAGCTCTTATATAGCCCGAGATATAGCAAATTCAAAAAAAATTGGAAACTTTCTCAGAATTCAAAACTTTCGCGAAATTCGCCGATAATATAATACTTATGTTCAAACATTGGGGTCATCGGGTTAGAATTGATAGATCTTTGCCAAATGTCAACCGATTTTCAAACTTTTTGGTTTATTTTGTTCCTCTGACATCCCTTTAGAACTTTGCCGCTGACCAAAGTGGGGTTACCGCTGAAAATATTTTGCTAGGGGGCTTTAAAAACTTTTCGGGGGGAGAGGATGATATTTTAGGCCGTAAAGTGGACTCTACCTTTATATTTTTTTGTTTTGCACGGACGGTTAGAAAGAGGAATAAACAATCTAAACAATGGTGCAAACCTCATCTTATTAGCTCCTATATAGCCTGAGATATAGCAAATTTAAAACGTTACAGCAATCATTTCTGAGAACGCTTTACCAAAAATTAAATCCCCAGTACGGTGACGACGTCTGAAAATTTAATCCCCACTTGAGGGGTTAAATATAAAAATAGGTATTGAGGCTAGGAAGGATATATATATATATATATATATATATATATATATATATATAATGGGGCAGGGGCATTGGGAGAGGGAAGGGAGGTTTGGGAGGAGGAAGGTGGGTTGTACGGGTTTTGGAGCAGCGTTGTGTAGGTTTGGAAACGGGGTTTGGGGCCGGTGGGGTAGGCCGGAGCGCTGATGGGTTGGGGCCTGGGCGATTGGGAAAGGGATGGGTAGTTGGAAGGGGATAGGGAGAGGGAAGGGGAACAGGGGGTTTAGAGCCGGGGCGGGAATGGGTTGGGGCTGGAATGGGTTGGGGTCAGGGCGATTGGGAGAGGGATGGGGAGAGGAAAAAGGGATGGGGAGAGGAAGGGGAAGGGGGGTTTGGGGCCTGGGCCGGAATGGGTTGGGGCCGGGGCGATTGGGAGAGGGATGGGGAGAGGGAAAAGGGTTGGGAGACGGAAGGGAACGGGGGTTTAGGAAGGGGCGATTGGGAGAGAGATGGGGAGAGGGAAAATGGTTGGGGAGACGGAAGAGGAACGGGGGTTTGGGGGCGATTGAGAGAGGGATGGGGAGAGGTAAGGGGATGGGGAAAGGGAAGGGGAAAGGGGTTTGGGGCCAGGGCGGGAATGGGTTGGGGCCTGGGCGATTGGGAGAGGGATGGGGTGAGGGAAGGGGACGGGGTTTAAGCTGCAATTAAGACGCTTCGTTAAACGCTCCGTTGATTATAATACATTTTTGATTAAACAATATTTGGTTGTCAATGACAACAGCGTCTTGCAATACCCGCCGTGTTGCGGACGGACCGTCGGACGGACATCGAGAATTATATAATAAGATATATATATATATATATATATATATATATATATATATATATGAAAACGTAACAGATTTTATATTGATATCAGGCTGCCAGCCATACCTTATTCCCACTGTTCAGTCAGCCTAATATAATTCAACGTTCGATTGGTTTTTGGCCTTTTGCATCTGGTATTTTAAAAAGCAATCAACCGAGCACTTCGCGATTTAAAACATCGATATGACAAAATTTTCCGAAGCATTTTGCTTTCAGCATCAAACATTTTGGGAGTGATATTTTATTTTATTCTAAATCAAAAGAGTTGAGTTATCAGGTGCTTATCGCCTGACGTTGAAGCGATTTTGTCTTATTTACAATATAATCACTAGGTTTTATAAAGGTGTATTGGATGCAAATATTATTAATAAAAACAATTTCAAAGTCTCTCTTTTATTCATTTCACATGGCAAAATAATAAACATTCTGGTAAATATTTAATCGCGTTGTTTTCATTCGAATTCATTCGACATCGTTCTATTGCCCATATTAGACTGACGCGCCTCGTTTCTGCTAGTTTCGCCAGGTGGCGGTATGTCTTGTTGCATTTCAGAAATCTATTAATGTCGCTGAAATGTTGTAGTTCGAAACTCACATTTAGTGCTTTTTACAAATGTTTAGAATTTCTCGGTTTCAGAAATTAGACTTTGACAGCACTTGATCCACAATTATTAATCAGAGGTTGATCTAAAATTTAAAAAAAACTGTCAATTGGTTACATGTTTGTCAACAATTTTGGGGCACCCTTTGTCAACAGCTGTCAACTTTCAGTGACGCCCTATAATTATGTCAACACCTTTTGACTCCTACCCCTTAAGATCCGTGACGAGTCCGCCTATTAGGTTTTCATGCAAATGTCAGATATTTAAATAAGGGATGTCCAATAATTACGTCAACAAAATAGGGGGCGGGGTTTGAAATAGTTTGACAGTTGTTGACAGGGGGAGGTCAAGAGAAGTTGACATCAACAATTTCATTTTTTACAAATGATAAAAATAGGAAATTTCATGGAATACTATTTATTACAACGGAATAAAGCCTGACAAGCAAGAAAGGTCACCACCACCACATTATGACACTTAGGCGCATAAGAATAAGCAGCTACTACTGTACTACTTCCAAAGCGCTATATAAATTTACGAGAATTTACTTACTTACTTACTTGATGAACAAAAGAAAGGGAAAAGGTCTCATCGCTGCAAAAATAATAACCTTCTAAACATTTTAGGGACACCCGTCACTGATCTTATTTGGGGGCTGGGGGTCAAAAGTTTTTGACATAATTATAGGGGGTAACTGAAAGCTGACAGTTGCTGACAAGGGGTGTGGAGATGGTAAAAATTGCCCGAAAATTGTTGACATAATTAATGGACAGCCCCATATTTAGGGTTGCCAACTTTGACAAATTGCAATAAAGGACACCCGGTGCGGAAAAACCTTGGTGTCACCCGGTGAGGGGAAAAAGAGTTAACTTCCTTCTGAAGTGCGGTGACAGACAAGCCAAAAAAGGTCATCTCTCTTCTGAAATACGATGTCAAGAAAAACAGGTCATCTCCCTTCTGAAATGGGGTGACAAGCAAAAAAAGGAAATTTCAATTGAAATGTTTGGTTTCATGACTTGATTTTTGGAATAAAGGACAAACCATGGTCCTGTATAAAAGCGATAAAGGACAAGGACTCAGAGGTGCATTAAAGGACTGTCCTTTGACATAAAGGACGGTTGGCAACCCTACCCATATTCGAACTGGACATAGCTTTGTGAAAGTTACTCAAAGAACACTTTGTAGACGAATACAAAGTCGCAGAGCCTGAATATCTGTCGTCATCGTCGTTGTCATTGAAAGTCCATCTCATGAGAACGTGTAGCATGACTGATAGCCTGGCCAGTTGAGAGAAATTCCGGGCCCCTGGGCAGAACAATCATGGGCCCTATTTTTAGAAATGTCTTCTGAAATTTTCTAAATTATACGTGACAAGTGTGAAAAAATGGTGATGACCTTTTCTTTTTTTGTTTGTCATTCTTTTCAAGACGTAATCAGAGCCCACTTCTGTCCAATGAACACTTTAATGAAATAAACGTCTTTTACAAGAAAGCGAAAGAGACTCATAGAGTTAATATATAATTAAACTGTTCAAAGTAAAATTCTGCTGAATACTGGTATTGGGAAACAGTGGCCAGTGTTTATTCTAGGCCTGTTCTTTTTTTTGGGGGGGGATTCCCCCCAAGTTTTAAAATTCCCTCCCAAATTTGTATATGTTGGTTTGGGGGATGGAAATCCCCCCCCAAAGCGTGGATAGACAAATCTTGTCTCCCCAAACATTTCAAACTCCCCCCAATGTCAAGGTGGCTAGAATAAACACTGAACTGTGGCGGTTCAAGAACACTTGGTGAAGGGGGATGCAATGAATTTCTAGGAAGGTCCCGTCATTTGTCAAAGCAATTCTATGTCAACGGTTTAGAATAAACGCAGGATTTGATTTATAAAATATAATGTTCAGAATTGACAATGTATAAAAGCCATTTTAGTCTGGTTGTACAAAGTCATAGTCTAAAATGAAGTTTTCTATTGCCGGAAGTGAATTTATCGATGCCATTGTCTGTGGATATGTCCATGTCTTTGTGGATATTCATCAAGGCTAATCCGCTGTGACGGTCATCTTCCATTGAAGAGGCATTTTTGTTTGGATGTTGGGGGATACATCCCCAGTCATCCCCAACGTGGACCGTGTCCATTAATTATGTCAACAATTTTTGGGCAATTTTTGACCCCTCCCCTTGTCAACAGCTGTCAACTTTCACTTAACCCCCCATAATTACGTCAACAACTCTTGACCCCCCTCCCCCAAGATCAATGACAGGTCCCAATAACAAGGCTATTATTTTTGTGGTGATGATCATTTTTTCACTTTTTCCTCATCGAGTGTCAAATGTGGTGGTGATTACCTTTTTTCTAATGCTTTTTTCATTGTAATAAGTAGTATTCTATGAAATTTCCTATTTTTTGATTATTTAAAAAAAGTGAAATTGCTGACGTCAACTTCTCTTGACCCCCCTTCCCCCTGTCAACAACTGTCAAACTGTTCCAAACCCCCTCCTCCCCCTAAATTGTTGACGTAATTAATGGACAGCCCCATACTTCAAATTCCAGAATCTGACAAAAAAAGGTGTATGAACGCCGTTCCCGTGCGTTCCCACTGAAAAAGCACTGGGTACCAATGTACTTATATGTCAGAATGAAAACTGTCAAAATATTAAGACGTTCGACATTACTCGTTTACACGCCTGTGATATATAAACAGCACGAATTGCAATCGATTCAAGCAAATGAAAATATAATAATTAAGAAGCCAAGTGAAATATAGTAACCTCCTCAACGTTGAGATATTTCAAAGACTGACTCATCGTCTAAATGCATTCGACATGGCTACATTCCTGATTCAGTGTTTAGTGATATTCAATACCAGTCTGGATTTCAAATCTCAATATATATTCCACAGCATTTTGCTCTCAACGTCAGGAAATGAAGGCTTATAATGGGATTCTTAAGGAGTCGACTCTACCACACCACCTAGCGGTAAAGCAATTTTGTCGAATTGATAAAGCAGTCAGAGGACTTTAAAAAGGTGTCTTGGTTGCAACTAATTAAACTAAAATGACAAACTATTATTCATTTCCTGTGGCAAAATGCTAAAAGACAGTTTTAAAATTTGACTTTCTTATTTTTTGTAATTCAACCAGATTCTCTATCTATCGTTTATTTTAGACTCACGAGTTTCGCTTCTCCTAGTGTTCGCCAGGTGGCAGATTGCACTGTTATTGTTTACCACATGACAAAAATATAATTAATGTCATTATTATTATTATTATTATTATTATTACTATTATTATTATTATTATTATTATTATTATTATTATTATTATTATTATTATTATTATTATTATTATTATCATCATCATCATCATCATCAACATCATCATCATCATTATCGTATGTTGCTTGTGCTGAAGAAGTCAGCCGTTTGACTGCCACATCAGTAGCTGAGTGTAACGTCTGAAGACCACCATCATCAGTGTTTTATACAGGCCTATTAGAAGGGGAGATCCCCCCACCTCAAAATTATCCCCTCCCAAAAAAAATCCCAGCACTTACACAAATTTTGCATTGAACTGTGTCTTTTCCCCTCCAACCAAATCGATCCTCCCCCCGAAAGCGTCAATTCCTTCCCCAAAGGCCTGGAGTCTGGATAAGACACTGACCATCATCGAGTGTTGTTATAGGACAAGAGTCAAATATATGATTCATTGTTTGCAAATCGCCGCAGATACACAGATCCGAGTCGCCCACCCAGACCTTACTTCCGGCGACAGTATTTGCAGTGACCCAGCGCTGTCCGGAAGCGGTTCAACAGGCACCAAAGATGACGTGGCAGGGTGTCGAATCCTGGTTGTCGGATAGCGGGATCACCTGAGCTGACTTCCCGTCAAGTCTCTACTGACCATCGACGTCAGTGGGTTCCTTGTTCAACCGCCGGGGGTGACGTCATTTGAGTCGCTGTTGAGGAGGATTGGTTTGGTCCGCGTGAAGTGGCCAGGCTTCATTTTCTGCCACCTTCTTCGGAAACTTGGCTACAGCGTCTGTGAGATGCAGATCTGGAAGGAGGGGCAGACGTTAGAGAGGACTGGCAACCACGACAGGTCGGTTGGACGTCGAGTGCCAGAGATGACTTTGGTGTGAGGGAAGGGGGCGATGTGGAACCTGAAGTAAATGTTGAAATCGGGAAGAAGGCAACAGTATTCCGGCATCTAAATCTAACTTGTGCTCGCTTCATTTTATGCCAAAAATCTATTAGAAAGAACACTAAGCTGCGTCTGTACTCAGCCATTGTTATAACGATCGCTCTCTTTGCACGAAGACACAATACGGACATTGGAAGTCTTGCACCGACGATGCCTCCAGTTACATGGAAAGACCGCATGCCAATTAAGTGATCAACAGGTCATGCGATGGACATGCATAAACTCCCTGCACAACACAGTAATCGTGCGAAGACGCCGATTGACAGGGCTCCAAAGTTATTTGGTTAAGGAACCGAATAGGAGGCAAGGATCAAGGAGGCCAAAGGGATAGAGAAAGCCAAAGGGTCTTTAACCTGCGCCGATTGATTTTCTTATTGGGTTTTCGTTCATTTTATTTAATTTATAAACGGAAAGATACTATATTCCGAAGCATTTTGCATTCAGCATTAAGTTATAGAGTATAGACGGTGTTAAAATGAGTTAAAGTTGGTCGAAACGTAGCGTTTGAGCGATTTTGTTTGTATTATTTATAAAGTCAGCACAAGATTTAACAAAGGTATCTTGTATGCAACTGCTCAAGGCAAAATAGCAAAATATTTAAGAGTAAGTTTGTTTATCTTCTGTTCAATTAATATGGCAAAATAATAAATATTTTTGCAAAATCATATTGTGCTTTCATTTCATTTCAATGAGATTTTTGATCGATCGTTTATCTAGACGCCTGCGCTTCGTTTCTGCTACTATTCACCAGGTGGCAGAATGCATAGCTGTTTACCATGAGATAGAATATCATTAATGCCGTCGAAATACTTTGCTTCGAAACACGTATTTTTGCATTTTTGGAAAACCTAAGAGAGGCGGAACCAAAATAGAACCTGTTCACACTAATTGTAGTGCTATTGTTCGGAGGAAAACACCAAACAATCTTGAAATATTATATGAATGAATGAGGACATAATAATGAAACAGCTTTTTCGTCCTCGGAGGAGTTCATATCTTCATTTACCGATAAAATATGCCAGTGCTTCTATGATGAACAACGTCTAATTTTCTGGAGTGATGGTTTGCTTCACCTTCACCGCCCACCGGTCAAGATAGGGTCGAGATGTTTGGTCCGAAGAAGATTCAGCAGAGGTCACTACCTAACATGCTGCAAAAATTTTTAGCGAAGAAAACTCTTAATTTCACTATAAGAAGTATTTTAAACGTTTGTTGATTTAGATTTTGCATTATGTACTGACAACTCAAGGTTGAAATTGTTGGTTCAAAGGGTGTTAGCGACTTTCTCGCAGCACTTGGAATGACAAAACTCTCCTAGAGTTAGTGTAATATTTAAAGACTGCGTTATGAGTATACTATTAATAACAGCCACTGAACAAAGGAGATTTCCAGAAATTGGTTTACTCTCTCGTTACTTGTCTATCACTGTACACAAGACAGTCGACCGAACATTGATTGCAACAAAGCAATTCATACGAGGAAACCCAATTGATTTTGGATATAAAATAAGTAGCACAAATTCTCCACTTGGATATTGCCTTCAATTGGAACCTTGTTAAGGTGCAGGAATGACTGCCATATTTTCCAACATAATTTACCATACATTTATGACACTTAAAAACATTAAATTAAGTCTATAATATTGCTTGATTACGACGTTAATGTTTCGTGCTTAATTTACAAAATGGTCTGATTGGGCAGCAGTTTGAAACCATCGCTCTGTCTTTATGTACAGTGGTGAAACTGCACTGCATTTCGTCCTAGTTCACCTCGTTCAATGCTTCAATTAACCTGACAAAAATGCTGGACAGAGAAATGGAAGTCACTCTTATTCTTCCTATATTATAAATTTAAGCGCCATATAAAAGTAATTGCTCTGCACATTAGAGAACATCTCTGTTCATTATGCTGTCTCTGAATGGTTTCGTACTGATATTGCAAATTGGTCTTTTTCCGAAATTATTGTCGTTTCATCGATTTAATGCGTTATCTAAGAAATCATCATGCATGGCGTTTGTATGACAGGACAGACAATGAACGACAGAACAGAAATGAAAACGTTAAAATGAGACTTTTTACACAGTTTGTGACCACCAAACACTGGTAGAGAAGGGGAATTGGAGGACTGACGTGTTTTGCCCCCATTGGGTATGTAGCTGCAGAATGAGGGAAGTATTCAATTCAACTCTCGGGCTTTCGTGCAATTTTTCAGACAATATGAAAGGTAGTCGGCAACTTAGTTAAAGGTGACCAGACCAGGGGCGTCTTTACATGTAAAAATTCGGACACAGTGCCCGGGGCCCCGCGCATCTTAGGGGCCCCGCGCCGCGCGCAAACTACTTTTTTATGTAGGATTACCTTTTTGCTTGTCAACATTCAAAAACGTTGGAGATGACCTGTTTTGCTTGTCAACATTGACCTTCACGTCTAGGGCCCCGCAGGCCGCCAGGTGCCCGGCGCCCCGCACTGGTTAAAGACGCCCCTGGACCAGATATGTTCTTTTTGAATAAATGTTTAACTTTTTCATGAAATTAGTAAATGAGCTTGATACTCTGCCACACCTCTACAAAGCACAAAACCAATTTATACATGCAACAAAAACTTTTCTATGCAAAAGTTAACCTCCATCAAAAGCACTAGATAAGCTTGAAATATACTGGAGAGATATATTCTAATCATTGTATTCAAAGATGGCAGACGTCGTGTGTCACTATTATCCTTGCTGGTGTTTTTAATTTAATTAACTTTAAATTTCCCTTTAAAATGCCAAAACATTTTGCTTGGATAGATTGAAGGAGCGATAACTCTTCGACCTCGTAACAACTACTAGGTATTGGACACTAAAGCTATCGGTTAAGCGAATCGTATTCTTTTATGGAGTTTCTCTTATGACTAAAGCGGGTGTTTTCTGTAAGAATTTTAGTTATCATCAGTAGATAAAATTGGTAACAACTTTTTAAAATCCCCGTTCTCCGTGGCCCCGAAGGAAATGAGGAAATAATTTATAATGTATTAAATAAATATTTTAATGTGAAATGTGCAAAAAAATCGCCAATTTTGCCAAAAATTTGCAAAATATAAAAAATTTACAAATTTGCCAAAATTTGCCCAAAATTTGCAAAAATTGCCAAAAAATTGGCCAAAACTTGCCAAAATTTGCCAAAATTTGCCCAAAATTTTCAAAAAATTGTCCAAAATTTTCCCAACATTGCCAAAAATTACCAAAATTTGCCAAAAATTTGCCCAAATTTGGCCTAAAATTGCCCAAAATTTGCCAAAATGTGCCAAAATTGGCCAAAAAATTATCTCGCCCCCAAGAAAAGTGAGAAATGACACTACTGGTTGTATTAACTTCTATAATTACTAAAAGTAAGTAAAAGTTGTTCAGCTTCAGGGGGGCTTCGTCCCCCCCCCGACCCTCCACCAGGGACTTGGCCCCTGGATCCCACTGGGGGCTCAGCCCCAGATCCCTTCTACGTGTTCGCCATAACTCCCCCCACACTCTCAAACGTCTGGCGTCGCCACTGGCTGACTGTTCGGTGTTTCATTAAATCGGAACAGTTTTGCATTTTGGTTATACAGTAACTATGTAGGCCTAGATTAACTTATGAAAATAATATCTCCGAGTTTGCTACAAAATTTCATTTGAGGAGATATAAATCCCATTCACATATTTACTAAACTAGCTCTATAGTCTATAGAGAGCCAATAAGAGCGACTGGGAGTACTTTTCAAACACTTATCGCGACCTTCGAGATATCTAAAGAGAGAATCCAAAATTGCGGTGTGCTCTACACAGGCCCGGCCTTACGTTCTGCGGGGCCCCGGGCGAGGGGTCTTGAGGGACCCTAGGCGAGGGTATCCGGCGCCCGGCGGGGTGTACTGTTGTACTGTACTTCCCACTCCCGCTTGGCTTGTGCGGGGCCCTTAGAGGAGCGGGGCCCTGGGCACAGGCCCGGTTTGCCCAGGCTTAAGGCCGGTGTAGCATATTATAATGACCCCATATAATAATAACTCCCCCCTCATTATTATATATATAATAAAGACTCCCCCTCATTATTATATATATAATAAAGACTCCCCTCATTATTATATATATAATAATAACTCTCTCTCCCATGAAACTGTCTGATAAGGATTTGCACTTACAGTAGTTTGTGCATAGGGAGGAACTGTGCATTTTTATTAAAACAACTATTTTGTTGTCATTATTCCTAGAGAATGGCGTGAGTCGTTAACCGATTACAAGTTAGCGTCAAATAATGTTTTTGTGATTTTTTGACATACATAGTAACTTAACAGATTCAGTGGAGAAAATCAGTTATTTCAACCGCAATATTTAGCTCTGTAACTTGTAAGACCGCTCTCTCACCGCATGAAAGATTCATACGCCAACCATTTTGCTCCATTTAATAAGAGGAATAGATAGCCGTCAACTGTACGAGGTGCAATATTCACCTAACGGTTAAGCGATATTGCTTTTTTTAGAGAATAGTGAACGAAATTATTGAAGGTGTGTTAAATACGATCTAGAAATTCTTGACAGGAAGACATTTCAAGATCTGTAATGATATTGTGCAAGTCGTATTTGAAATAATGTTGCATATTTCCAATCCTATTTTGCCAACCGTTGTCAGCCAGAATTTCAATGAAAACAAGAAATACTATATATATATATATATATATATATATATATATATACAGGTGTCTACGAAAAAAACCCCCCAGCAGGAAAACTTTGATTTCTTAAAAGTTCCTAAATATATTTTTATCAAAATTGCCACACTTGTGCAGCACATATTTTCCCACCCTTCTGCTGATTTTCATATTATTTGCATGTAAGATGGCCATTTTGTGAGATATCAAAGTCAAACTTCGATTTTTACTACTCAGTCGCAGCATGACAGGCCTAAATATCGACAGCTTCACATAAATTTGGCTTCATGTCAATTTTGGTGGTATTAGTAGAAGTTGTTGTTGTTGTTCCAGTAGTAGTAGTAAAGTTTAAA
>CM030861.1:2179483-2544483 GCA_018105865.1 Metaphire vulgaris
TGTCCCACCCCATCCCATCCCATCAGGGGCGTAAACCTGGCGTCAACACTGGGGGGGATAGAATAATTTTTAAAAAGTTGACCCCCCAAAATATAAATATCTCCCCATTTGGGGGGGATATTGCATAGTATGATGGGGACTTTAAATCGCCCATGAAATACAATAATAACCAAGTAGCCTGTGCATTGTCTGGTCTAAGACTATTTTGCATGTACACTCAGGGCATAAACCTGGTGTCAACATTGGAAGGATAGAATAACTTTTTAAAAGTTGACCCCCCAGAAGTATAAAAATCATCCTCCTCCATTATGGGGGATATTGCATATTATGGTGGGGACTTAAAATCGCCCATGAAATACGTTTTGACAAGCCAAAAAGAAGGTCATCCTGATATTTTTCCCTCTCAAAATACCCTGACAAGCAAAAAAGCTCATCCAAAATGAGAGAATGTGGATTTGGCGTAATTCTTCCATCAACATCATGGGGTAGGATATAATTTTTTTACCATATAGCCCAAAACATTGGGGGTGATAATTGATACTCTGTCCCCCGCCAACTAATTATTCGGGGGGACCGTCCCCCGCCGTCCCCCCGTGTTTTACGCCCATGCATCCCATCGTCCCATGGGATTCCCGTTATAACATTAATATGAAATATTACTCATGTGTAATACAGTTCAAATGAATTTATAAATTATGAAATATATCAAAATTTAGGTTTGATGTCTAATAAATAGGACTATGTTTACATAATAATAATAATAATAATAATAATAATAATAATAATAATAATAATAATAATAATAATAATAATAATAACTGAAAAATCTAAACCTCTTTTTTCATCCGTTGTTATCGAACTGTCGATCGCTTTCTGTTTAAAGAAAACTATGTACAGAAAGAACTGTTTACAAAAAGACATGTAAAACGACAGAATCTATTAACTTTACTAACTTGTTATGTCTCGCCACAAAATGTAGATGCAAATATTATAAGTGGCGGATCTAGTATTTGGCAAGTGGGTTTGATTTGTGGATCTAGTGATTTGGCAAGCCATTGTGATGGCTTAAATTAGATCATCTATGCTAAGGGCAAATGTAAACCGAATTTCGAATACCTTTTCTGCAATAAATTCAGGTCGTTGGTATTATCAATGAGACATTGACAATAAAAGGAAATACATTTTAGGACGGCAATCTAAGTAAGTAAGTGTAATGTGGAAAAGTTTGACATCGGTTTCTCTTTTCAACATCTTGGTGGTAGCGGTGCTAATTAAAATCAGCTGTTTCGAGTGGCCTGGCCTAAAATCGCGCTCTTCGGGGGGCACGCGATGAGTCCGTTCGACGTCACAAAAAAACACCGTTCAACTGGATTTTCGCAAGATTTAATGAATAACCGGAACAGATCGTCACACGCAGTTGTTTCTTTCTCCTAGCAGATATTAACATATCTTTCATCCAAAACAGTTCTTAATTTCCGACACATTTCTCTAGATGTACGTTACAATTCTTCACGCTATATTTCCGACTCCTCGCCTCTCCGGTTTTAGTTTCAGTCCTCGTTTCACAGTTCCCGGGCGAGAGCCTGCCTCGCCCTCCTCCCTAGCTTATATCCAGCGGCTACCTGTCAATCAAGTTTCGCCTTTCAACTGGCTTCTCCTGATTCGCAGATATCCACCAATCTAACAGTCTTCTTAATATATAGTGTTATACTGTTTAATAGATTTTAACTATAATGTCTATAAAGTCACCGTCTATCAAAATTTATTATTATTACAATAATCCTAATGATCCTAATGATCTCTCCGAGTGAAAACATAAATTAATTATATGTTTTTGTCGCTTATTATTTGTTGGCCTTCTCAAAAGTATCATAACAGTAAGTAAGTAAGCAATCACTTTATTTCCCAAAAGTTAAGATTATTAAGATTATAAAAAGTATTTCGATTTAATTAGAATTATTTCTAATTAATTAGAATTAGCTTTAAAATCGAATTAATAATAATTGTAATTACCTAAACAAATTTTCTAATTAATTATAATTAAAATTAGCACATATTCTAATTAATTAGCTAATTAATTAGTTAAATACGCTTAATTAAGTAATTAAAATACAACACTGAGAGAATGGACGAAGGATTGAGTCTTGAGAGGGGGCGGTTCACTCGACACAATCCCGTAAACCTGGAAAGGTATCGTCCGGCAAGGTGCTCGTCTGAGGGAACTTGGAGTTGGCGAATCGACGACGATACGGCACGCCGGAGAAAAACTCTAATATTTACTTTGAGTTGTGTTCACTTCTTGAGTCATGTTTGACTTAGTTGCTAATTTGTTCAGGAGAAAATAACATTCCTTGTTTTCGAGGATGTTTCTTGTTATGGGATCCAGTGTGTGGCACAGATGGCGTCACCTACGGCAGCCCAGATTGTCTTAGAGCAGCGAACTGCGACAATGAGGTCAAAGTGAAAATTCATTGCTATGGGAAATGCGTAAGAGGTAAAGCGTTTCTTGCTTTGCCATTTTAAAATATCGACTAGCAATAGGTGTCTGTTGAATTTGTGAACCTGGCATTTGAACGGGGTCCCAGTGACCTTTTATTATCAAGGTTTTGTTGACTTACGGTGAATCTTAAATAGTCCAATTTGCATCCATTAATTAATATCAGAACACGGCAAAATATATCGAACTGGTCTTAATTCACTGACCTTTGTCCAGTATTATGATTTCTCGCGAGGCTAATGTATAGACACTCGAAACTGTTGTTTCAAATGTGGTCATCATGCTTACGATCATCTAAATGGAAACAAGGGGAAACTGATTAAACATGATCGTGATAGAGCAGATAGACGGCTGAGGCTGCTGTTAATATAATATATAATATAATATAACAAGGTTTAAAGTGGTTCAGTAGGGACTGCCCTGTGTGAGAACCACTTACTTGTGAAATAGTTGGCATCAGAAATATAGGCAGCGGTAATATAATAGACAACTGAATAAATGCATACTAGTGATACTGCATATCTTCTACGTGCATTTAAGTAGCATGAATAATGACCCTTCAAAGTACTCTGTGACGATGCAATGTGATATCGTGAGTTTTCTAATTTTTCCAAGATGGCGGAGTACTGAAATGTGACCGATAGTGAAGAGAATTAACGTCTACCTTAGATATCGAGGCAAGTCAGAATCGAATAATTTTCTACCAAAATGAATGCTACAATTATTAATCTGTCAAATGAGCAAATAAGACGACGATCGTCGCTTATTTAAATCTATGGTCAAGAAAGATATTGGTATTGAGTGACGAATATGAAGCAGACAGTCGTAAATCGGATTCGATTCAACAATTTGCAGCTGCTGATTGCTGCCTCATAATAAAATAATATTCCTCTGTTCCAGGTCATTTGTTGTTTCAGTACTGCGAAAATGAAACCATCTACTGATATTATTATTATTTCTAGACAATTTCTCCAGCGCAGTAAACAAGGCTAAGGCCTACGACAAAAGCGCTTTGACATAATTCTATCAGTAAAATCCTATATTAAATAGGTGTGTTTTTAAGTTCGTAAGAAAGGATTCCGCAGAGACAGCTTCCGACACAACGTCAGGTAACGAGTTCCAAAGTAACGGATTCCCTTTGAAGAATGACCTTTCTCCAAACTTGGGAAGTGATATATGCGTAATCATCTGGTCCTTTGTAGCATCCTTTAAGTACAATCTCAGCCATTTATAGTATGTTCTGAAATTCATGCATCCTGGAGAAGAATTTCTGACAAATGAATTTTCGTATTCTTCGTATTCCCATTCCCACCTTTTCCCCCATGCAGTTCCTCCGCTTCTCGCATTCCTCTATTTGAAGTGCCGCCAATAATTTCCAGTGCTCAATTCTTATGTAATGGCCATCGGCATGTCGAAAAGGCAAACATTTTAGCATTTAGGAATAGATTTAAGCAAGCCCAGGCCCTATCAGAGGGGGCCAGCAGGGCCATTTGGCCCGGGCATCCATCTGTTGGGTGCCTCTCTTTTTTTACTTGTCTAGAAATTTGGGAGAGCTAGAAAGCTAAATAGCTACTACTAGAAGGGGCCTCAAAATTTGGTGATGACTTTTATTTGCTTGTCGACAATTTTGGGACTTTGGGATCGCTAGAAAGGTACCCTGCGTCAGGGGCGTCATTTGGGGGAGGCAGGAAATGAAAAAGGAAATTTAAAAATAATGTATATTGTACAAAATAAATAAATAAATTTGAGATGTGCAAAAAATCGCAAAAATTGCCAAAAAGTTGCCAAAATTTGTCAGAAATTTACCAATGTTTGCCAAAAAGTGCCAAAAATTTGCCAAAAATTCCCTCCCCCCAAAAGTGTGAAATGACGCTAATGCCCTGCGGTCCTCAAAATTGGTGATTACCTTTTCTTGCTTGGCAATATTTCAATTTTTGGGAAGGCTAGGAGAGGCCTCAAAATTCCCACTGGCCCGGGCCTCCTTCAGCCTCTGAAGGGGCCTGAGCGAGCCAGTCTATTAGTATTGCCCATTAAATGTGGCATTTTCGGGAGCAAGAAGCCTGGCAACTACCAAACTGCTCATGAAGCCATATCCCGATCAAGGATAGGTTGTTGAATAAGATGCTAGAACATTTACAAAATCTGAAATATATGGAAAGAATTGAGTTATTGAAATCGAGTAGAAAGACAGCCTAGCTCCCCCGTCATTTCTGACAGACACACGGGCACACATCTGGTTAATTACAAACGATAAAATCATTCAACTGTTTGCGTACGGTTGACTCGTTGGACACAGTGGTGAATGAAGAAGTTATATTCAGCTTCGTGGCGCAAACGACTGTGCTGAGTATCAAGCATTGCTTATCTTTTGTTTTAAGTAGGAACAGAATAAGCCATCTATTGACATTCTAAAATATCTGAAATTATTATAATTGTTATTTGTATCAAGTGTTTTATGTTGGTATTTTAGATTCCGTGGTATATCGAAGTCTCTGCTCGGACATTGGATACAATAAAATATCATTAATATTGTATGAAAGCCTAAATAAAAGATGTTGCAAATTCTGTGTGACCTTTGCCTTTACCCGTTCAAGCTAAAGGCAGATTATTATTAAATGTTCGGGACCCAGTGGCGGCTCCACAGGGGGCCCGGGGAGCCGTGCCACTATTAAATTCCTGGCCCCTCTGTCCCCCTGTTGAGACCCTATACTTAATACTACATACCTAACAACAAATGGTTGCCCCCATGATTTGAAGTTGCCACCCCTCTTGCCAAATCCTGGAGATGATTATGAGCTGAGACAAAAAGGAAGTTTCTGACTAATTTCTGAACGGGTCGGCGGGCCAAATAATAAAGGCTCGGCGGGCCACGTTCTGGCCCGCGTGCCACGGTTTGGACGCTCTGTGGTAAACAATAGCAATGCATTCTGCCACCTGGTGAACACTAGCAAAGGCGAAAATCATGAGTTCATGATAAAAGATAAAGAATCGGATTGAATTTCAACGAAATTAATACGGTTAAATTTTGCAATAGTGTTTAGCATTCTGACACAAGAAATGAATACTATTTTGTTATTTTAGTTTAATTAGTTGCAACCAAGATACCTTTTAAAAGCCTTCTGACTACATTATAAATTTGAATAAAATTTCTTTTTTGGTTGTAGGGCTATGCTATTATAAACCTGCATTCATTTCGTGACGTTGAGAGCAAAATGCTGTGGAATATATTTAGAGATTAGAAATCAAGACTGGTATTGAATATCACTAAACACTGAATTAGGAATGTAGCCATGTCGAGTGCATTTAGACGATGAGTCAGTCTTTGAAATATCTCAACGTTGAAGCTATTTGACTGCGTTTGGCTTCTTGAAATTATACTTTCATTTGAATTGCAATGCGTGCCTTTTGTATCACAAACGCTTCGACGAGTAATGGCGAACAGCCCTAACATTTTGCCCATTTTCATTCTGACATATAAGTACACTGGTACATCTGCTCAGTGCTTGCTTTTTCAGTAGAAACGCACGGTAACGGCCTTCTCAGACCTTTTTGCCAGATTCTGGAAGTTGATGTATAGTCTAATACCAGTATTCCGCAAAACTTTATAAATTTATGATATACTTTCTGTAAAATATGACATTTTAATCTATGAGGTAACTTGAAGTCAGAACTGAAGTTACACTTTTTCCAGGTGTACACCCACCCCGTCATAGCATTGTCAAAGCAATGTGATAGATAGGCAACAAATGCAGGATCATGGATGAACATTCACTTATCATACAAGATATAAGCTGATCAATGCTCTAGTTACATTTTATTTTACCAACGACTTGGAATCTTAGACTACAAAGTCTCTGGTGATCAGTGATGGGCAACTAGTTAACTAATTAGTTACTAACTAAAAGTTTAAGTTAATTTTTTAGTTAACTTCATAGTTTAATTAAATATAAATTTAAAGTTTTCCGGTTTTGGCGCCTTCGCGGCTGCCAGCAAGTGTTTGTACGTGTCACCGTTTCGTCGCCGTTCTCGGCATTTTCCAACGTTGTGCGCTTGAATTTTACTCCAATCGCGAGCACTGCGTTCCACTCGTCAGTTTTCCCGATGAGTCTCTTGCCGCCGCGTCCTCCTCCACTTTTCCACGCCGTTCTGGAATGTTCTAAGTCGGTCGCTGCCGCCGCTGAGTGGACCGCCATTGTCCGCCATTAATATGGCCGCCGCCGCCGCGTGCAACTCACTGGGATCGCGGCTGACGGTCGTTCCAGACTTCGCTGGAACCTCCATCTTCGTCGGATTTGCCGATTTCGGTGACGAACTATTCTCTCGCGGAGGACCGCTATACTTTGGATTCACCGCCGGATCTACCTTGCGGAGAACTCTTAATACCAACTCGCGGACCTGTAACATCATCTTCCTTTACTCGCTGACGTGTCGATGTTGCAGTTTTTCTTGTGAAGGACCGCTTCTTAAGGACTCGGCTCCGGATTTCGTCACGGCATCGAGTTCTTTCTTTCATCAGAGTGGATTTTCGACATCGCTGCCTTCTGACCTTCTTTGACATGTCAGCGCTGTCAAGGCGCTTTTGATTTTGGCTTTTAACTATGCTACAGCGCTATATAAATAGTTCTGGATAATAACAACGCTGGTCTACGTCATTTTTTCTGACTTGAAGATAACATGTGATCTTTATGTATTTTGGTGTGCTGAATCCAAAAATCACACTCGTTTCCTCCAGTGACGCAAAACACTGTTTACTGATTTACTGTTTACAGTAATAATGTAGCATTATGTATTGTAATTCTTTAGCTTTATTGAACATGCAAAAAGATAAGGATGTGCAAAAAGATATGCTGGATATGCAGTGGGTATAACTATTTATCTGGACTGTATTTCCTCGATCGAACAGTGGACGGATGAAAATCGGTTATCCCTGAATCCAGCAAAGACTGAGTTCCTCTGGTTAAGTACACCTAGAAGGAAACATCTCATACCACGAAATCCGTTTTCAATTGAAGATGCAGACATTGTTCCTTGTACTGAACTACGTCTTCTGGGCGTTCTTTTGGATGAGTCACTTTCGTTTGTCAGTCACTGAAACAATGTGACTCGCACCTGTTACTATCAGTTACGCAGGATCCGGGAGATTCGCCGCTGCCTGCCATTACCGGACGTGATTAAACTGGTTCGATCCCTCATTCTATCACGAGTGGATTATTGTAACAGTATCTTACTCGGACTTTCTGTCAGCCAACTAAACCGTCTTCAGATGGTGCTAAATGTTTCAGCACGTCTGATCTTCGGCGCTAGGTGGAATGATCATGTGACACCGCTATTACGAGACAAACTTCACTGGCTCCGGATTCCGGAGCGTATAGCCTTTAAACGTTGCTGGTTTACATTTAGGACATTAAATGTCCCTTTCTGCCCAGAGTACTTAACGGCTCTTGTCTGTAAGCCCAAGTCGTCTGATCAGCGCTCGCAGCTTCGATCAAGCAGCCGCTCTCAATTGGTGGTTCCACCCCCGTCTGAGACAGCAAAATTTGGGGATCGGTCTGTTTCGAGGGGCAACCCTTTGCTTTGGAACTCACTGCCGGCGGACGTGACTAGGGCGACATCTCCTGAACTGTTCATTAGGAATCTTAAAACATATTTATTTAACATCTCCTATTAGGGACACTTGTAAAGCGCTCTTGACTTTAGCCTTCGCTATGCGTATTGCGCTATATGAAATTGTCAGAATTAATAATTAATAATAATAATTTAATAGTACAAAAGCTCAGTAGGCAGTTTTAAACTGCAGACGTCAGCATTTTATGGCTACAGGCTTATATAAGTAGTGTGAAACTGATGGCAGCATTCAGTCGTCCACGAGGCTAATAAAACGCAGCAAATTTAACTCTTTTAAAAAGTATTCTGTGGAATATGCCATCCAGCAATCTAGTAAAGTGTGCAGGATATGTGTTGAAAATCTGAGACAGTGGACTAAAGGTCAGAGAAAAAGTCTTAGCTTTGGAGTTCCAATGGTGTGGAGAGAGCCTGGAAACCATGTTGCTGACAGCTACTTCTGTCAGGTAAATATTGCAGGCATGTCCACAATGACAAAATCTTTCATCAAGAACCAAAATCCCCCCCTTTGCTCTGAGACCGGTTGCTCACTGTGCCTTTGGGACAGTTGATCAAAGGCAGAACATTATACAACATTATACAAGGAAGGAATGGTCAGTTAAAGAGAAATTCAAGGTCGGTGAAAAGAATATGAAGAACGAACCATTTGCTAATCCTCGTAAAGTGTTACTCCGACCCTTGCACATAAAATTTGGACTTATGAAACAGTTCGTTAGGGCTTTCGATTGAGATGGTATATGCTTCAAGTACATCTGTGCAAAGTTTCCTACTCTCTAATCGAGAAGTTGAAGGTTGGCATATTTGATGGCCCGCAAATTAGGCTTCTAACTAGAGACAAAGAATTCCTTAATACCGTGAAAACCATAGAAAAAGCTGCTTGGTCTGCTTTTTCCAACCTGCTTTCACATAAACAGACCAGGTGTGATCCAGGGACAGTTGGCTATTGTGCCATCGACCCAGGTAGAGCTTTAAATTAAAATCGAGACGAGTTAAAAATTCCATTGCAAATACAAAGGGTGTATGCAGAGGCGGTTCCAGGATTTGGAAAGTGGGTGGGGGCCGTTGCGGTGGCAACTTCCAAGCAGGGAGCCAACTATTCTTCATATACCTGGAATTGTGTAGTGGCTTAGAATGACTCAGTGTTTTATCCAGACTCCAGGCCTTTGGGGAGCGGGGCGAATTGACTTGGCTGAAGGGGAAAAGACACAGCTCAATGCAAAAATTTATGCTAGTGCTGCGATTTGGGGGCGGAGGATTTTTGTGGTTTGGGGCGGGGGATCTCCCCGTAACAGGCCTGAATAAAACACTGGAATCAGTGCACTAAAGTATGGGGATCAATAGGGCGAACCAGGCATTTAATATGGACACGATCCCCTGTGGAGCCGCCTTTAGGTGTAGGAACATTAAGACGACCGTGTGGTCATGTGCACAGTACACAGCCATCTTCAGACTTCGAACTCGAGCAATTCGTCTCTTGGGTCGTATCCGGCGATCTTCTGAGCCAGGAACATGTGGATCTCTCGGAATGAGGGTCGCTTGGTGGCGTCCCTCTGCCAACATTCGAACATGAGATCGTAGAATTCGCGAAGACAGGCAATCGGCTGAGGCAGGTGGCACTCGAGGCCATCGGCGGCGTACAATTGGCCGCAGTTGTCAATCACATTGTCATCGGTGAGTGACTCGAACGGCTGCTGTTTCCCGAATGACAGGATCTCCCGCAGGGTCACTCCGAATGACCAGACGTCACTCGTCGTCGAGAATTTCCCCTACAAACAACACAGCAGCATCACGCACCAGATAGAAAGAACTCAAATTTAATGTGTGCTGTTTTGGCATTGTATAGTATTGCGTATTTACACTGTAGATTAGGCATGTGTATGCTAGTTTGATTTGTATATAGCTAATTATCATAGTACAATATAATTTACGAAGATAAAAATCTGTGTTTGTGCTGTATGACATTGCATACTCAAACAAAGATAACAGCTGTAAGCCTAGTTGACAAATAATAATAATAATAATAATAATAATAATAATAATAATAATAATAATAATAATAATAATCAGAATAGAGGGATGTAGGCCTATGAGTGACAGTGGTTTTCAAGACAGGTGAAATCCTACCAGGGTTTAATCTAGGCCGTTTCCGGGGGGAATTGCCCTTTCCCCCTCCCGGAAAGTTCAAATCCCCCCACGGAAATTTTGTCATACTACATCAACTAACAGCAGCCCCTAGCTGACTTTCCCGGATTTGCCAGTCCCCCCCCCAGAGTCCAGAGTCTAGATTAAACACTGAATCCTATCAAACCACCTAAAATTCAGTTGTTATTACTGTATAATATTATACTTACTAGTGGAAAAGTTAGTCTAATCTCAAGGCAGTTACATTTTTACAATTTCAAGGCTACTAAATAAACGTTTATTTCTGTGGTACATAAAATCGTCACATCATAAGTACCCATGAAATGCTCGCTAAATAACGAATCATAATAAATAATAACAGGGTTTACAGGATTCTGCCCTCTGTGTGTGTGTGAACTACTACGCAAAGCAATAAGTATGTTTGAAACAGCAAAGTTGAACCATTATGATAATAGACAACCTGAAAAAGCTTATACTGCTATGCATACGTATAGTTGCCATTTCCTGAAAATACATAAATAAGAATTCTATTTCTATTTCTAGACATATGCTCCACAACACAATTAGTTTGATGTGCTGGCAACTTAGAAGAGTGCAGAATACTTTCAAATTATAATTATAGACGAAATGAGTAATGTTGACTAAATAGAGCAAAGTCTAATCATGGACGTAATGAATCAGGAACTTCATCCATTGCCAGCAAATATCAGCTGTCCATATCTATCTGATGTGTGAGTCATTTGCTGAAGAAATACCAGAACGATGAAGTTCGACAGGAAAAATATTAAACGGGTTTATTTCATATTCTTTGGTAAGTATGATATAATATTTAATATTCATGAAAATCAACTGCTTTAGTTGAATCTTAGGATAACAATAATAAAATTGAAAAGTTTCTTGGTTTCACTTTTAGGTAAGTAAGAAAATATTTTAAAACATATTTATTTGCTCCTTAAGTCTTGGTATTGCCCTGACTGATTTTTGGTTTTTGACCTGGACCGAACCGACCCTCCTCAGCTACAGTCTGCTCTGCCGATGAGCACTGCGGTTTGTGGTCTGAGGCGTCCCCGATGAACACCTATGTGTTTGAAACGGACGATAAAATAAAATAAAAAATCACAGTTTTCACTTTTCAAACACTTGATTTTTAAGTTTCAAGGATGTTTGAGTTGTCATTTTGACTTATTCAGAACCAAATTCATAAACTCCGAGTGTTATTTTACATTTTAGTTTAGACGATGTAAGAATTCTATCCAGTCATCAGGCATTGACAGCATTAAATTCTCTAAAACTTCAAATTTCTACAGTGTTTTGATATTAATGAACTTAAATCATCAGCTTAAAAGTATTTGATGACTGACTTTTAAGTGCAGTTATTTAAAACTTGATGCACAGTGAAACAGGCACGCCTGGATGAAAAGCTATAGAAACGGAGATCAGCGCCCTCCTATGAGCTAAGATGGGCTGTTACTTTGGCTATAATCAATACAGTCGAATCTTTTAGCATCTATAGTTGATTAGCACAACATGCATCTGCAAATGCTGATTATTTAGCCACACTAGGAGAAAGTGAAAGACGATTTCTTGGGCCTGAAAAGTGAGGGAATTGAGGTCTAGTCATAACTGCAGCTATAAGCGGAAGCAATTACAATTTAGCCAGATATCAAATGTCAGAACAAAAGCAAATACTATCACTGGGCCAATCTACCGGATACAGAAATACAACAAGGAACTAAATAAATCAGGAGGTTTTTCCTAACGAGTTACGCTTTTCTTCCAGTAGAAGACCAAGCAATATAATTTATACATGATCTTCAAATGGCTGTCCTTCATAGAATGATTGTGCCTAAAACATGGCAAATGTTGCAGAGGTTGCTACAGTACAGGCGTGTGATCAATGAAGATGGTTGAGAGAGAGAGAGAAGGAGTGCGAGAGAAAAAAAACTGGAATAAAACTATCACACTGTTCTCATGGGAGAGGATGAATAGTCATGGTAAATACTCATAGAAACGGCCTATCTAACAAAGAGCAATCAGCTATAGTACTTGACTGATAAATTAAAAATATAAAGAAAGAGTAGCATGTTCATCTATGATATTAAGATCCTTGTTCTGTATGTCTCTCTGTTGCCTTCAAGCGTTCTGATTGGTTGGCTGTGTGAGCGTTCTGATTGGTTGGCTGTGTGAGCGTTCTGATTGGCTGGCTGTGTGACGTCCTCAACGTTCTCATTCGTTACCTTCAATCGTTCTGATTGGTTGGCTGGGTGAGCGTTCTGATTGGTCGTTCTGGAACCTTAGGCGAAGCGAACGGCCACGCGAAGCGAACGGCCACGCGAAGCGAACGGCCACGCGAAGCGTTTGACGAAGCGTACGTTGCAGCGTCATAATGTGTACAACGTCGCGATGCGTTGGTGGGCGAATCGAAGACGACGTTGCTATTGGAAACTTCGAAGAAGCGTTTGACGAAGCCTACGTTCAATTGTTCATTGCAGCGTCATATTATGTACAACGTCGCGATGCGTTGGTGGGCGTAGCTTGAGAAAGTTGCGCAATTTTAACGTACACAAAAAATACGTGTACAGCGCCACAAATGGTCACAGTTGCGTGATTTTAACGTACATAGGCCTAATTGTTACGTGGCGCAGGGCTTGGCTAGGTGGCGTATGTACATCATTGAAACGTTGTTCAGCATGAATTCATTGATTGGGTTTTAGTATTATCCTGCACTGCGAGCGAAGCGAGCGCGAGCGAAGCGAGCATCTTTCTATATGATAAATTCCACAGCCAATTAATTATCGATCAATCTCTGTTTGAGTTGTGATTACGACTCTTTCAGACCCATTTACATAAATTGCAAGTGAACAGTGAACATTTTAGTTTATTCAATGTAAGAATTCCACCCAGTTATCACAGCATTAAAGGCCTGTGTCTCTAAACTTTCCAATGTCTAAAAATGATATTAATGAACTTAAGTCATCTGCTTAAAAGTATTTGATCACTGATTTTTTAAAAGTGCATTAAGGTATTATTATAACTACTATGTCCAAGAAAGTGCCATATGACATAATAAGATTTTACTTTACTTACTGCTATTTTCATAGATTTTCTTAGATATCTTAGATTTGTTCTAAGCAATCAGCATTCGTATTTATTTGGCACAAATGAAAACACTGCAATCAATATTATATATTGATTGCAGGAATATTGACAGCTGAAGTCGATTTCTCAAATGGCCAACAAAACGTATCTTTAGATCACCAGCATTGCTATGATGTCACAGAAGGAAAATTGTGTTATTTTTTGGTGTCAAATGGAGAACCGAACTGGAATCCTGCAAGAGATAGAACGAGACAGGACAGCTCCAAAAATCTTCGCTTCAGAGGACGCGCATAGACAATGCAACTGGATACAGTAAAATCTAAGGCTGTAGCATCAGAGGCGTAGCGAGGAAGCAGGGGGGCATATGCCCCCGGGCGCGGAGGTGAGGGGGCGCCAAAAATGGGGCTTTTGGTTGAGGGGCGCCGAGGACGGTGATGACCTTGTTTGCTCGTCAGTAGTGCTAGGGGCACCAACTGTACACTTTGCCCCTGGCGCCGGATACACTCGCTACGCCACTGTGTAGCATTGTTGGCGATACAAAAATAGCCCGTGCATGCCACCGCGTATTCTGGTTTCAGATGAGATCGGAAGCTGGAGCATAAAGGCCTAACTGTTTTTACTGATGGCAGTCACCAATAACCCAGAGGCGTCATTTGGGGGGGGGCTGTGGGGGCCGTGGCCCCCAAGGAAATGAAAATATTAATTTACAATGTATTAATGTGAAAAAAACAAAAACAGGGACGTCATTTGCGTTTGGGGAGGGCAAAAAAAGGTCAGTAAAGGAGTGCTTGATGTCGAATGTCGAGTAATCGTAAAAAAGGGCTGACAAGCAAAAAAAAAGGTCGTCAACTTTTTTGGAAACTCGTCAAGTCGAAAAATTAAAAATTTTGAAAAAAAAATTTAAAAAATTAAAAAGAAATTTTTTAAAAAATTTCTCGCCCCCCCCAAGAAAAGTGTGAAATGACGCCACTGCAATAACCATGGCTGACTGGCGCCGAGTCAATTTAGTAGTGGTTAGACAAGAAAAATCCTGTGGTTGTACCCGTTGGTATCCGTCTGCCGATGGCAGTAACCATTAACCATGGCTGACAGGCGCCGAGTCAATCTAGTAGTGGTTAGACAAGAAAAATCCGGTAGTATCCGTTTGCCGATGGCAGTAACCATTAACCATTGCCTGACTGCGTAGGGTAAACTTAGTAGTGGTTAGACCAGAAAAACCTGCGGTTGTATCCGTTTAAAAACCTGTCCAGTGTCCAGTGTTACCAACGGGGAAAGTATCCCAACCGTCAGCAACTAGAATTCTAGTTCAAGAATAGAACTAGATTTTCTGCGCCACCGAGGCATGATGCTATACAACTTTATTTATTTGACTATGATTTGGTGGATAACGAATGCAGACTGCTGCAACGGTTAATTAATTATTGTTACTTGGACTACTGGTTATACGATGCTATTTATTTTTATCATAGACAATGTTAAAGCCTTAGGTTTTACTGTATCCAGTTGCATAGACGCCGCGTACTCCGAGCTTCAAAATCTAGATTTGCAATGTTGTATAAGATATTTTTAAAGCACCCACACAAAACGGCGCAAACAAAACGGCGTGAGCTCTCGACATCCACCTTTCCCATTGCCAGATGGGACACCAATGAATGGAGCTATGTAAGGTAGTCCCATACTCGAACGAGCGTAGGGTTTCCGGCGCTGATCTCCGGTACTAGGCAAGCAGCGACGCAGGTGGCTTACGCCATTAACCTAGAGTAGGTTGCCATTACTTTCTCTAGACCTGCGTTTTACCTTCGCAGCTTAGCGCTGCTACCAATTTATCGACGCCTAAGCGATGAACGGCTTGGTTGGCCGCCGGCACCACGATTAGATCCTGGGATGGTCACTCATCCAAGTACTAACCGCGCTCGACGTTGCTTAACTTCGGTGTTCTGACGAGAACCGGTCGCACAACGCCAAATAGGCCGATTAGCCAAGTTTAAAAAGCGGACACGTGATTGGGTCTGGAGTCAGGAGGCACATCATGTGCGTCATATGCGGTTAATTTTTTAAATAGCAATGCCTAGATAAGATTTATGACCCTCAAATCAAATTCCTGGTTACGCTGCTGTAGTGCAAGCTTTTCACCCGCAATTGTCAGCGGATATCCAACTACTCAATAAAACGACTTTAGTGGCAGATTCAATATATACCCATAACCGTCACACCACGTAGCCTAGTTGTGCTTAAACGCTATAAAAAGTGATCTTTTGCGGATGGATTTTGAAGTACCATCGATTAATACCCTTGGGTATTAGAACTGGTGCTATAGAAGTGCAAAATTATTATTATTATTATTATTATTATTATTATTATTATTATTATTATTATACATTCAGAAAGTATTTTACCCATTACTGATTCTACTTATGTTCTGAATTGAAGCCTTCAGCACGCAGTCTTCTTCTTCTTCTTCTTCTTCTTCTTCTTCTTCTTCTTCTTCTTCTTCTTCTTCTTCTTCTTCTTCTTCAGCAATTTGCACTCCTAGTGGAGCATAGGCCACGAAAAAAATCCTTCAATTTCAGTGATTTCACTCGATCAACTGCCAGGTATTCTAGTTCACTCCAGGAGTCCAAGTGTATCCATTTCCTTTATACTCTTTTTCTAATGATCTTTTTCATGTCTTCCGCGGTCTTTTTCTTTGTCAGCTATCGGTTCATCATCATCATCATCATCATCATCATCATCATCATCATCATCATCGTCATCATCATCATCATCATCATCATCATCATCAGCATCATCAGCATCAGCATCAGCATCATTATCATCATCATCATCAACATCATCATCAACATCATCATCATCCTTCGCGGTCATTTTCTCCACATGGAGTGCAAATGGCTGAAGAGGATAGAAACGCCGTGACTAGAGTGAGACTGAACCCCTCTAAGCCTCAGTTGCATAACCTGTTCGTCCTAAAATAGTAATCCTATTATGACATGGTTGCTCAATCCTTGGCCCGCCAAAGTCAAACAGAACCGACAACTGATCCTAGAACAGTAATTTTCCCGAGAACAATAATTTAGTTCAAGAGATTATATATAAACTGATGGTCCACATAAGTAGGGCTAATAGGCTGATATCAATCTTTGTTTCAAGTTCATTTCAACATTTATTAAAGTTAATTTTGTCTAGGTTGCAGATTTATATAAAATATAACATAAATAACTATAAAACATGCATTTCGAGATTGCGGACCTCGAGTATTCTGAAAATGTTCAATTTGGCCTTTGGTCTATAAAGGTTGTGCATCTATGTTTTATGAAGTTGACAGTAACCAATCTGAATTGTAACCATGCCAATAGACTGAAATTGCCGTTTGAAATAGACAAGGCAGCAAGCCTATGCTTAGATGTGTGATTGAATGACCTTGTAGGCATCTTGTTAAGCAGTGGCGTCATTTCACACTTTTCTTGGGAGGGGGGGGGCGAAACATTTTTTTAAATTTTTCTTTTAAATTTTTTTTTATTTTTCAATTTTGTTAAATTTTTTTAAATTCTTCGACTTGACGAGTTTCCCAAAAAGTTGATGACCTTTTTTTCGCTTATCAACCCTTTTTTACGGTTAGTTACTTTAGGTTGCTCGACATCTTTAGGGGCTGCTGGCCTTTTTTGCCCCCCCCCATCCAAACGCAAATGACGTCCCTGTTTTTGTTTTTCGTTGCACATTAATACCTTATAAATTAATATTTTCATTTCCTTGGGGGGGCTACGGCCCCCCAGCCCCCCCAAATGACGCCTCTGTTGTTAAGTATCGAGCAGATACATCGATAAAGATTAGGGCATCTGCGGAGATTGCAGTTGCGAAATTGTCGGCGTTGAAAGGAGAAGAGAGAGGGGTGATCTGATTGATACATAAAAAATAATGACTAGGAATGACTGCGGAAAGTAACCACAGTGGTTTTCACACAGGCTCACTTAGCCTCCTAAACCACTTTAAATCAACATATTATTATATAAGTAGATGTACCCTACGATAGATTATATGCATTGGCACACTGTAGCAGCACACGAGACCCCAAATGCAAATTATATAGGCAGAGGGTGGGTCCAAGAAAGAAAAAATATTTAGTGCAAGGGTTGTGGACAAATGGAACAGTTTGGATGAGGAGGGAGTGACAGTTGAAACAGTAAACGGATTCAAAGGCTATCTAGATAAACTAGGTTATTGAGTGCAGATGGTTACATCAGTGGGTTTCACACAGGCTTACTTAGCCTCCTAAACCACTTAAAATCACATTCTTATTATATCAAGCAACTCACCAACTACAATCTCAAAAGCCCAGCCGCCTAACACTACATTCAGTTTATCGGTCATCAACTCAATTATTATAAATTCATAAAAAAATTGCTGTCCGGAGCCCCTATGGACCACCTGGCCCTATGCATTTGCCCCTACCCCTCTCGGCGGGCCTGATGCCAATATTCATTGTCCGTCACAGATACTTTGTTTGCTGAAAATGCTAATAAGGTGAAAGACACTCGAAGACATCAACTTAAAGAGTTAGACAGACCATGCATATTGTTATCCTGGTTTTTAAAATACTGCAGTCTGGCCAACCTCAGTATTTAAAATCTATGTTAGACATCTGAAACATTGTAATTCAACAAGGTTTGCTGAATCAGTGGCGGCTCCACAGGGGGCCCGGGGGACCCGTGCTCCCCTATTGAGTGTCTGGCCCCCAGTGGCCCTCCTGTTGAGACCCTATACTTAATACTACATATATAACAACAAATGGTTGTCCCCATAATTAGAAGTTGCCACCCCAACGCCCCCCTCCCACTTGCCAAATCCTGGAACCACCACTGTTGCTGATTCATTGTTAAATGTACCTAGAACTAACAATGAAATTGGTAAGAGAGCTTTTCTATTTCGGGACCAAAAATCTGGAACTCTTTCCCTCTGGTTGTCAGATCTTCCAATATAATAATATATAATATAATATAACAAGGTTTAAAGTGATTCAGTAGGGACTGCCCTGTGTGAGAACCACTGTTGCTCCCGTCCAATCTAATATCCTAAACTACTGAGGTTTATTTTGAACTCGTTTACAGTTGTAGCCGTTACTATCCCCTCATCCAGTTCATTCCATCTGTCCACCACTCTTGCACTAAAAAAGTGCTGTTTATGTCTCCCAACCCGTTTCTTGAACAGTTTCATGCTGTGTCCTCTGGTTCGATCATACTGCTTCATTGTAAAAAATCTTTCCTTTGGCATTTCCACTTTGTTTGTTAGTATTTTGTATGTCTCGATCAAATCCCCTCTCTCTCTTCTTTTTTCCAGAGTTGTCAATCCACAGTGATTTAGCCTTTCCTCATAGGTTAGTTTGTGATATCCCTTGATCATTTTTGTTGCTCTGTGTTGCACTCTTTCTAAGGTCTCTATGTCTTTTTTCAGGAATGGACACCATGCTTGAACACAATACTCTAAATGTGGACGTACCAATGTCTTGTAAAGTCTTATTATTACATCCTTCTCTCTGCTCACTATCGTTCTTTTGATCATACCTAGAATTTTGTTGGCCTTATTAGCTACCTCTGCACATTGCCTAGATGGCTTTAAGCTGTTATGCATGATGACCCCTAGATCTTTCTCCTCGTTTGTAACTTTTAGTCCCTTCCCACATAACTTAAATTCATGATCTGTTCCCTTCTTCCCAATGTGCATCACCGAGCATTTATCTGTATTAAAAAGCATTTGCCAATCTGCCGACCACTGGGATAGTCTATTAAGGTCTTGTTGTAATATTTTTGCTTGTGCTTCACTATCACTCTGTCCACACAGTTTTGTGTCATCAGCGAATTTTGAAATTTTTGACATTATATCATCATCGATGTCGTTGATGTATATTAAAAACAATAGAGGTCCCAACACTGAACCTTGTGGCACCCCACTTATGACCTCAGCCCAATCTGAAGACTTGCCTCTTATGCCTACCTCTGTCTTCTGCTCTGAAGCCAATTTTTTATCCATCCAAGAACTTTACCTCTAATTCCACTGGCCTGAAGCTTGACTGCCAGTCTTGAATGAGGTACTTTATCGAATGCTTTTGCAAAGTCCAGGTATATTACATCAACTGCTTTTCCCTCTTTTAGCTTGTCGTGAATCTCCTCTAAAAATCTAGTATGTTTGTTAAGCAAGATCTTCCTTTAATAAACCCATGCTGGCTATCCTTTAAAATCTTGTGTCTCATTAGATGGTCCAATATATTTGCTTTTATTATTTTCTCAAGAACTTTACATATTATACAGGTAAGACTCACTGGCCTATAATTTCCTGGCTCCCCACGGTTACCCTTTTTGAATATAGGAGTGACTACTGCATCCCTCCAGTCCCTAGGGACTATTCCCGATTTAAGTGACATATTGAATATTGTGGCTATTACCTCACTAAAATAAACCGAGTATTTTCAGATCTAGGCTTAAAGTAGGCTACATATCTTCCAATTAGCATTTCCTGCATAGTCTGTCTTGATGTTTCCCTCTGACTGATCTCTGGAATGACCTGGTCTTTTGCGATTCGATTTATACCCTGAGATTTTATAAATGGTGCTATAGAAATGCATAATTATTTATTATTATTGGTTTATCGCTGACAGATATTAATAATTTTCCAGATTGAGTAAGTTTATAGACTTTGATCTCACAAGACAGAGTCTATAGCATCAGAAAGTGGCGCCAGTTTGCATTGGGTGTGTGCCAAGAAATGTTTACCCTGCAGATATCTTGAAATTCTAAACATTAAACGACGTTGAATGAAGAGATAAACAAATAATCGTTTAATCTAATCTAATCAGCAATTTCTATAGCGCCACTCTAAAGATGTCATAAAATTAGTTTTTGGAGTGCCAGAACAGCATTACAACAATAAAATTATTAAAAATTTAAACAACTACATCTGACAGTTAAACGGTATCCATGAAAGCAGTGTACCGAAATGATGGATTTTTGGCGTCGACTTTTTGCTGACTTTGCCATAGATAGACGGCATCTAGTGTATAGGTCTAATAAAAAAATCTGAGTACAGGTAAGTTCGCTACTCTGCTGCACTGCTGTACCTTCAAATTTCAACATTGCTCAATGGCAAAATTCTTGGCTAGCCACAATATTTTCGGCAGTTTTACGGCTACGAATTTTCCGGCTCGGCTTGACGCCTAGCCACAAAAGTTTGGCGGATTTACGGCTACAACTACCGGTAGGCCTATATAGCTTCTGCTCGGTGGCTTGGTTTGGCTTGGCTTAGGGGTCTCTACTGCCTGAGGACCCCGAATTTGAAATGGAGATCATCGCCGATTTGCAGCCTCCTTTTTCTCAGCATTGCGTTTGACCATGCTTTTTATCAACAATCTGAATAAGGCAAGTTAAGGTAAGTACGGTAGCTGTGTAACTTTACCCGTTAATTTACTGTAGTGCTTAATTTAATCTTGTGTCTCATTGAATGTCAGCTCAAATTGTAAGTATATTATGGTGATCGCTTGTTTCAGAATCCTGCTCAGCATCCAAATTGCATAAATTTGAATCAGAAATCAAACCGTTAAAAGCTTAGATAGGGCGTTCTCTAAAATATTATACTAAATTTTTGTTACAACACATTTCGTTGTTTGCCCAGGATCTTAGGTTAGTTTATGTCCACACCCAGTGCGTTTTACCTCTTTACTCTACACGGGTTCGGGTTTAATTATAGAGCCTACTCTGCTCACTGCCCAGCATGACGTGGCTCTAAAATTCAACCTTAACCTGTGCCTACTATAGGCAGCTGGCAGCGTGCCAGAAGTTCAACGGTGGTTATACAGATAATAGCAGTAGTTTATTCGATCTTTGGACTAGGCCATGGGCGCCCACATAAATTTTTCCAGGAGGGGGCAAAACACATCTTAACACAATGGTCACGGTTAATATTTTAGCAAGGTTTTCAAATTTCAATGGGAAATGTTAGCACTTTTATTTTCCAAGAGAGGCAAGTGACCCCTCTTGTCCCAATGTGCGGGCGCCCATGGACTAGGCCCGTGTAAATCTTAAGTAATGCGCCATATGGAGATGGAATAATGGAGATAGTTTGCTTTGCTATGGAGTCAAAATTGACAAAAATTGCTACGTAATTAATTGAAAACCAAAATGTAATTTACGTCATGAGTCCAGAACAAAATACAAAGCCTGGTCGTCGAAACGATTAAAGAAGATTGCTATCTGATCTATCAGAATCATAATCACTGATGTTTCTACTAATCTACTTTAAGAATCCAAAATAGTGACACGTGCCGATTTTTTTAATCGCTTTATCTTTTTCCTTTCATTTCCAGAAAGTCGCTTTCTCTTTGTAGTTGTTGATGATGACAACGACATTTTATTGGTTATCTGTTAAATATTGGTTATAGTCTGTTAAATATTACAAAAATGAGAATGATTGATGCAAATTTAAACACGCATAGCCAGCTGGGGCCTTTGCGTTGCCCTGTGGCCAAAGTCAATCGCGTCCATCCATAGATCGGGTAGCGGTTCGGCGAAGTCATGATTCAACTGGTCCAACCAGGTTTTCTTTGGACGGCCTCGAGGTCTCTTCCATCCAGGATGAGGTGGTTGGGACTTCAGTGCGTGAACTTGACGGTCTAGTATCTGGTTAGCGGGCACCTCGGGTGACAGTCGTGCGACGTGTTTGAATAATGATATCCGACGATTCTTGAGTGTCGACTCCATAGTTGGTAGACCGGTGATAGACAAGATGGTGACGTTAGTGATTTTGTCGAACCATCGGACGCCAAGGATCTGTCGTTGGCATCGCATGTAGAAGGACTCCAATGTCTTAAGGTCGGTAGCGACGTGATGGAGGATCCAATCGATTGCTATGCAAAATAGGGCTGCATGGGCAAGGATGTAACCCTGTCTGACCCCAGACGTTGTTGAGAAATGATTGGAGAGTCGACCGCCTTCTCGGACCGGGAAACAGGTATTTTGGCGCAGGAAGCGGCAATATTTATGTAATTACGGCAATAGGACTCTTGGCACATATGCACATATCAAAATCGAAATATGACTGATCACCTGACAAAACTGAGTCAAATATACCAAGGCGTATTATTTTCTTCTTCTTCTTAAGTTCTCTTCCCGGAAGCAGGCCCTGGTTATTATTTTAAATATAAAATAATAAACTAATATCATTCAGCGCACATCAGGTCTTGTGATAAAGAAAGCGGCAATATTTTATAACATGTAATTACGGCAATAGGGCTCTTGGCATAATTATATGCAAATATCAAAATTGAAATATAACTGATCATCTGACAAAAACAAAGTCAAATATACCAAGTCGTATTATTTTATATATAAAATAATAAACTAATTTCATTCAGCGCACATCAGGTCTTGTGATAAAGAAAGCGGCAATATTTTATAGCATCAAAATTGGAATACGACCAGTCATCTGACAAAGACAAACATATCAGATCTTATGATAAAGAAAGCGGCAATATTTTATAACATGTAATAACAGCAATAGGATTCCTGGAATATATGCAAATATCAAAACTGGAATACGACCAGTCATCTGACAAAGACAAACATACCAGGTCTTATGATAAAGAAAGCGGCAATATTTTATAACATGAATTACAGCAACAGGACTCTTGTTCACATGACAATTACTCATAGGACAATCGCTCATCATGTGAATACCCTTCCCGCTCAAATGACATCTAATTATTTATTAACAAATGAAAGCTTTATTGTCGTGCAATTTTACTTTAGTAGGGGAAGACGGTGCAAGATGGATTAGCTAATTTAAATTCCATATTTTCTGCTTTAAATTTATCTGAAAAAGCATTGATATTACTTAAGACCATGAAGCATTGCACTAGAAATAAAAGCCTGAGCATGTTTATTTCAGTACCAAATTGAATTTGAAAGTTTAGGCAATAGGGTCCGTGTTGCTTCATACGTGGGGTAAGATGGTCTCTTTTTATCCATCTTGTCCCATTCTTCTGCACTTGTAGCCTATCCAGTATGTCGGGTTACTGTAAATTGCTCGCCGACAATTGCTCGCCGGTCAATTGCCCCCGGTCAATAACTCGCCGGTCAAATGCTAACGAGAACAATTGCTCGCAGTACCTATTGCTCGCCGATTAGAATCGAAAACGCCGGAACAAACCCTAACCTTAACCCTGACCCTGTTCCTGACCCCGACCCTAACCCTAACCCTAACCCTAACGAACTATGGGTAGCCATCATTTACATTTTTCTAGCGCTCTTTAAATCTTAGCTTAATAGTTTTGCAACAAGTACATGGTGCTTTTACAATATTGGAACAAATATTGAAAAATTATGACAAAAAATTGTCATGGTCCAAAAAGGTGCCGGAACTCATTTCCGGAGCGTTCCGGCTGACTTTCAGCACTGTGTCTACTCAACACCAACACTAAGCTAGTAAAATCTTTAGTAACGAACTTCAAGCCTAGCAATTTCAATTGACTACTCTCGTCTGAATACTGGGGCACCATGGACTCCTGGATCAGTCTTACGCCAGCATTCGGGGTTCTCCATGCCCCCAGTACATGCTGCCCTCGTTCACTATGCTCCGAGGGAAAACTTCCTTATTATTGCTAAATCGCTTGGTACCAGTTTGTTTTGCATATTGCAAAATTACTGCTTTTACACTTTGTTATAAAATTAAATATATCAATTCATCTGAAGGCACAGCATTGATGCACTCCACGTACATTGAACCGAAGATAAACGATTTCAGGCACTTGAACCTCCACAAATTCGATCAACGACAAAATATTATATAGGCCTACTGGAATCAATCGCCGCCTACAGCAACTACTTTCATCTTCATTCAGAAGATGAATGAATGAATGAATTACTTTATTTGTTCTCAATCAAATACATTTTCCATTGTTAGCGCGTACATTATTTGCATACATATAGATACATCATCTATAAAGTAGTAAACATATGGATTCTAGTTTCATTAGTAGAAGAAACCTAATGGACCTATTAACAAATTTATAATAATGCTCATTTGAAATTAAACAATAATAGTCCTTTACGTTAGTACTTAACATGATTAAGCATATTTATTTTATGCAAACCAAGAAAGACAAGTTATTTGTTTCAGTTAGTAAAATCAGTATCTATTTATCATGACTCATGAGTGAAAAAAGGATTGCCAGAGGGGACAATTCCTTTTAGGAAGTAATCCAGATTGTTGTAATAGAAAGTTAGTATACTGCAGTTTTGAGATGACAATAGTTTGGAATTATATATTTAATATGAGAATTTATTTTATAAGAACAGAGATTAATATTGATTAATAACATGCCATTTTAAAGCATTTTTTTGAATTGGAGTAGGTTTGATATATTCCTAAACATTTTCGGAAGCTCATTCCATATACGTGGGCCTGAACATTTTTCTGTAAAAAATCTAGTATTTGTGTGGATAAAAGGGATAATTAAGTGGTCGGTGTTCCTGGTGCAGTGGCGTAGCGTGACTTTTGGGGGCCCAGAGGGCATCCTTGATATGGGGGCCCTATAGGATATGAGGACCCTATAGGCTAACAGATTACACCGTTCTAAATATATAGTTTACTCTAATTAAAATAATTACTCATTTTGTAGCAGTAATATTGAAATAGTAGTAAAATGTAAGAATAAATCATCGTTTAGTAAGTTGCAACCACTCTTCGTGGGCCCCTTTCTTTCGGGGCCCGGAGGCTTTCTGCAAATTATCCTCCTCGCCCCCACGTTACGCCACTGTCCTGGTGTTATGGGTATGTATGTTTTTGGGTTTGGAAAAAATTATTGATGTAAAAATTTATGTATTGTATTTATAATAATAATTATTTATGGAGATATTGCTACTACATGTAAGATCGCTGTTATTTCAGTGATCCATCTTACCTCTTGAACCCATCTTGTCCCGCCTTCCTCTACTTGATTGTATTTTCATCTTGTTTTGAAACAGGATTTCATTCAGGCTGGCTATATATATATATATATATATATATATATATATATATATATATATATATACACAGTATATATATGAAGGCATTAACGAGCCGACTGGTCAGAGGAACACGGGACGGGAGATAAAGAAAAAGGCTCCAGGAAACGTTGATTCCCAACAAAAGCACTTGAGTGACTTCAGTGGTTTGAAAGGTAAGGGTAGTGATTCATCATGTTATTGTTTATTATGTCCTTATTTTTTTCGACAACAGCAGGACGTGGCTTTAGTGAGCAAAGCGTAATATGAAATAAGCGAGAAAGCTAAACGGTTAGCGTAGCACACATAGTTTAATGATTTTGCGATATGAGAGTCGTAACATCGTTACAAATGCAAAAAAATTGCTGAAGGAATTTTGCATCGTTACAAAATTATGCAAGGCGACGCTTATTAACTATTGAAAGGTCAAAGGATGGTCAGCAAGTTAGTGTGATCTTCTCTCCTTCCTTCTCGCCAATGCTGATAAGCAAAAAGGTCGTCATCTTACTTAATTGCGCTTACTCAAACCTCAAAACCCAAAAGTTTAGGGTCGGGCACCTAAGGGGTGGGGGTTAACTTTCAAAACCGCGTCAGTTAATGAAAATGTGTGAAACACAATGAAAATTTTTCGGTCGGGCAGTCAGCAACTGAATTATTATAGAAGCATTACAAGACGCCTGCCTTTCTCTATCAATAAATATTATTCTTTATCGCTGAAGTTATTGCTGTATCGCTCCAGGACTTTGTCCTTACTATCCGATATCCTAAGAACTAAAAGATTATGCTTCACCGAAATGCAGAATAACAAAATAACGTTTGCTATTTATGAAGGAAAGTGGTATATCACATGATTTAGACTCAAGTCTCTCGTTCCGCATTGTAGCATTATCATGCTAGTTTTCGCTGTTTCAAAATATAGCGAATACGGCGTATGTTTGAAGGTTCATTTACTTCTAATTTTTTTGGTGTTCAATATTTGAATTCATCGTTAATTGCAATCTAAGATTTGACACTTATATTGCTGCATAGAACTGAACATGGCTTATGCTTACCCGACTCTGCTGTCGTGGCAACTCGCAGAAGGTGTTGCAGGGTTTAACGATTCATTGGAAAGGAGTAATTGCACAGACGTACATGAAAGCGGTATCGGAGGTTATGGTAACAAGACAGCGAACCATCCACCAAACAATTGGCCAAGACGCGGGGATATAGAAAGGCCAAGAGGCAATGCTATAGAAGAGGCAATACGCATTAAGAAAGAAGAGAAAAAACGCATGAAGATAGAAGAGGCAAGACTCAAGAATAGAGAAATGGCAATACGCATGAATACAGAAGTGGTGACAAATGGACTTGGAGGCCATCTTCGATATCAAAAGGATGGACAGCTCTACAGGTTGAAAAATTTGTGCTAAAGCTAGCGTGAAATTATGCTTTTGTATCGATGTAATAAGTATAAGGTGTTTTGAGCGTTGACTAAATTTTTGTGTTTGAGTAATTTTCAGCGCGACTCATACATGCCCAGAATTTATCTTAAAGTCGACATAGGCAGCAATATATGTACATCAGTGGTGCACAACGTCCGGCCCGCGTGCCACATCCGGCCCGCGACGACTCTCGTGTTGCCCGCGAGACCCAAATGAATATACCAATATGGTACGCCTTTTCTGGCGATGTTAGAGCCCAAGGTGTTGTTAAAATTGGATCTATAGCGGCGCATATCTCTAAATTTCGCTGCGGTTGCGACATTGATTGTCGCACATATTAAGTTATAGCGTGAAACACAAACCGATCGCCATCTTTTTTGTTTAGTTCATATTCACAGCCATAACTCGTGCCACCGTTGTCTCATATGCATTAATCTTAATATTTTAAAAGTTTAAATTAACGCTAATAACCGGCTATAAATTGTGAGATGTATGCGAAAAGTAGACTCAGAAAGCCGACAGTTTCATGACGAGTGTACTGAACTTTACTGTTTTGATCAGAAGCAGAAAAACGTTGCATGCCTGCTATGCCAATCGACAGTGACGATGGCGAAGCTGTCTAATATCAAACGACATTACGAGTCTAAGCACCAAGATTTTCAAATCGTTATCGGCGAAGAGAGATTGGCTAAGAGTGAGTCCCTGCTTCGGTCATCGAAGCGATTGCAAAAAGGTTCTAGGACAATTCGGAGACGGACAATTCGGAGCACAGTTTAACCCTAACTCTAACCTTAACTCTAACCCTAACCCTAAACCTCACCCTAACCCTAACCTTTATAAAAAGTCATATTTAAAACAGTTTTTCAACTTTTTACAACTTTTGGGGCGATTTTTGTCCGTCTCCGAATTGTCCGCTCCGAATTGTCCGTCTCCGAATTGTCCGGTCACCTGCAAAACATCTTCTCAATAGTGTACGGTGTATCTCAACTTAAATATGGATTTGTATTAAGTGGGCATTAAACTTAAGACATAAATGCAAATGGGTGATGAGTCTGGTCCCCGAAGGCTTTCAAAAATAGATTTGTGGCCCGCGGCCGAAAAAGGTTGTGCATCACTAATGTACATACACATTAATGTTATAATGCTCATATCTAATTATAGTTCATAACTTATACGAAGTGTGATTAAATATGTTTTATATCTCTCAAATACAGGTAGTGTCGAAATTTGATATTTCAGAAAAGTCTAACGTGGCCCACCAGGGAGTTTACCCAACCCAGGCAGACCTACAGTGCAATTATGACTATCCGAATCTGAATCAGACACGTCTGAATTAGGCACAGAAATTCAAGAGAGGAAATTAAAAATGAATCACGTGACTCGTATAACTGCTTTTGCAATTGAATTCATTATGTATCTGCTTTGCTTTATTATCACTTTCAGCCTATGTGCATCATTAGTGTGTCTTCAAATTTACAGATTAAATAAATACTTGATTAATTTGAAGAAATATCGGATTTAAGTAAAAAACCCAAAACTCGTGGTCTCCTACATTTCTCGATCTATCCGAGATAGGGATTGTGTGTGCGTTTTCAGCAGCATAAATTAATATAACAATTTCTAAAATGACAAATTCAATTTGATTTCGCACAGTTGTGATTTTTGGAACAATTCTGAAGCCTATATCAGATAGATTTCTTCTGGTCTCGTGCAGATGTTTCAAAATAGTTTGTTACAAAGTTGTGTTTTGGAAGTGCAAAAAGTTGCGAATTGCCAATAGACGTTACAATACAAATGAAAATGGGAAAGTAGGTCGTCAAGTAGAAGCAAATTGTCGAAAAATCTTTCTTCCTTATTAAACATAATTTCTCGTAAAATAGGTTGTTGTAAAATATCCAGTGATCATTTCTTTTTAATGATTTTGCTCAGTACTGACATTGCCATTCAGTTTCAATTCGTTTCTATGCTTCATTAGGTCTGTATAATTCTAAATTAACTGACAAATTTTACTCTATTTAGTTCGTTTATCAATTATTGTTATTTGGAAAAGGTTTAAGTTTTCGATTTTCTAGGCTTGCATATTTTAAATTTTTATTAAATTTTCGTACATCTTAACTTATTATCACTGAGTGAATTTCAGAGTACATTTCAAAGATTTTCATTGGCTGTCTTTTATCAGAAATTTTACGACGCAGATTTGCTCTAATGTAGTTATGCTTAGTGGATGAGACATTTGACTTATTACTTTAACCCAGAGCTTTAGCCATTTAACATTTAACGCGCTGATTTCAATTATATTATTCAGACTTAAGCGGATATTTGAACCTTATAACCGACTATTGCTTGATTACAGTTGTTTACTTCTATTGGCGGCATAAAAATGAGTGTACTTTGACATTGTTTTGAATTTATGGATTTATTTCACCATATATTATTAGATCGTATATAATATATCAAAGACTACCAAAGAAAGCACTATACAGTATACAACTACTCGGAAGGGAAAAGGAGAAAAGGAAAACCAAGAAAAGCATGGATTAGAAAACTTAAAAGATGATGCAGAAGAAATGCAAATGAAATTCATCCAAATGACCAGAGCAACAAGAGACAGACAGAAGTGGAAGGAACTCATTCAGACCCATAGACCAACCAAATATTGATAGACGGAAGGAAAGAAAGAAGATATAATGTGTCGATATATAAGCCAATTATATTATACACCATTTAGCATTATCGTTGTTATTGCTGCTACTGGCATTATTGTCATTGTTATTATTACCATTGTTATTCTACACTGGCTTAAAATAATATAGAGGATACGCTTCAAAATCTGTCTTCTGCTATAGGAAACCCATTAATTACAAGGAACGCAGCTGTCTTTTTACGAAACTCCTTGTGCGAATGAGCACGCACTCGACTTCATCTGCTTTAGTTTGTTTACGTTCCAACTTCCCAGTGCCGTGTTAAGCATTAAGAACGCTGAGCACGTTCTTAAGACACCCGGATCAAAGGGGACACCACAGAGTTGAGAAAGAAAAAAGGAATGATTTGTAAAATAAATTGATAAAACAATTGCAAATTGATCGTGATCTGTTTCTTGATCTTCACTCTTCAGAAATGCTCAATCTCTTGACACTTTCAACGTTCTCCTCAAGACCCATCCGGAAAAACTACAACGTCTAAGGCCTGTATATTTTATATCATGTAAGGCACCCTTTTCTCCGGCCTCGGCTCTGCGACGGCGCCTAAAGAAAGGCTTCCAAAAAACCTAGCACCACTAACCAACGCATACCAGCGTGTTGGCCTAATTTTGAATTCAGGGAAAACAGAAATTGTTGCTTAATATTCGGTCTCTTTGGCTGCCCAGCATCAACCATTATTCATTCAACCATTGTTTTATTTTACCTACGGCAAAATAAAACAATTCATCTATCTCGGCGGCATTTCAGTCAACCGACTTTCTTCAGGAATGGACACCATGCTTGAACACAATACTCTAAATGTGGGCGTACCAATGTCTTGTAAGATTTTATTATTACATCCTTCTCTCTGTTCACTATCGTTCTTTTGATCATACCTAGAATTTTGTTGGCCTTCTTAGCTGCCTCTGCACATTGCCTAGATGGCTTTAAGCTGTTGTGCATGATGACCCTTAGATCTTTCTCCTCGTTTGTAACTTTTAGTCCCTTCCCACATAACTTAAATTCATGATCTGTTCCCTTCTTCCCAATGTGCATCACCGAGCATTTGTCTGTATTAAAAGCTTTTGTCAATCTGCTGACCACTGAGATAGTCTATTTAGGTCTTCTTGTAAAATGTTTGCCTCTGCTTCGTTATCACTCTGTCCACACAGTTTTGTGTCATCAGCAAATTTTGAAATTTTAGACATTATATCATGATCGATGTCGTTGATGTATATTAAAAACAATAGAGGTCCCAACACTGAACCTTGTGGCACCCCACTTATGACCTCAGCCCAATCTGAAGACTTGCCTCTTATGCCTACCTCTGTCTTCTGCTCTGAAGCCAATTTTTTATCCAACCAAGAACTTTACCTCTAATTCCACTGGCCTGAAGCTTGGTTGCCAGTCTTGAATGAGGTACTTTATCGAATGCTTTTGCAAAGTCCAGGTATATTACATCAACTGCTTTTCTCTCATCTAGCTTATCATGAATCTCCTCTAAAAAGTCCAGTATGTTTGTTAAGCAAGATTTTCCCTTAATAAACCCATGCTGGCTATCCTCTAAAATCTTGTGTCTCGTAAGATTGTCCAATATCTTTGCTTTTACTATTTTTTCCAGAACTTTACATATTATACAGGTCAGACTCACTGGCCTATAGTTTCCTGGCTCCCCACGGTTACCCTTTTTGAATATAGGAGTGACTACTTCATCCCTTCAGTCCCTGGGAACTATTCCCGATTTAAGTGACATATTGAATATTGTGGCTATTTCCTCACTAACCTCATGTCTTACCTCATACAGAAATTTTGGATGTCTTTTGCTAACTTGTTCTCATACTCTGCAATAGCCACTTTATTTGTAGCTGTTGATTTGTTCCTCTTTTGCTCGTAACTGGACTGTAACTGTTTTAATCTCACTTATTCCAGATCTTCAATACTTTGCATCTTTAGTCGGTGCATTCTCAATTTCTTCCATGCTTTGTTTTTGGCCTGTCTCTTCTTCTGTACCTCTCTAGTAACCCATGGAAGTTTTTTGTTAAGTGTCCACTGTTTTGGTATTGTTGAATCCATAACCCTTGACATGCAATTCTTAAATATTTCCCAGCATACATACATATATACAATATACAAAGCATTAAAACATAGGAAGGGGTGGGTAATGACGATTACAAGGGATTCCTCAAACTATTAATAACTCCAAGTCTCATATACTACAATAATATATATATATATATATATATATATAGTTTTTGTAGTGCATGTACATATCAGTTCAGTTGACATTTTATAATTTGTGAACTGAACTTATGTATCCTTAGTTTGCATCTTGAAGGTGATAAGTAAGCAAGTAAAATCTCGTTATTTTCTACAGCGCTTTCAAAAGCAGCACCGAAGTAGCTCCTTATTCATAGGCGCTTAATTTTAAAATAAAGTAGCTATAGCTGAAGGTGGAGTCATTCATGCAGGGTAATTTAATCCAAAGGGCTAGTGGTTGGGACGTTACAGCTATGGAGGAAATGATTTTTTCAAGAGAAATTATGTCAGTTTTAGAAATAAAAACTCGAGGACATGTTGCGGAGAATGGAAGGAAATTGTGACTCAGAATGTTATTTGACCATGGTGTAGACAGCGGAGAGATGCTGGAATTGAGTTCCAAAGTTCTGGTGCAGCATATGAAAAAGCACGGTTGAAAATTTTGAGAAATGATTGATTCAGAGGACGAAGGAGAGTAACATGAGAGGAAGATCGAGTAGATCGAGTATATCGAGTAGATCGAGTATATCGATGATTTTGTGGGATTATCAGATTTCGTAGGTAGACTGGTTTTTATGTATGAAGGGTCATCGAAATTATTTTATATTTAATGCGTTCTGCTATTTTCAGCCAGTGCAGTGATTTGAGTAATGGTGTAATATGGCAGAATTTAGGTGATTTGGTAAAGGGCAGGAATAGGAAGGATCGAAGGCAGGAATAGGATGGGGAGGTAGTGGAGAGGGAGACAGTGAAACGAGGGAGAGGTATGGAATTGAGGGGAAAAGAACTACTAGAGGCTCAGACGGTCAACAAGGGGTAAATGTAAGGGCTTGTCGGTAAACTCTCCGCCAACTTACTGTAACCCTAACCCAAACCCTAACACTAAACCTTAGCCCCAAACCGTAACCCTAGACCTAACCCAAACCCTAACCTAAGAAGCGTTCCCATGCTAATCGTGCACGTAATTGGGTCCAAACAGTTATAAGTAAAAATCGAGCATCCGAGTTGGTACAATACAGGTTGCTTGAAAAGCTGCGATCGTGATTTTTTAAATCTTTTACTTACAGGTTGGATTACTAGACTGTCTCCATTAGAATAGAAAACCACTTCCGAGTTGAATGTTAGCAGCAATGCTATTTTTGAAGTTTGGGAAGCTGTGAGGGCTGTGATTCAAGAACTTTAATTGAAAAGTCGAGACTATTGGCAGGAAAACTACAATAGAGGACTGTGTGGACTTTGATTCATGAACAGATCGTCCACAGAGAGATCGTGCGATATCATTATGACGCCTTACAATTAGATAGAGATTATCAGAGTCAGATACGTAATAATAATAATAATAATAATAATAATAATAATAATAATAATAATAATAATAATAATAATAATAAACAGTCTGATGTAACTTTATCCAATAGATTATCGACAGTATTATGTATAATTTCTTTATGTCTCTCTCTGCTCTGTAACGCCATCTTCATTGAACGAAGCGCTGTTACATATATATATATATATATATATATATATATATATATATGTATATATATAATTCTCTTTGTAAGGTCATTTATTATTTTTTATTTAAGCGCATAGCCTTTTCGGTTGTTACGATTGTGCGCCATGACTGTCTATTCTGCGCACATTGGAAGACTTCGGACACCGGTAATCCACAGTCCCCATTGATTTGGTGAAGCCAAGTGATTAGTGGTCTGCCTCGTGGACGATTCCATCCTGTAATCCTAATGTATCTGTCTCGAAGTCGCGTTGCTAGTTGAAGTGCAGCTGAGGCAGGCACTGCTGGTGGGAGTCTTGCTGCGTACCCAAAGAGGCCGAGACGTCGACGACGAACAATGGCTTGTACAGTCTCTAGTCCAGTGCGCATGTACACTTCAACGTTGCATATGAAGTCAAACCAGCTAATATTAAGGATTCTACGTTGAGCCTTAGTTTGAAAAGCTTCAAGTCTTCTCCACTCTTGACCAGTCATCATCCAATCTCACTTCCATATAAGAGTGTTGAGAGTACAAGACAAGCGTGCATCCAAAATTTAGTTTGCATGCTCAACCGACGTTACTGCCATATTCGGTCCAGGCGTAGCATGACAGATGAGGCAATGCCTATGCGACGGATAGACTCATCATGAGAATTGACCATACTACACATATTTGATCCAAGGTAACAAAACTTTCAGCTCAGTCCACAGTTTCGGAACCAATTCCCCTGCATGCAAGACCAGACCCAAAGTTTTGATCTTTGGTCTTCGTCTATGAAACATGAAGACCAAATTTGGAGGTTTCACATTCTATTTTTCCAGAGTATTTTTAAATTTATCACGACTTTCTTCAAATAGGATTGCATCATTGGCGTAGTCGAGATCTGTAAAACGTTGATCACCAAGCTGAATGCCCATATTACCTGCTGTTACCCAGTTCATTATATAATCCATAGCACAGCAGAAGAATGTGGGCGCTAGAACACATCCTTGTCTAACGCCCGAGGATGTGCAAAATCTATCTGGTAGAAAAGCGATTACCAAGACGAACTCTACTAGTTGTACCAATGTGTCTCAAATACGAATGCGAACTTCTTGACAGCAAGCCATTTCAAGATCTAAATTGACGCAGTACAAGTTTAGTTTGAAAAATATTATATTTTCTTAATTTGTATCAAAATATTTTCGCTTCAATTCGATCATATTGTGTACTTTATCTCTTATTTTGAACTGTAATCAAGAGCGTCTTTTCGGCACTGTTCGCCATATGGCAAGCCTACATTATCGACGTTAATAAATGTGTACAGAATGGTCTATCCTTCTCCATAGACTCGAACATTGCTTTGGCATATCGGGTGCTGCATTAGAGTGGTTCACATCCTACCTTCAACATCGCAGTCAATCTGTTTATTGTAACGGTGCTCAGTCAAACTCCGTTAAATTAGATATTGGTGTTCCCCAGGGGTCTGTTTTAGGCCCTCTCCTTTTCACTTTATATACAATGCCCCTTGGATCGATTCTTTCACAATTCTCCGCTATCATTTCTATGCTGACGATACACAGTTATTCATTGCCTTTGATGATAAAACCTCTTCTTGTTCACTAGAAAATTTATCCGTTTGTCTGGAAAATGTTCAGTCTTGGATGTTTAGTAATAAGCTTGCATTAAACCCTTCAACAACTGAGTTTTTACATCTTGGTAAGTCTTTTAATTTAAGTAAATTTGAAGGCATACATTCCTTTAAATTTGACAACATTTCAGTTAATCAAAGTCAGTCTGTCCGCAACCTAGGTGTAGGCATAATATTTGACAAAACCTGTCTTTTAATGATCACATAAATAAGGTTAGCAGAGCTGCTCATTTGTAAATCAGAGGTATTCGACGAATTCGTGATCTTGTGCCGAAACCTGCTCTGATTCCTCTTGCCAATGCCCTTGTCAGCAGTAGGTTTGATTATTGCAATTCCCTTTACAATGATACTAGAAAGATGCTCGCTTCGCCCGCTTCGCTCGCAGTGCAGGATAATACTAATCCAATACCTATACCTAATACCCAATCATTGAATTCATGCTGAACAACATTTCAATGATCGCCACCTAGCCAAGCTCTGCGCCACGTAATAATTAGGCCTATGTACGTTAAAATCACGCAACTGTGGCCATTTGTGACGCTGTACACGTATTTTTTGTGTACGCTAAAACTACCTCAGGCTGCGGACAATTGTTACCAATAGCAACGTCGTCGCACGCCCAGCCCTCTGACGCTGCAATGACTCGACTAAACCGGTTCTACGAACAATTGTTACCAATAGCAACGTCGTCTTCGAACATCGTCCACCAACGCATCGCGACGTAAGGACTAAACGGTCTACCAATAGTCAACGCTCGCCCACCAACGCATCGCGACGTAAGGACTAAACGGTCTACCAATAGTCAACGCTCGCCCACCAACGCATCGCGACGTAAGGACTAAACGGTCTAAACCGTCTACCAATAGTCAACCAATCAGAACGCTTGAAGGTAACAGACAGAGAGACATACAGATAAGGATTTTAATATTATAGATGGCCAAATCTAATATACAAAAACTTCAAAGGATTCAGAATTCTGTGGCTCGGGCCATTACAAAAACTCGCAAACATGATCACATTAGACCTGTCCTTCAAAAGTTACACTGGCTGCCAGTAGAACAGAGAATTGTATTTAAGACTGGTGTCCTTGTTTTTAAAATAGGCCTACTGCAGTCTGGCCAACCTCAATATTTAAAACCTATGATAAACCATCCAAAACATTATCATTCAACAAGATTTGCTGATTCATTGTTAAATGTACCTAGAACAAACACTGAAATTGGTAAGAGAGCTTTTTCTATTTCTGGGCCAAAAATCCGGAACTCTCTCCCTTTGGTTGTCAGATCTTCCAATAAACGGAGCATTTTCAGATCTAGGCTTAAAACACATCTCTTCCAACTAGCATTTCCTCCATAGTCTGTCTTGCTGTTTCCCTCTGACTGATCTCTGGAATGACCTGGTCTTTTGCGGATGGATTTGAAGTACCATCGATTGATACCCTTGAGTATTAGAAATGGTGCTATAGAAGTGAATAATTATTATTATCTAATAGTATTTAAAATACGAGCACCACTATAAAAACCGAATTAGTTTTACCGCTTTGACTCTGAGGTTTTATACAGTATGAACTTGCAGCTATGCAAATCATCTAGGTTTTAAATAGGAAATTTGTTAGTAGTAATCCGACAAAGGGGCTGTCCGTTAATTACGTCAACAAAACAGAGGAGGGGTTCGAAAAAGTTTACAATCGTTGACAGAGGGAGGGGAGTCAGGGAAGTTAACGTCAGGTATTAGTTCATTTTTTGCAAATAATCAAACAGTAAAAATTTCATGGAATGCTATCTAGTGCAACGGAAAAAAGCATGACAAGCAAAAACGTTCATCACTACCACATAAAATAATAACCTTCTAAACTTTTTAGGGCGACCCGTTACTAATCGAAGAGGTGGAGGTCAAAAGTTTAAAAAAAATAATTATGGGGTCACTGAATGTTTGACAGTTGTTGACAAGGGCAGGGTCAAAGATTTTCCCAAAATTGTTGACGTAATTAATGGTCAGCACCAAACATGAAATTTTTTAACCTTGACGCAGTCCGTTCAGGAAGCCTCCGAGGTTCGGTCCGTGGTCCTCCTTTGAGTAGCCCTGATCTACAGAGTACTTTATGCTTAAAAGCTAAAAGCAAATGAATTTAAATGTAGCCGAGGCATTTTGCACTGATCAAGTTATGAATGCTGGAAGTCAGTTACCCCTAGCAACCTAGCGGTTGAGCGAATTTGTCATATTTGTAAAGTTGCCACCAGACATGGGTCAATTACAATTGTAATTGTAATTCAATTGTAATTAATTACATTTTGCCAATGTAATTGTAATTGTAATTGATCTGTGGAAAGTTCAATTACATGTAATTGTAATTGTAATTGTCATGTGTGTAATTGTAATTGTAATTGAGCTATTGTAATTGATTTACCCAATTACAGGAATGTGAGTTTTATAAGTTCTAATAACGTATTAGCATGTATGAGCCCAAGTCTTGTCAGTCTATGAATGTATGGCAGTGAATACATTGGATGGTTAGTGAATTGTCAAAGCACAACGGTTATTGGTAAATGGACTCACTGCTCTGGTCAGTTGCCATGCAAAAATTTACTTATTTACTTTTATTGCCTTTCAAATTGGAAGGGAACCAGCTTATCATTTGTCTACTAATTCCTGTGTTCTGCGGCTGCGCTTTTTGTGAATGAAAGTTTAATGCCAGTAAAGATGAGCGTAAATCAAGCAGGAGTATTATGGAATTATTCTGAAAAGTCAGATGACTTTAATAATGCTGTTTCAATGCAAATGTTAAAGTGAAGTGCTGGTTGTGTGGTGAATTAGTGTCATGCTCGAAAAAGGTTACTTCGAATTTGTTGACTCATTTGCAGGTTTGTGAAACTTTGTTACGGTTTTTTTAAATAGACCGTAGCATATGACTTTGTTGAACTAATTTATGTTAATTATTTTAGACACTTAAGTTTATTAAAAGAAGCAGAAAGAGTAATGAAAAGTAATTGTAATTGTAATTGTAATTGACACGTTTGTAATTGTAATTGTAATTGATCCCAATGTAATTGGCTGTAATTGTAATTGTAATTGTAATTGACAAAAATCCGTATAATTGTAATGTAATTGTAATTGCTTAAAACGTAATTGACCCATGTCTGGTTGCCACAAGACCTAATAAAGGTGTCTTTGACGCAATTACTAAATCAAGAGCGTCGTTTCGACTAGCGTTCGTCTGATGACAGAATACAATATAATCGCTTCGAAACACGTATTTTGAGCATTTTGACAAACTCGTTAGTCATGTTATCTGGTTTAAGTCACGGCGCCTCTTCAACTGAACGAGAGCCTTAACATTATATGACTGGAGTGCGACAATCCTCTCACCATTTCGTGTTCTTATTGTCATAGACTTCAATCAATGGATGGTCCAAACTTTGACATACAACGCGGCCAACACCGGTTGGCGGACTAGGACTTCGGCAATGATATCGCCTTGATAAGTGAAAAACAGACAAAGACTCAATGAAAATGGAGCTAAATTCGATCTAAATATCAGCTGTGTATAAAACGGAAGAAATGACAGCGCCCTCCCTTTGGAGGAAGCCAATTTGCTGGAATGCTGTTTGTTAGACCTTCACCGTTATAACAAAATGCACTCAACAGAGACTTCGTGATTTAAAATATCGAAATAAAAATTCATTGCGAAGCATTTTGCTTTCCTTTTCAAGTCATTAAAAGCCACTCAGCGTAACGGTTAATAGCTTTTGTCTTATTTATAAGGTAGTCATAAGGCTAAACAAAGGTATATTGGATTCAATGACTAATAAACGAGCAAAATATTTCTAAATATGTCGTTTATTCATTTCACATGGCAAATTAAAAGGTGCTCTTGCAAATTTAATCGCGTTGTTTTCATTCGAATTCAATCAGGGCACTTGCCAAACTGACGCGCCTCGTTTCTGCTATTTTCGCCAGGTGGCTAAATGTCTTATTGCTGTTGCATTTCAGAAATCGAATAATTTCTCTGAAATATTATAAGTTATTTCGAAACTCACATTTATTGCATTTTGCACATTTAGAGAATTTCGCGATTTCAGAACTTAGACTTTGACAGCACTTGATATACAATTATTAATCGGAAATCTAGATCTAAAAGTCTAAACTTATCTGCTCAACAGGTGAACATGGTTAAACACTCGCTTATTATAAAAATATAAGTTGATGAATGTCGCCACAATTGAACTGGAACTGCAACTGGACCTGTCAGTCGCCTTCTACACAGTTGATATTAATACTCTGTGGAGCTAAGTAATGACTGGCAGTCAATCTAAACAATGTCACGTCTTCATTGCAATTCAATTACTGTCACATTCCAATAAAAGATGATTTACATATATCAATCCAGTGTAAATAATTACTGACTATAGTCAATAGTTCTAGTCACAATCCCGCACGTAGGCGGTCTGGGTGTGATGGTCGTCTTTCATGGCTGGCTCGAAGCGACAGCCATATTCGTATCCTGCCCATGCGACAGAGCAGCCCTATTCAGGGACAGCACTGCTCTCTGATGAACAAATGGATAGAAAAGGTTCCCTAAACACTGCTCGCTTCACCTGTACCTGTTAGCACACCGCAGCTAACTGTACACCCAATCCTGCGGTCGAAACAATTCAAATAAACTATCAATAAAGATTGCTACATGGAACGTACGTACACTTTTTGATGCTCCGGATCGACACGAGAGGAGATCTGCAATTATTGCTCGTGAACTACAGCGCTACAATGTCGACATAGCTGCTCTGAGCGAGACTAGGATCTCTGGAAATAGAAACTTCACTGAAGTCGGAGCTGATTACACATTCTAATGTATAGGACAGCCGGTAGGTCAGTGGTTTTCACACAGGCTTACTTAGCCTCCTAAACCACTTAAAATCACATTATTATTATAGGCCAGCTTCGACAACACGGCGTGGGCCTTGCCATTAGGAACAGCTTAATCAAGGTTGCCAGTGTGGGTTATTTTTACCCAATCTGGTTTTTTTGGGCCTCGTCTGGTTATTTGGTAATTTTTTGGCGGAATCTGGTTAGTTTTTAAATCTGCGAAAATTTAAAAAAATTGCCTGATTTACGCAGTGAGAGTGAGAAAAAATTAGGAGTTTTCAGTTTTCAGCATGTTGAAAACTCTTTTTTTGCCTGCAAAAAGTTTACAAGTTTAAAGTTTACCTCATTACCTTGCTTCAAGACAACGTGACGACCTTTTTTTTGCTCGTCAAGACTTCCTGGAGACGTTGTACTGTAAAAGTTTCCCAAAAATTTTCAGGTTTGTCGCAATTATTATGAATTTTATCATCTTTTTCGACCTTTTTGGGAACCTGGATATTTCTGGTTATTTTTAAAGGCACGATCTGGTTATTTTTCAAAATGTTCACTGGCAACACTGAGCTTAATACAACATCTGGAAGAACCTCCCACTGGAATATCTCCGCTCCTCATGTTCATGAAACTAAAGTTGAAACATGGCTGCAGTGCAGTGTTCATTAGCGCATACTCCCACACACTGTCAGCTGACGAGGATGACAAGGAAACCTTCTACGAAATTCTTAACAAAGTTATCCGATCTATTCCGTTTAGACACCGTATATTTCTACTTGGAGATTTCAACGCTAGGGTCGGTCGAGACTCATTAACCTGGCCCAAAGTTCTTGGGCTTCACTCCCTTGGAAAAGAAAATGCCAACGGGACACTCCTATTACAAACCTGCGCACAGCACGAACTGACCATCACCAATTCCCTATTTCAACAGGCCAACAAGTACAAGATGACCTGGCAACATCCAAGATCCAAAAACTGGCATACTCTTGACTACATTGTCGTACGTCAAAGAGACGTTAAAGAGGTGCACATCACCCGAGCCATGAGATGCTCCTCCTGCTGGTCTGATCACCGACTACTGCGTAGCTCTATTGTACTGGACTTGTGCACTCCTCGCCGTCATCGTCCCATCAAATGCAAAAGGCTCAACATATCTAAAACTACAAGACTTGCTGGTTTCCAGGCTCTCCGAACCTAAATATGACGATGAACAGACGTCTGCAAGCGAAGATTGGATGGACTCTATTAAAAACCCGGATCCAATAAACTACAAATGAGGTATTGGGTTTTGAAACAAAAAAACATCAGGACTGGTTTGATGAACACGATCTGGAAGCTCGGAATCTGCTGGACACCATGCATCGCACACATCTTGCTTGGGTTCATGACAAAACCAATTCCACCAAGAAAATAATATATAATGATGCGAAACAGACAGCACAAGTCAAACTACGCGAGATGAAGAACAGATGTTGGTTGGACAAGGCGGAGGTGTTGCAATCTGCTGCAGATCAACATGACTTAAAAGCCTTCTACTCAGAACTCTGAGCCATATACGGCCCTCGTATAAACGGCGCTATTCCGATACGTGATAACAGCGGATCACTAATCACTGAATACCACAAAATTCTTGAACGCTGGCCCAGCACTTCACATCAGTTCTGAACCAGCAATCAGACTTTGACCAAGATGTCCTCAAGGAAATCCCACAGTGGCCCTGTGCAGACGAATTGGATCTACCTCCTACATATGAATAAATTCGCCGTGCAATCAATCAGTTCTCTTCTGGGAAAGCTCCCGGTATTGACGGAATCCCAGGAGAGGTTTTCAAGCTTGGGAGCACCACTATACTTACTGAACCCTCTGACCTCTTCACTAAGATCTGGAACGAGGGGAAGGTCCCGCAGGACTATAAAGATGCCCTCATAGACCATGTATATAAACGCAAGGGTGACCGCTCCTGCTGTGATAAGCAAAGTCGGTTTTCGCTCTGAGCGGAGGGGAATCCTGTGAATAATATCTTATTTATTTAAAATACTAACGAAGAAAGTAATAACTGGATTGTATTTGTAAATGGTTTAGTAGGATTTCGTCTATGTTTAAACCACTATCGCTCATACCAGTCATACCGCACTCTATTTCAAGTATTAAACTTCTGTATGTTAAATCTGCTACAACTTTGAGCCCCTCAAAGGTCTTCGTTAATTGGTAATAAGTAGACGTGATAGACGTGAGCGCGAACGGCGTAATGTATCAGTACTCGGCAAAGACAATGAAATTTCATTAATGCGTTCAATGGTGATTAACTGAAAATAACTGACAATATCTGAAAAATAAATAACCGAAACTGAAACTGTAACTGAAAAATGACAATAACTTTAACTGTAACTATAACTTTAAAATAATTTCAATAACTCTAACTGCAACTGTAACTGAAATTATAAATAACTGAAACAAAACTGGAGTGGAGGTGGTTTTGTCGAAAGTCTGACGACACAGGGCGTTTTACTTGGATTTATTCGGTGCGAGGAGGAAAACGAAACGGAGTTCTACGTTGTTGTTTATGCAAGTTCTAGGTGAAGTTTTCTTCGTTGTTCTGGCGTGGGAAATTTCGTTGTTCTGGAGCAGGGTGACTTCGCTGTGTTTTACGATTTGTACATTGTCCGTGAGCGTGCGGTGGTGAACACTCTGGGGAAGGATAATCGACTGTTATTGAAGCAAGCCGGTAAAGGAACTCACGTTCGATCAATCGAATTGGGATTGTCAAGTGGATATTGAAGAATTCTGTGGAAGGCGTTGTCAGTGATCAGGAAGAGAAAAAGAACAGGACGTTAGAAAGGGAAGTCAAATTATCAATTTATTTGTGTTGGTTGTTGTTTTAACTATTGAGAGGTGTGTGTGTATTGGTTGTTGATTTCAGTATTGTGTGTGGTTATTGGTTAAGGGTATTGGATTATTATTGTGTTTGACTTGTTGGTGGTATTGATTGTAATTGATTAACATGGATCAGTTGTCAGATACGCAAAGAAGAATTTTAAGAAAATCTAGTGATGTAAGACTACATACTATATTAGTTAATTTGGGATTTGAAGTTGAACAGGTACAAGTGTGGCCTAGAAGTGAGAAAATGGAGAAAATTGCTCGGGAATGGTTGGCGAGAGAAGGTCCGCCAGAGGGTAAAGAATTAGAAGAGAGTTTGGCGGAAGAAGTAGAAGAAGAGCCAAAACCAGTACGTACAGAAGTCGGAGATGATGGTTTTTTTTGAAAATGTGGATGCAGAAAGAACAGGAAAGAATGAAGCATGAAGAACAAAATGAGCAAGGGAGATTAAAGCTTGAAGAACAGAAAGAACAAGAAAAGATAAAGTGGGAAGAGCACCTTGAACAAGAAAGAATAAAGCACGAAGAACAGAAAGAACATGAGAGATTTAAACATGAAGAACAGAAGGAAAGGGAGAGATTAAAACAGGTGGAGAGTCAAGAGCTAAGATGGCAAGCAATGATGCATAATTGTTCGATGCTATTGTTGAAGTTGATATCATATTAAAGAAATGGCAAAAATCATATGTGTTGTCTTCTCACAAGCAAGGCCACGCCAGACCGGGTGGGGACCTATATATGTTGCGACTGCCTAATTCTAAGTAACTCCCCTGGGGTTGTGGAAATTCGCTACAGTTATATAATAAATGCCAAAATTTAGATGACAACTATTATCAGCTTGTGTTACCTGTGTGTACACTGTAGAAGAACTAAGGTTTTGGAATTAGCTCATGATTCGATTTTTGGGGGTCATCTAGCCTTTGAAAAGACATTGGATAGAATAATACTTTTTATGTGTGGCCTAAGATGAGACAAGAAATTTATTGGTATTGTAAAACTTGTAAGAATTGTCAGCTAAGTCGTCAGATTGTGTGTAAGGATCGAGTACCTATTACACCTGCTGTTCGAGAACCCATTGCGTTTCGAAAAATCAATATTGATGTAATTGGAGCAATTGACCCGCCATCACCTGCAGGTCATAAGTATGTGTTGTGTGCAGTTGATTTGAGCACTGTACTAGATTTCCGAGTGTAATGCTATTAAGAGTTTAACTGCTAAGGCTGGGTGTAAAGCTTTATTGAATTTATTTGTTAATGTGAGAGTACCCAGGGGCGTCATTTGGAAGGGCCTGGGGCCGTGCTCTCCAAGGCAATGAAAATAATAATTTATAATGTATTAATGTGCAAAATATTGCAAACATTTCCAAAATTGCAAAAAAATTGCAAAAAATTGCCTCAATTTTGCAAAATTTGCACAAATTGCCATTGACCATTATTGCAATAAATTGTTTCAGGATGGCAAATTTCTCACTACAAATGTATTTTAGCAGTATTCATAATTTTTTATGGTAAAAGTAAATAACATTTTAAAATCACGAGTTTTCTTTAAAATCTAAATCTGTCGCTCAAACGTCTCCTATATGCATTTGATGGTTATATGATGCGCTATTTTTACTCGAGATCGATGTTAGAATAATTATTGACCCGAATCGGCAATTCGTCTCCATCAAATATATCGGAGTGTAAGAATATATACAGTAACGCTTAACTCGTTGTGAGAAAAGGTCAATTCACAGTGTCAGATCAGAAAACATGTCTACCTGTAAACTCAGTCTAATTTTGGACTAAGGTATTCATTTCTAGACGCCATATTTCGTAATAGACCCTATGAGACTCGGAAGCTTAAAAGGCATCTCCGAAAATGTCCTAGGACAGAGATTCAAAACCACGGGTTGGACCAGACGCACCAAACGTGTTCTGTCGGACACTCAGAGGAAATCAAAGCGTGTCCCTATCGTTCGACTCAAAGGATTCGACGCCTCTTCTGTTCCACTCTAGCGTAAAAGCGAGAGATGAAATGACGATCGTGTAGGTCGAGGAAGACGAAGTTGTATGGCCATTATACGAGATTTTCACGTGCAGAGAGCAATACCAATTAGTTTGGTCTCAAACAGTGGCGTAACGAGGGGCAGAGGGGCGAAGCGCCACAGGCGGCACTTGCCCTAGGAGCTGCATTATCGAGATTTCCTAAGTTTTTAAATAATTATTAGGGTTTTTTGCTTGTCAGATTTTTTAGAGACTCACTTTTTTTAATTTTTTGCTTGTCAGACTTTTTTAAAGACTTGACTGGTAAGGTTTTTTCTAGGAAATTTTGGAATTTCGGAGGCGGCACTTTTTTCTCGCCCTGGGCGGCACTTTGCCTCGCTACGCCACTGATCTCATATGCTTTAGTATGGACCTGCAGAGTTGTTTTTACTAGTTCGATGTTGGGTTAACCTTACGTAATACCCATCAGAATGGCTCTGATACAAACAGATGACTGCTAGAAAGAATCGATCAAGAGAACATCTGAAAATCGGAGTTGACAGACACCAATTTGTAATTCCTCGTATGATAATAGAAAATAAATCATTGCTATTATTTACTCTTTGCCAACTGTTGCGAATATTGAATGCAATACTTTTTCTACTGAAAAGTACTATCTTCGTTGAAGGAATAGTGCTCCAGCAAGATGTCCGGATTACTAATGAATAGCAAAAGACTTTCCCTCGTAGTTGGGTTGAGTGTCGTCGCCATTGTCCTTACACTGTGGCATCAATTGAAATGCGACAGGGAAAAGGTCAAAGTTCAGATCACCAAATTCAGACCGAATGACACTAAGAAGTACGAAAAATGCGACAAGGCGTTTCGTCCAGACGCTGTTGCAATGTCGCAATCTGGATACAGTATTCCTGTCACTCCTTATGACGCTCTGGATAGATTCACGGTGTTGACAATGGTCTTTAGCAGATTTCAATCGTATCGCGAAGTCATCCAGCATTACATCTCTATGCCATTTGTCGATCGATTGGTTCTACTTTGGGCCAACCAAGAAGTAGATCCTCCGACCAAAGAATCGGCGAATGTCAGTTGCAGCGAGAAATTATTCGTTCATCGTTTGAAGTCGGCGGCTTTGACAAGGAGATTCGCCAATTTTCCAGAAATTCATACAGATGGTAGGCCTAAGTCCTCAGTAGTTTAAAGAATAAAACAGTCACCAACAGTCGTGATAGTTTGTGCAGACAGAATTCTAATAACATCTTGCATAAGTTATTCAGTAACGAATTACAATCTAGTGCTGCTACTTAGGTCTATATAAATAGTGTAGAAATTTTAAAAACCGACTTGTAAAGTTACTGGCCCCCACACTTTAACAAATATCACCAGAGCGCATTCCATTTAACTGAACATTTAGTGCAAAACATCATGACACCGCAGCCGCCAGTGTCTTCTACAGGCCTTTTAGGAGGGGCGATTCCCCCAACCTCAAAATCCTCCCAAATCGCAGCACTAAAAATATTTGTTTGCATTGAACTGTGTCTCTTCGCCTCCTGCCAAGTCCAACCCCCGAAAGGCCTAGAGTCTCGATAAAACACGGGAAGTCGCTAATTGAATTTCACTATTTGATGAATAGTCAAGCAGTCTGTGGCATTTGCAGTGTTTAATCTAGACTCCTGGACTCCGGGGGAATGAAAAAGCCGGGAGGAACTGACAAAGCCGGGGGAATTCTGCTAGGGGCCGCTGTTAGTCCATGTAGTATTCCAAAATTTCCGGGGAATTTGAAATTTTCGGAGGAAGGGCAATTTTTCCCCCCGGAAACGGCCTAGATTAAACACTGGGCACTTGCATTCCCTATGCGATTATGCACAAAGAACAAACGAGCATTTAATACGCATTAAAAAATCCGACAGACCAAAAAGCAACGAACTGATTAATATTAAAAGATTAACTTGCACTAAAAGTTATAATTAATCGGTCCTAGAGTTGGATATCTTATTTTGGTATGATGCTGAAATAAGTCTTCAGTCCACCAGGATAATACCAAGCTTGTGTATTTTTGGAGGATTAATTCTCATACATATAGACCCCATGCTAATTCATTTTTGTTCAATGATTTACATTTCTATTTGACTGAATGATGTTGTACCGAACCAGGACTATGCTTCCACTGAACTTGTATGTATCTTTTATTGCCCAAGATGACGCTTACCTAGCCCTGCTACACGGGTTGGCTTAACTCAAGACAAGTGGATGTTCGTCCACTAGCTTTTTCACAAGGAAGTCTTACGGTGTGAGTGGAAAATGTACATGTACAGTCTCTGTGTGTGTGTCTTCTTTAACTTGTCGTACTTTGGGTTCGCACACGCCGTGACAATGCGCTCTCTCTATATCTTAGCAGTGCTTGGCGCCATCAACTGGCTGTCTGGGACTTAAGCTCTTGTGACTTTATCAATAATTACTAGATTATTATTTCTATTATTATTATTATTATTATTATTATTATTATTATTATTATTATCGGACCTCACATCTACAGTAATAAAAATAGAATTAATAATTAATAATTATATATTTATTAGCATTTCAGTGATTTCGCCGCAATATTCATTATTATCTTTCAGCTGTTTTCAACGTGGACGATGACAAATTGCTTCCAGCAAGGGACCTTCAGCGCGCATTCAAAGTTTGGAAGGTAGTTTCTGACTCTAAAAAACTAATGCCTTAGTTTATAAACATTCCATCTCCGTCGAAGACTGTCAAGTTCGGAGTACGTTCTTTCTCGCACGGAAATCCCCTCCTCTGAAATTTCTTGCCGGACAGCGTGTCGTCTGCCAACTGCTTTGGAGAGTTTTCAAGAAAACTAAAGACGCATTTATTTAACATCTCCTTTCCACGTTTCTTGTAAAGCACTCTTGACTTTGGCCCTTGCTATGTTGCGGCGCTATATAAATTGTCATAAACAATAACAATGTGTCTGCGAAATTTTTGGAAACCATCTGTCATCCAAGACCGGCTCGTGAGTTTCTGGCGCCCTAGGAAAGCGGGTCCATGGCCACCCCTTACCCCGATTTAATATATATATACACGGTGATCACGAAAATCGGGACCCCCTAGATTAATGAATATAACTCAACGAAAAGTCAACTAATATTCAACAAAGTTGTAGTACGTGTACTTTAGATAGTTCTAATGATATTCCACTCATAGTTTGTGTTCAAACGGTCCGCCATTTGCTGCAATACACGCACGAAGACGCCTACGCAATTGCTTGAATGACGCATCAATGATGCCTTGATCAATCTCGTCCCACACTTGCATGATGCGTTGTCACAGGTCCTCAATATCACGAACTTTCGTTCGGTGAACGCGTTCCTGCATAACACTCCAAATGTTATAATCCACCGGATTCAAATCCGGGCTGTTGGGTGGCCAGAGAGTAGGCGGAATGAAGTCCGGCGTTTCGTTATCTAACAGTTCAACTGTCTCTCGAGCTCTGTGTGCCGGTGCGCCGTCCTGTTGGAATGTGTAATAATCTGAGAAAGTTCGGGTGTCCGGCAGCAGTCCCTGCATCAGTAGAACGTCTCTGTAATACTGTCCGTTAACTTTCACCCCCGGCTCGACGAAGTGAATAGCTGTACGACCGAGTGCTGAAACACCAACTGATACCATTAAGGACTTGGTGAAAGTCGGACGAGTACGCAGAAGACGAGCGCCAGTGATGTCCTTCTTTCTTGTACCAGCTGCAGCGTAGAGGCGAAATATTTTTTTGAGGATCGAGACTGCCTCTTAGGCCTACTATAATTAAAATTTCAGCATGATTGGTCAAAAGGTTGTTAAGTTGTACTCATTAATCTAGGGGTCCCGATTTTCGTGATCACGGTGTATATATATATATATATATATATATATATATATATATATATAATGTATATATGCAGTGGCGTAGCCAGGATTTCGGAAGGAGGATCATGATTTCCAACTCCGAAAAATCTTGACAAGCAAAAAAGATATACAGTGTTACAGTATTACAGTATACAGTATTATTATTATTATTATTATTATTATTATTATTATTATTATTATCGGACCTCACATCTACAGTAATAAAAATAGAATTAATAATTATTAATTATATTTATTAGCATTTCAGTGATTTCGCCGCAATATTAATTATTATCTTTCAGCTGTTTTCAACGTGGACGATGACAAATTGCTTCCAGCAGGGTTCCGCGCCGCTCACCTTGCTTAATTGCGTTGCTTGATCTGCAAAAAAATTTGGGTCCGGGCAGCCAAGGGGATTTTAACTCCCAAAACCGCGTCCGAAAATAAAAAATGCGTAAAATATAATTAAAAAATTTTGGGCCCACACCCAAGGTTTTTACCCTGAACCTCCTGGCTACGCCACTGTATATACATATATGTGTGTATATATATATGTATATATATATATATATATATATATATATATATATATATATATACAACTCAGATAATTAATCCATTGCTTAAACGCGGCTAGAGATTTCCTTTATTAGCAACATTTTATTTAGACACTGTATATCTAAACAAGCATTTAATTATTTTAGCTACTTAGGCCTAATGAATTAGTAATCTTCCTTCATAGCATCACATGACTCACATCTCACAACGTGCTCAATGAATGATTTAAGCTTCTTGATAGATCACTTAAATAGTCAAAACGGCACACTTTGGCTGCAGAAAATTCTCTAGCAATATCGGCAACAGCTATTTTGCTGTATTCTTCACTTTCAATTTAGAGAATGGCTAAATCAGTTAATCGTTCTTGACTCATCGACGATCGCAAACAGTGTTTTATAAGTATTAACCCCTTAACTGGGGATCCCGGATATATTCGTCCATTTTATATTGAGTTACAGTTAAATACACGGTTAAGGGGTTAATAGCGAGAAATTGGCCGGTTTACGTCGAGGTCATTGTTAATGTGACTAGTGTCACTGGCCGGCGATTTCACATTCGGCGCAGAGACAGTTGCTCCTGCAATTGTGTTCAGTGTGCTGTTGTTGTCAGCATTAGTTTTAACCAATTTAAAAGCAACTCGCTGTATTTTTAAAAGTCCGAGTTTCTCTGGGTTTTGAGTTTGCAATACTGTGCACCGGATAGTTTTTCTCGCTACGTGATTCAAAATTCACTAAAGTTTCTAACCTTGTAATAAATTTAATACGAAGTAAATCCGATCTGAAGCATAAGTCTGTAACTGTGTCAACCGTCAAACATGTCAAACCGTCAAATCCATCAAACCGTCAAGCATTCAAAGTTTAATTTTGTCTTCAACAGTTGGCCAGCATTAATTTAAGGCGTTGGCTCGATATTGTGTCGTCACTGCAGTATGCGTCACTTCGTCACAGTCTGGCCTTGCTATATATAGGATGCTTGCAGCGCGTGCTGTTGGCGGTTTAAGTTTAATCTTCTCGGTTTCTGGGTCACAACATCTTCTGACTAAGTCGGCAATAACACAAGATCAAAGGGGGCTGCAGAATGACGTTATATTTCTTAGTGACGTCATTTTGCCACCTCTTGACATTTGCCGCCCTAGGCAGCCGCCGAGTTTGCTTATCCCACGATCCGCCCCTGCTGTCATCTATCTGCAGTCATCTCAGGGCTTGCGTGCAGTTGCAAGATCATCGTTTTCGATTGAAGGTCGGCGCAATTGAATGGATGGTTGGAATAAGGAGTTAAATGCAGATACCACCTTAATTAATGGTGAGATTGTCAATTGAAGGGCCCAGAGGAATAAGGAAGTAAATCCAGTTACCCCTTTAGTGGTGAAAATATCAGTTGAAGGGTCCGGTGAAATATGGAAGTAAATGCAGTTACCCCTCTTATTGTTATTGATACTCAAACCATTGGGGGGGGGGTCGGATACGGTTACCTCCTTATTCAACCCATCCATTCAATTGTTGCGATGCAGCAGGAAAAGGGTGTTTGCTGTGTGTCAGGATCGATTATTAGAGTAACCTTGACCGAATTGTGGCAAAAGCTTTCGAGTCAAGACGATGAATTCACTTGCATTTTTTCATTGAATCTCCAAATGTTCACATATAGTGTGATCATCTTTTAGATGTTTTATTAGCGTTCCTAGGGATAAACTTATAGGTATGGAGAATGAGTATTTGAAGTATTCCAAAACCTTGCTTCAGTTACAGTGCTAATCTGATCACATTTTTGCTGCGCATAGTGACACGCTAATTTTGAGATGATCGATATATTTATTGTATGTCTTTTTATAGAAGTACCCGTGGGGAATTATTGGTTACCAGGGCCGTTGTTGCACTGGAATTGCTCCTAATCTGACCTACGGAACTAATAGCAAATCGTGGTCTTACAGGTTGATACTTACATCGGCTGCATTTCTTCATCGTGAATATCTTCGGTTATTTGATGAAAAGGCTCCTGCAGAAGTGAGGGCTGATATAGATCGGAATAAGAACTGCGAAGATATACTGATGAACTTCCTCATTAAGGAGCACTGCAAATGCTCCGGTGTTTTCTACGTTGGTCCTGTGCGTATTCTTTTACCCGGAAAAATCCAATATTCAGGGGATCTGTGCTTTAGACCAGATCATTATAAACATCGGACTGGTTGCGTGAGGAAATTTCTGAATTTGTATTCAAGCACAGTTAATTTCACTGCATCCAAGTGTTTCTATGGTTAACTGATGGTCGATGTTCTATCGGATGATGCGATCACACACAATATCCATATGATATCCAGACTTATTTGCTGGAGCCTCACTGGCGTTTAAGTTTAAGGTCGCCTAATTTTAAAGCAACATTGCAAAAATATATGATCATTTTGCGCTTGCTGCTATTGAAAACAATTGCATAATTGATTTTTGAGGAAACTTTACGTACATTAAATATTTTTCGAAATCTGACTATTAAAAGAGGTTTCCTCGGCTTATAAGACAAATGACGAAAAAGTTATGTATGATCCACAGAAAGTTGGAACCAAATACGCTGTTGGCTATTTTCATTTTATCTTTTATTAAGAATTGCATCGAAAATATGACAATACGTATAGAGTGCAGGCCTGCAGTGCCCCAGCACAGGGCCGGATTAAGGTCAGAGTGGGCCGGGGGGCTGAGAAAAAAAGACCGTCGCCTATACTGAAAAATCTCTGACAAGCAAAAAAAGGTTATTTCCCTTCCAACTCGTTCTGACAAGCCAGAAAAAGGTTATCTCGAAAATCGGTGGGCCTATTTTCATGATGGGCCGGGGGGGGGGGGTTCAGCCCCCTCAGCTCTCGTCTTAATGCGGCCCTGCCCCAGCATCAGTCCACTAACAAAACTAATCTCTCACACATTTGACAAGAGTACCAAAAAACAAGTGCTTGTGCTTGGCATTGAATAAGACTTTTGCTTTGTAACTTTGTGTACATTATTTACACTTGAGCTCTCCTATGGGGTCAAAGGTCAAGCTCTATCCTGGTCGAGTACTTGTGCTTGTAGTTGGCACTGAGGATTGGGTACTTGGACTTGTACTTGACCTTGAGGATCGAGGCCTGCAAGTACAACGTTTAATAGGCCCTAACAAAGTTACCAATTTTGAAGATTAAAGCATTAGTGCGCGTATTATTTATATGCAGAGGCCAGATAGTAAATAAGTAAACGTCTTTAGGTCAGTATTACTGCAGTCTGGATCAGGCTTCATTTTTGCAGTCATGCCTTCCTTACTTACCTACTGTGACACTATTAATTTTCCTGTTAATGAGATTTATTATTCTTTGTTTTGTTTTTCTTGCGCTTGCATTGTATAAAGAAACGTTACTGAAAAAGCTCGTTTATCTGAAGTGCAATGCAAATTTTCTGGACAAATAGCAGCCATAAGTGTAGTGATTGACAGGCACTTAAGATTTGGTCTGTATTGACTATTGTAGTTGTAGCTACTACAAATGGTACAAACTTTGTGTGCATTATTTAGAAGTATTATGAAAACATACAAAGTTTAAGTTTTACCCGGTTCTGTTGCTGACAATGTTAGTTGAAAGATGCGGTAATTTTGAACCTAAGCGAAAAGGTTGGTTAATTGAACCAGGTGCGTCTTTACATGTAAAAATTTGGGCACAGTGCCCGGGGCCCCGCGCACCTTAGAGGCCCCGCGACGCGCGCAAACTACTTTTTTACGTAGGATTACCTTTTCTTTCTTTTTTCCTTGTCAACATTCAAAAACGTTGGAGATGACCTTTTTTGCTTGTCAACATTGATCTTCACGTCTAGGGCCCCGCAGGCCGCCAGGTGCCCGGGGCCCCGCACTGGTTAAAGACGCCCCTGAATTGAACATGTACTTGTGCTTGCTTGTACTTGTGTTTGAATGTAAAGTGATTGACTTTGTTCTTGAACTAGGAGTGCTTGGACTTGTACTTGGTCTTGAACTGTTGTAATATGCAGTATGACCATCTGGCGAAGATTGTACATAAGACGCGTTTGATTGCAGTTGAAACAAAAGATTAAGGCAAATAATCAGATTAAGGTGAAGCGAACTTTCCTTCATATTTAAAAATATATAATATTGATTATATTGCTCCATATAAAACCTATACAAAATCAATTCAGCTCTTGCAATTTCTTACTGTCGAGATTATTAGCGATCGTATCGACTACACCTTTTTAAAGCTCGTCGAAAATTCAATAAAAACGGTAAATTCGCTTAACCTTTAGGTTGATCAGACAGCTTTATGTAGCCTTTCTGGTGAATGGAGCAAAACGATTGTTATGTAGTATATTTAGTCTGTTTCCAATTAAAAATAACATCGTATAGGCTCTCTACATTGTCGACTAAAACGAGTTGCTTGAAATTGGAACATAATTGCAATTCACTATATACATGTAGATATAGAGATGGATAGATAATATAAAAGATGTCGGGAAAAAATCTGAACTTGGAAGAAGCAACACACATGGCAAGAGACAGGAAGACCTCCGACATCGAGAGATGCTACATTAACCCCTTAACCGTGTATTTAACTGTAACTCAATGTAAAATAGACGGATATATCCGGGATCCCCCAGTTAAGGGGTTAATGTGCGGCCCTCGAAAACATATGAAACATTTGACAACACCTCAATGGAAAATTCAGCATTCAAATTGTTTTTACATTTTGGCACTTGATAGTTAACTAGAAATGATTCTTTTAATATTAACTAACTTTTCTTCGCTTTACAGTCTCGGACTGATCTTCTGGCTTCACCTGGCTCTAATTCTATTTGGCTTTGGTGCACCATCGGCTGATGCCCTGAGCACTGTGATAGTGGCGCCATAGACAGTGGCGTAGCGAGGGGCAGAGGGGCGAAGCGCCCCAGGCGGCACTTGCTCTAGGGGCGGAACTTTCGAGATTTCTTAGAATTTTTTGCTTGTCAGAGACTTTTTGGAGAGTTGATAACATTTTTTCCCTGTCAGAGAGACTTTTTGGGAGAGTTGATAACGATTTTTTCCCTGACAGAGAGACTTTTTCAGAGTTGATAACGTTTTTTTCGTTGTAAGAGAGACTTTTTGGGAGAGTTGACAATGTTTTTTTGCTTGTCAGACTTTTTCGAAGAATTGAGGGCGGCACTTTTTTCTCGCCCGGGCGGCAGTTTGCCTCGCTACGCCACTGGCTATAGAAGTTGATTGATTGATTGATTGATTGATATTAATAAATACACTGCACAGTATATACAGTAACACGTTATGTTAAAATCGTTTTGAAAACTAATTAAACATTTAATTCTAAATACCGAGAAATGTGTGCGGACCTCAGCTTTCATCGCATACACTTTTGCAGTCCTCGGATAAAAATGTGTGCCCATCACTGTCTTAAGCCAATATTTCATATGGTAAACTGGTCTTAGGAGTTACATGACGTATTTTCAGATTAAATTCAACTAATTCCTTAACGCTACAACTGATCAGGATGCTCTGGTGTTCATTCTATTGTTAGATATTGCGCTATATAAAAGTATGAATGTTCTCTGTTCTGATGAAACATTGCGGGAACTGAAGCAGGGTCGCTGGGCGACCATGCTAGACGGTCAGTGAGTCAACGAGACAGAATGGTAGGAAGGTTAGCATCTTTTAATGGAGAATGTAAATTAACTTTTCTCAAAATATTGCCAGAAGAAACTTTTAAAATCTGGTTGGTAATAATTATTACTAATAATATTGGAAAATAAACACATGAGAGAATCTAAATCTTTGCTCTAATTCAGCAAATCCTCTGGAAACTTAAAATTAATAAATCGAAGGACTCTTCTCCCGCCTAAAGACAATGTCCTTTGAAGCAAACCGTCCTTCGATAATGTCGCCGGTCCTAACAGCCCAAGAATAACGTTAGTTGTCTGTGAAGAATAACATAGATTTTGCGCAGATAAAATAACTCTTGAAATTCTCTGCTCTGATCAACAGATTAACTTATCAGCTCCATTACAGAACCAATACAACATTGTTATTACAATTGCGCCACCTAGCGAATATCTCTAGAAAGATTTCAACGTGCAATTGAAATTTTTCGTTCAGTTTGTGCAAAATCCATTTTCATAATGGAATACCTTTGTTGTAACTTTAACGCATTTGTTTATATGAGGAGAAACGGGGATTTTTAAAATTGTTACCCATTTTATCTACTGATGATACCTTTAAAAAAAAATTCTTACACAAAACACCCGCTTTAGTCATAAGAGAAACTCCATAAAAGTATGCGATTCGCTTCACCGCTATGTTAAAATTCTGGGCGCCTTCAATCTATCCAAGCAAAATGTTTTGGCATTTTAAAGAAAAATTTAAAGTTAAATTAAAAACACCGGCAACGATAATAGTGACACATGACATCTACCATCTTTGAATACAATGCTTAGGATATAACTATCCAGCATATTTCAAGCTTATCTGGTGCTTTTGATGGAGGTTAACTTAATTTCTTAGATAACGCATTAAATCGATGTAACGACAATTCTGAAAAACCCAATTGGCAATATCAATACGAAACCATTCAGGGGCATCATAGTGAACACTGAACAGGGATGTTCTCTAATGTGCAGAGAAATGATTTTTATATGGCGCTTAAATTTATAATATAGGAAGAAGAGTGACTTCCATTTCTCAGTCCAGAATTGTTTTCAGTTTAATTGAAGCATTCAACGAGTTGAACTAAGACGAAATGCAATGCAATGCAGCTTCACCATTGTATAAAGACAGATCGATGGTTTCAAACTGCTGCCCAAACAGACCATTTTGTAAATTAAGCATGAAGCATTAGCGTCGTAATCAAAGATTTAATCTTTCTACGTGTCATAATAATAATATAAAGATCATTTTTCGTTAAATTGAACAGATCCTTACTGCATTTTGCATAATTCACTTTTTAATGTTAATTATAAGTTATCAGGGTTTTTGAAGATACGGTAACAATACGTTTATGCGGCTTTATATATCTATAACTCACTCGCGTTCTTTTATAAAGGTGTGCTAATGGATGTTTGTTAAATCTGACATTTCACTGCCATTTAGACAGTTACTTTATCCACCTAACTTCACAACAGCACATCTTTGGCCTGTGGAGTTTTGCGCTTAAACTTTGATTGAATTCAGTGAAAGAAATGTTTTATATGATTAATTATTAACGTTTGGTTGACTTTATTTTATTTTTGTCATGAAATTCTTTTGCTGATATTCCCTAGATGGCGCAATCTTGCGTTAGGAATAGGATAAATGCCATATATTTCAGGGACTTTTCTTCCTTGTCTTGACTTGTCTTGATATGTCAGCCTATGAACACTGACCTTTGACATTATTGACAAAATCAGTCCGCGACTCACTATCTCCACCTAGTGCTGGTTTGCTTGCAGTGTTGAGCACTGTATAACTAAAAAAGTTATAACTACTAGTTTTAATTGGAAAAAATTATTTAGGGCTGTCCTTTAATTATGTCAACAATTTTTGGCCAATTTTTGGCCCCCTTCCCCTTGTCAACAACTGCCAACTTTCAGTTACCACCCTATAATTATGTCAAAAATGTTTGACACCCAAGATCAATGACAGGTCCCAATAACAAGGTTATTATTTTTTGCGATGATGACCATTTCTACCTGTTTTTGCTCATCGTGTGTCAAAATGTGGCGGTGATGACTTTTTGGCTATCCATTGAAATAAGTAGTATTCTATGAAATTTCCTATTTTTTGATTATTTGTAAAAAAGTGAAATTGTTGACGTCAAATTCTCTTGACCCCTCCCTAGGATGGGGTCAAGAGAATTTGACGTCAACAATTTGACAGTTCTTGACAGGGGGAGCTCCCCCACTGTCAACAACTGTCAAACTTTTTGAAACCCCTCTAAATTGTTGACGTAATTAATGGACAGCCCCTTGAAGCAATAGTTTAGGCCTCTAACTACTTTTATAACAGCTACACCACAATGTTTAACTACATTTTCGTATATTTTTGGCTAGACAATGAATTACACTAGTCTTGCTGACATTGTTGTTGAACTTTATCACATTGTTTGATGCAAGTACCTCGTGCATAAGCCTTCAAGGGCGTTTCCACGTTGGGGATGACTGGGGATGCATCTCTCCTCCAGCCCACCATAAATGTGTGGGTGGCGTTGATGAATTTCTGAGGGAATTTGTTGGTATTTATTTCTTGGTAGTACTTTAGTCTAATAGTATACTTACTGACTAACTACAGTTCGATTTTTCACTATGCATGGCATTTATACATTGTCAATTCTGAGCATTAGATTTTATAAATTAAATCCACAGATTTCTTCTAAATCGTTTGCATACAATTCCTTAGATAATTGGCGGGATCTTGAAAGTTAAGACCAGAAATAGTTTGGCCTTCCCATTTTGCGCCATTCACTTCTAAGCAAATGTAATACTAACTGATCTCTAAAAATCCCTGTGGTTAAGCGGTTAAGCGGATTTTTTCCTTCTATAACGTACACAAAGTCTTTTATAAAGGTATTATGCAAGATCTCAATTAAATCGAGAATTTCAATGGCCTTGTATTGCAGGAAGTTAATTTATCTGGCTGTCTTTCAAAAGTGCATATTCATTAAATTAATCTATCCGAAAACTTATTTGCTTTAAGTTCATCAGACTTATTATTTTTGGTTGAATAATTAATTCATTTAAGTATTTTGAATTGTAGAAATGACGCGAAATTCGCCAGATGGCGCCGCCTTGGGTAAGAGTTGAGTGATGCTCGTCTAAGACGCTTTTTTATAAAATCATCTGATTTTATTTAATTTCTCTAAAATTGTATTATTTATTTCCAAATTTAATATTTGAAACCATTTCGTTTTTAAAGGAATGAGGTAAATTACCAACTGGCAACTTTTATCAACAATGCTGTTTTAGTTTACACTAAAGAGTTCTGTTAACCGGCTTCATCTGTTTGATGCAAGGTCTAAACAGGGCCACCTTAAGGCTTAGGCAGTTTAGGCACTGCCTAGGGGCAACAAAATTTTAGGGGCGAAATAAAACGGGATAAAAAAATTTTAGGCGCGTTTTTTAATAGAATAATGAATGAATGAATATAATTTAATATTCTTTTCTTTACTTTTCTATTTTTGGCATAAATAATAGCGGGTGCATGACGTCACTTACATGAGCACTGTTGTAATTTTAATCTTGTTAATCGCCGGGCGAGCATAACACAGGCTATAATTAGTGAGTAAGACATACCTTTATTTTTAACAGACTTGCTATTTGTTAAGTGAAATATCATCTTACGGTAGGCATAAGGTATTAGGTTTTTATCGTTAGGCAGTTGATAGAGTACCGTAACAGATTACAGTGTATACAGACTACAGTACGGTCCGTGTGGTACCAAATGAAATGACAACCAAAATGCGTAGAGGCTGGCCAAAGACACAATTTAGCACAAGGGTCAATGGTCATTGGTGGATGGGTGCAATAGCACTACACTGTTAGTCGTCGCCGCAAGGCTAATCTACCGTCAGGATCGCCGGGCGAGCATAACACCTCTTATGAGAGACAGACTCCACTGCATGGCTCCGAGTTCGGGAGAGGATCATCTTCAAAAGATGCCTAATAATTTACGGCATCATCACCGGGCAAGCCAGTCCGCAGTACCTGGAGCGACTCCTGACACCCGCTAGCGACGCCCTTAGACGGTCGTCTTCTCTTGACCTCGCTGTCCCGAAATCGCTAAAGATTCCAACCCTCGGTGATCGCGCCTTCTCCCGAGGCGGACCACTCAAGTGGAATGCCATCCCACCTGAAATAAGGAGGATTAAAGCTCGACCCATCTTCAAAAGCAGACTACAAAGCCATCTGTTTAGGGAGTCATGCTCTCTGTAAAGCGCCCTTGTTTTTGGTTATGCTATGTTTACGGCGCTATATAAATAGTCCAGTATACAATACAATACACTGCTGTCTGCTGCCCAGATTAGCAGAACTATTATAACTATAGCCTACAGACTATAGCAGGGTTTCCTATACATTTGGAACTGCGGCCCACTTCAGCGGTTTTGTAGCGTGTCGCGACCCTTATTCATAGCATGTAATATAAAAAAATAATTTGGCCATCTGGCGAACGTTAGTTGAAAAGAATCCTCTGAGTTTTGAATAAATGGCAAAACAAAGCTCTGATTCAATTCGAATGAAAATATGGCAAATACATTAGACAGAATTATTCATATTTTTGTCAATTAAGAAAAAATGAGAGAAATGTTGAAATTTCTTCAAAATTGCTTTCTTTAAAATTTCGCCACAAACATACCTTTATTGCGCGTTCTAAAAATCCTATGAGTATGGCAAAATCGCTTAACCGCTAAGTATGACGATCTGGTTCAAAAGATTCCCTATTGTTATTAGAGTTTCAGAGCGAAATGGTCGTAATACGCTTTCCTTGCATTATTGAGAAATAAGATTGATATTATTGTTTAAACACTATAGACCAGGGTTTTCCAAATATTTAGAACTTTGCGATTCCCTTTAGCGGCTATGTAACTTGCCGCGACCCTGCAAACATATTGTCAACGAAATTAGATAAAGCACTGATCATTTTAATATAGATCGTATATGGAGTGTTGCAAGCATATAAATTTATTTAAACTTAAGCCAACTTGCAACTTTCAAGGCCTGTGACATTTTGGTATTGGTTAGAAAATGACACTTTTGAATCTAATTTCGCGCTACCCCGCAACCCACTATAGCCTACGGATCCCAGCGACCCACTCTTGGGTCGCGACCCACAGTTTGGGAAACACTGGACTATGGCCAGCGGCTGTGAGTGTCAGCCCAAACAGACAAAGTGCCAGTAGATTGTGGACTATGGACAGAATCAAAGCCGCAATTTCCCTTCCCGCAATTCCCGCAAAGATCTCTGCGGTCGGCCACACGAACCGGGTTCTTGTATAGCAAAATTTAAACTTAAATTCAAGTTATTATGTTTCTTAGTTAAAATTAAATTCAGTCATACTGTTTGTTGCTGGACAGCAGAAAAATGAGATGTCCGAGAAGAAGCCCAAACCGTAGTCGTTAGCTCCGTTATGGTGTGCATCCCCCTTTGGTAGTGGGGAGGGGGGCGCAAGACCACCCAGTGAGCAAATAGGAAAAATTTTAAATGCAATCTACGCATTCAATTTAAATTTTCAGATTAAAAAATTGTTCTATGTAATAATATGAACTTTTGAAATAAATAGGGGAAGGAGATAGCCACTCTCCCCCGTCATTTTTGACGGGTTGACAGCTAGTTTTCAAATAATTTTGCACTAGTAAAAACCTAACATTATAGCAATTATTTATTTAAAAGTTGTTAATTTTTTCGGAAGAAAAGGCAAATTTATATACAAAATCTGGCCTGGGGCAGCTGACCCACCGATAACCGCAAGATCCACTTATGTATGTAAGAAAGTAAGGGAGTAAAAAATAAATTAGTAGAAAGTTATGCTATATCTTCGCGCAGCGCGTCTTTCGTTTTTATAGAGAATTCGACATATTTTCAAGTAATTTGCTACAGAGCAAGCGCGACGACAAGAAACGGGTGTTAGAACACAGTTTGTCGTTTAGGATTAAAGTGGGGATGATTGTGTGAGTGTGAGTCAAGAAAAAGCCTTTTCAGATGTTAGTTTTACATTTAAATTTAAATCCAACCGAAGCCATTTTGATCTTTGCACTAAATAGGCATTAGGTAGAAGACAAGCATTAGGGGCTCTACAAATCCTAGCAGCTAAGCGAATTTGCTCCTTTTAGAAAGCATCAGAAGATCTAATGAAGTTCTGTTTGCTGCGATCGATTCATTCCTGGCGGCAAGAACTTTCAAGACCTGAATTGGTATTTTAGTTGATTCATTTGGAAGAATATCAATTACGTATTTCCAAATCAGACCCAAATATGTTGGCTTAGAATAGCCTTAAATCATCATAATATTTATTGTTCTTTAATTCTTTCTGTGAACTATTTGCGCTTGTCAAAAATGCTCAATATACGTGTTTCGAAACGTTAATAAATTAATAATGTATTCCGTCACCTGGCGAACACTAGTCGAAACGACGCTCTTGAGTTTATTAATTGAACAAAAGACACTTTATTAAGTCTTGTGGCAACTTTACAAATGAGACTAATTTCGCATAACCTCTAGGAATAGTAGGTTAGTAGGTTGATCGATTTCATCCTATTTCAATCTTCATAATTTGATGTTCAGCGCAAAATGCCTCGGATACATTTAAGCTCATTTGCTTTTAAGAATAAAGTACTCTGTAGACCAGGGCTACTCGACCGCTGAGGCATCCTAAACGGACCGCGCTAAGGTCCAGAAATTTCACGTTTCTCGAATTATTACAAACAGATCTAGTGAATCTCTTAATCAGCACTTAGATTATTCTTTGCTGCAAATTCTATGGAAAATGTTCATACTGTTCAAAACGTTAGAGTTATAGCGGTAAAACTAATTCATTTTTATTGTAATGCTTTTATTTTTATTTACTGTAACATACGCTATGACGAGGTTCGTATATAGGCCTACAGCCTAACAGTTGACTCCGATATCAGTGACATACTGCTAGAGACAAAAAACCAAATGGAGAACGTGGCAATAGTGCTTACTGCAATTGATTACTGCAATAGTGTACTTCTCGGTCTGCCAGAGAAACGGCTACACTGTTTACATTTATTACATTACATTTATATCTCCGTTCGAATGATTTTCGGTGCAAAATGGTATGACCACGTCACCCCTTTCCTAAGGGACAGACTGCACTGGTTGCGAGTCCCAGAACGCATCGTCTATAAGAGATGCCTGATCACGTATAAAGCACTAAATGATCGCTCCTGCCCCGAATATCTGGTTTCACTGTTTAATACAGCGCCACACTACACCAGCCGGCAGTCGACAGCTTCGCTCTAGTGGCCGGAACTCTCTGACTATTCCACCTCCGTCGAAAACGAAGGTGTTAGGAAAAAGATCGGTCACCCGAGGTAATCCAATCTGATGGAACGCCCTTCCAGACTTTGTCACCAACTCGACAACCGATGAACAGTTCGTTAAGAATCTGAAGACACATTTGTTCAATTCGTCGTTTGACTGCTAACCTTATGTTGTGAAGCACTCTTGATTTAGGCTTAAGGGAGAAGAAGAAGAAGAAGAAGAAGAAGAAGAAGAAGAAGAAGAAGAAGAAGAGAAAGAAGAAGAGGAAGAGGAAGAGAAACACTGGACCTGGAGTGTAGTCTTATTCGAACGCATTTACACTCAAGGCTATAAATCATTCTTTGGTCTTTGGAAAGTGTTCTTTTACCGTAATGCTCAAATACACATAGAGAAAATGCATCGCAACGAAGCTTCAAATAAAATATTAATGCACGAAACTCTTTAATAAGAGCTGTATTCAACTATTCAAATATTTTACATGACAGTCCTGAAATTTGCACCGACACACGTAAAGGTTCAAACAATTTGACACCAGCACCTTGTCAAAGCTGTCTGCAAATTTATATAAAGACCTCGTTATAATGTATCTAATAGTAATCAAAATAAGAACACCACAATAAAACATGAATTAGTTTTATCGCTTTAATTCTGAAGTTTTAAGCGGTATGAATATTTTCCGTAGTATTTGCAGCTATGAACATCATCTAGGTGTTAATTTGGAAATTCGTTCGAAGTAATTCGACAAAGAAGCTGTCCGTTAATTACGTCACCAAAATAGGGGAAGGTTCGACAGAGGGAGGGGTGTCAAGAGAAGTTGACGTCAACAATTTCATTTTTGGCAAATAATTCAAAAATAGGAAATTTCATCGAATACTATTTACTGCAACGCAAAATAGTCTAACAAGCAAAAAAGTCATCACCATCACACTAAACAATAACCCTCTAAACTTTTAGAGTGACCCGTCATTGATCTAAGTGCGTTGGGCAAACTTTTTTGACAAAATTATGAGGAATCATGAAATTTTGACAGTTGTTGACAAGAGTGGAGTTGTCAAACATTGCCCACAAATTGTTGACGTAATTAATGGACAGCCCCAAACATGAAATTTCTGAACCTTGGCGTGGTCTGTTCAGTAACCCCCCCCCCCGCGATCCGGACTGCGGTCCTCAATTCGAGTAGCCCTGGTCTACAGAGGACTTTATGTTTAACAGAAAATAAGTTTAAATGTATCCGAGGCATTTTGCACTGATCATCAAGTCATGAAGGGGGAAACCCGGGACTCTTAATCATTTTGTGGTTAAACGAATTTGTCTTATTTGTGAAGTTGACAGAAGACTTAATAAAGGTGTCTTTGGCGCAATTACTAAACTCAAGAGCGTCGTTTCGACTAGTGTTCGCGAGATGACGGAATACATTATTAATTTGTTATCGCTTCGAAACACTATTTTGAGCATTTTGACACGCTCAATAGGCATACAGAAAGAGAATCGTAATGGTCACGTGTCATCTAAAAGTCACGATTGCCTTTCCGTCTGAAAAGCCGATGAAAATTTAATGAAAGCCTCAACAATTATGTGATTTGAGTGCGACAAATATGCATTCTCTCACCATTTCGCTTTTTTATTGTCATAGACTTCAATCAATGGATGGTCTAAACTTTGGCTTAGAACTTTTAAACGACAGACACAGACTCAATGAATACGAAGCTAAAGTCGGGTTTAAATATCAGATGTGAATTAAAAGAAAGAAATGATGGTGCACGGAGACCTACAATTAACAGCGCCCACTGTTGAAGGAAACCAAATCGAATGTATTGAGACTTTTGTAGCAACCGTCCCAACAATGGTGATTTGGGCTCTGACGTAAATGTTGGAATCGGGAAAACGGCTGCCATATTCCAGCGTCTATAAATCCAATATGGAAGCGCAAAGATCTATTATCAGAAATAGCAAACTGCGTCTTTACTCGGTCATTGTAATAACGATCGCAAAAGAAGAAGAAAAAGAAGAAGAAGAAGAAGAAGAAGAAGAAGAAGAAGAAGAAGAAGAAGACACAGCGGACATTGGAAGTCTTCCACCGACAATGATACCAGGATCTATAGTAACATGGAAAGACCGCATGCCAAATGATCAGGTCATCCGATGGACTCTCTGCATCACACAGTAAACGTCTGCAGACGAAGATTGGCAGGGCTCCTGGTTATTGTAAAGGGTCAAGGGGGGTCAAGAGGCATAGGGGGCCAAAAGTCAGGGAAACGACCAGGGACCCTTTGACCCAGATAGCAATATAAGTGATTTTGAATATGCTTGAGACATCAACAACCATAATGTCTACTGCTGATCCTTCTTTAAACTGTGCCAATTGATTTTCTCATTGGGTTTTGTTTTTCATTTCGCTTATTTATTTTATCAACCGATTGAACGTAACTGTTCGTCCTTCGAATGGATTCGTTTAGCGGTTAAGCTTTTTGAAAATTTATAAAGTCGAAACAAGTTTAAATAAAGGTGTTTTGTTGCAATTGTTCGAAGTAAAATAGCAAACTATTTGAAGTGTGTTTCTCTTTTATTCAGTTAGTATGACAAAATAATAAATCCTTATCCTGCTTTCATTTAATTTCAAAGAGATTTTTCTTTTATCGGTTATTGTAGATTCATGAGTTTCGCTTCTGCTAGTGTTCGCTAGGTGGCAGAATGCATTGCTATTGTTTGCCACGTGACAGAAAAGCATTAATGCCATTGAAAGCTAATGCTCAGAAACACGTATTTTGTGCATTTTTGCAAAGTTAAGGCAAGTGGCACCAAAAACTGAGCGTGGCCCCTTCTTGCATTGCTATTAAATAGAGGTTGACGTAAAAGAATTGACTATTATACGTAAAATATTTAGGGCCTTTTAATAGAAAGCATTATTGGACAACTGAGGAGCATTTTATATCGTCTCATTTTCATTTGGCTCCAAATATTCTTAATGTCTTTCACAATAACAGGACAAAGGCTAGACTATTCGTAGCTGTGTTTAATGCAGGAAGATGTTAAAATGCGAACTGTGCATTCTCTACAGCATGCACTTTAAGGCCTAAAGGTCGCTGTTGAATACGAATAGGCGGAATTTTTCAACAACAGAATCCTCCATAGACGGCTGATAAAGGAGAAACTCAGTAAATTGTCAAATATTTATTTCAATTAATTAATAAATAAACGAGACAGAACAGTCTGCGATATTGATTTGGCAACAAAGAAAGGTCGAACCTACTTACACAGTTCTGCAGCAAGTTCTTTAGTTAATACAATTTGGTCTTTGGTTCCTCTCTGTGAAAACCGTATTCCATCAGTGAATGCTTCAACTCAAAGGCGTCGATCCACTTAGAATATTGGGGGGGGCCCAAACCTCTGAAGTTAGCACATGAAAAGTTGATGCTGTAATTTCTCGTTGTCCTGGTCGCTCATATATATATATATATATATATATATATATATATATATATATATATATATATATATATAGTATCCAACGTTATGTCTTCAACGTTCTGTCTCCAACGTTATGTGATATATATGTATGTATGTATGTGTGTATATATATATATAAGAAAATAACAAGATTTTACTTACTTACTTACTTACTTTGTTTATATCAGGAAGTGATATAAATTTAGCCATAATTTTTATTTACTTTTGGGTTTGTTCAATAATTTACTTTTAATTAATTAAGCTATTTAATGTTTATAAAGGCAAAATTCATAGTTCTGCAGTCTGCACCACTAAAAATTATTGCTGGCCAATTATATTAAAACGTAGGCATGTATACCTTACCTGCTTGAGTAGTCTATCTCGTAATCTCAATTAGAGTGTTGAGCCCAAGGTGCAGAGCAAAATGAAAAGTTTGACAAATAAAAGAGTCCAGGTTTCGTGGGCAACATCTTAAATGATATTGCATTGTCGCTTACGAGACATTATTAAATTTTTATTTTCTACTACTCGAATTTAGACGTCTAAACAGCTAACTGTCTAGTTCAAGCAAGAGAAATGTCTTAAATGCAGTCAGTTGACTCAGTTCCCGTAATCTTCATATAATTTAGACGCTTCAGCCGTGATTTCGATAAACCCATACAATTTATCTTAAATTATCTAAACTTCTAAAGAGTTAAACGCCATTCTCTCAGCAGGGTGGCGCAGTTACCCTCCTCCATGTTACTAACGCATCAACGCTGTTGTACAGCCATCAACTATCTACTGTAAATCTAGTAAATTCGGCTCACCAGCATCTTGACATCGTTCCCATGATGACCGTTAAGTGACATGAAAGTTTACACTTAGAGTCAATCAACCAGATACCAGATTCCTACAGTGCAGTGACGGCTCCAGGATTTGGCAAGTAGGGGGCCGTTGGGGTGGCAACTTCTAATCATGGGGGGCCAACCATTTGTTGTGTAATGTATGTAGCATTAAGTATAGGTCCCAACAGGGGCCACTGGGGCCAGGCACTCAATAGGGGCACGGCCCTCTGACTCCCCCGGTGGAGCCGCCACTGCTACAGTGTGACATGAAAGTTTACACTTAGGATCAATCAGGTACATCTTATATACAGATGTCCCTGGGTCAATCAACCAGATACCAGATTCCTACAGTCGGACTGCTTGTTCGTCCCCAGTGTATTAATTATCAGGTTTAAAAGGTTCATATTTGCAGGCAATCTGGATAAACGCAGTCACGGTACTCCAGTGACTGTGTCAAACTACTGAAACTGAGCAAACGTTAAAGGGCCTACATGTTGGAGTGGGGGGCAACATATTATGAACAAATGCTGAGCCCACTCTAAATCAATGGAGAGAATCGGGCCCCGTGGATCGCCATTTCTGAACCGAAACTCCAAAAATATTAAATTTCAAAAATAGAAATTTCAGGAAGAGCATGCATTGAGACTGGAAAATGTGTTAACTGGTATATAAAAATGTTGAAATATTGGGGGGCCCAACAAGTGCTGGGCCCCCCTGTCCGAATTATTGGGGGGGCCCCCCGGGCCCCCTATGGATTGACGCCTATGCTTCAACTGTATAGTTCGAGAGAGCTTATGGAAGTGCCACTTCAGGATAAAAACGTACAAAAATACTTTGATACATTGACAATTCATCCGCTTTCTTTCCCTCATTGGTGTAGAAAGGTCTGAGAGACTTAAAGAGATTAACCTCAGAGCTTCGTCTGCAGCGTCAACAGGGAACCAGTCGGGTGATCCCCAGGTGGCGAGAATGCCGACGTTGTTTAAGACTTCCGAAAGTCGAAGTAAGCAATAATCGATGCCATTGAAATCGAATGAAAATCTGGTCGTGGTCTTCTTGACTGCAGCACACACGTTCCACGCACAGCCATCTGACCAGTGGCGTGCAGAGGGGGTTAGGGGTGGGGTGGCCCCGGACATCCACCAGATGGATGCATCCACGCACTAGATGGGGGTACATCCACCAGATGGGGCCTCTATCAGATGGGGCATCCACCAGATGGGGAAATGGGGCATCCACCCGCCAGATGAGCATTTGCCCTTCCCTGCTCCCTCTCGGTTTGCATGTGTAAACACGGCATTTGCTGGTGTAGAGGGACTAAGAGACATACAAGAAATATAGAATTTACAGTCAAGTTGGTTATAGCCTTGTCAACAAATGAATGAAAATTTATATTGTAAACATTTATAATCATTAACGCTTGTTAGAAATTTAGACGACAAACCGGTCAGATGAATCTGGTTAACAGAAGGAACTCTTTAGTTGAAATTAAAACAGCATTGTTGATAAAAGTTGCTAGTAGGTAATTTACCTCATTCCCTTAAAAACGAAATGGTTTAAAATATGAAATTTCCAAATATAAAATAAAATTATAGAGTGAATAAAATAAAATCAGATGACGTTTTAAATAGCGCTTTAAACGAGCATCACTCAACTCTTAATCAAGACTGACGAATTTCGCGTAAATTCGACAATTCAGAATACATAAACGAATTATTTAGTCAAAATGATAAGTCTGATGAACTTAAAAAGCAAAGAAGTTTAAGGAGAATTAATCTAATGAATATGAACTTTTGAAAGACAGCCAGATAAATTAACTTCCTGCAATATATGGCATTGAAATTCTCGATTCAATTGATATCTTACGTAACACCTTTATAAAAGACCTCGTATGCGTTATAGAATGAAGAAATTCCGCCTAACCGCAGGGTCCTTAACAACATCTCTGACTAGTAATCACATTTCCTAAGAAGAGTGCATGGCGCAAAATGCGAAGGCCAAATTATTTCTGGTCTTAAGTCTTAATTTAGCGGATAATTAATTATTATAATACATGATCTTTGTAGCAAGAGAGGTCAACAATTTATGATGTAAACAAGGGGCGGAAGATGGCAGAGTGGGTTACGTGCTGGAGCGTCAAGCTGACGAAGCGGGTTCAACTTCAAGCCCCGTTAGTGCCCCTAGTGGCTTTCACACAGGCAGTAATGCCTTCTAAGCCACTTTAAATCGTGCTAAGTTAAGATAAACACAAACACACACAAAATGGCGATGACCTTTTTAGCTTATGACCCCTTTCGAAACGTATGCAGAGAGCCAGTGGTAGAGTCAAGCACAGTAGTTGTCTTTTCAGAAGCAAGTATTCAATGGTAAAACTGCCATCGTCGTGGCGAATATCCACGTAGGACACTGTATGCCACCAGGGAAGCCTCAGCCCCAAGGATTCTCTGAATAAGACGGACGCTGTGGAAGTCCAGAGCGATAAACAGCCCAGAATTCACATCCATGGAATACGATGGATAAACATAAGCATATCAGTAGACAGCCATATTGGTGGACACATGGAGATCGGAGCTGGATACTTATTCATTCATCGGCGAGACAACGATATTTCGTCAAATTAATTAAGTATTAATTTTATGTAATCAGTAAATTTAAAGACACGCAAATGATGCACATAGGATGAAAAAATAATTATAATGCAAAGCAGACATCGAATGAGTTCGATTGAAAAAGCAGTTATATACGAGTCACGTGATTCAGGTTCTTTAGATTTATTGAAGGGTAGGGTGAAGGAGCGATTCTTTGTCGTCACTTCCTTTTATTATTTCCTCCTTAGGTTTCTCAGTGCCTGATACAGGTGGTTATATTCCTGGATTTTCGGTGTCTGGTTGTCCAATTGCTCTCCTGTCGTTAATTGTCTGCCTGGATTGTCTAGACTCTTTGGGTCAGACTCGACATGACTGAAAGATTAAATTTCGATACCATTTGAGATGTTTTAAATACATTTAATCATACTTCATTTAATGTTAGGACTATGGAATATAATTAGATATAAGCGTAACATTAATGTATATATATATATATATATATATATATATATATATATATATATATATATATATATATATATATATGGTATCAAAGTCTCAATGTTCAATAATAGCCGGCCACAGAGAAGATCGTCGTTGTCCGTTACCCCAGCAACTGATGCTTTTATAGTAATCCAATAATCAATTGCATGTTAGCAAGCATCAAAATAGCCAATCATCTCTTACAAGTTCATGATAGACATTAACTAATAACTATAGCGAGTCAGCAATGAATCTTTCTTTGACTTACAGGTCAAAGGTTAATATACACAACACTAAACATTTGGAAAGGGGCGAATGATGACGACTACAAGGGGTTTTCCAAAATCATTAATAACCATAACTATCGTATACCATAGTACTGTATATCGCTGAGCACAGTATGTCGCCTTTAAGATAAATAATCTAGGCATGTATGAGTCGCGTTGAATATTACTCAAACGAGTCAAACCCAGAAATTTATTCAAAACTCATAAAACCTTATACATATTGCATCTATACATGGCAGAGATGTAGTACTTGGTACTTGTACTTGTACTCGAGTTGTACTCGAGTACAAATTTTTAGTACTTGTACTTGTACTTGTACTCGGAGGCCAGGTACTTGTACTTGTACTTGTACTCGGAGATTTTGGAATGCAAGTACTTGTACTTGTACTTGTACTCGGAGGTCAGGTACTTGTACTTGTACTTGTACTTGAAGCATTGTGTACTTGCTACATCTCTGGCTATATGTACTTCAAGGGTACCAGTAATGCTGTTCCTTTAGGCTAATGACAAGCACATCCTCACAGATGGCCAAGTACCTGGAACTCAACGATATTTATGATGAAGCCACTGATACCATCGTATTTTGGAACAGTGAAGTTAATAGAAAGGAGTTCAACAGGCTGTATAATGCAGCCATTAATTAGAGACCTTAGTGTGCCTGCTTCTGGCGCACCAATTAAACGCGTATTTAGCCAAGCTGGCTTGATCACGAGATCGCATAGGGCCGATGCAAGACTATCATCTCTATTTTTTAGTGCAACTGTGATGATATTTAGATGCTAATAGTGTCAATTTTATTCGTGGCCGAACAAACTGTCCGAGGACAAAATGTCATGTAGAAAATGTCATGGGGACAAAATGTCGGCGGAAAAAATGTCAGGGGACGAAATGTCACGGTTTAGGGTTAGGGTTAGTGTTAAGGTTAGAGTTAGGATGGCATTTTTTCCGCTGACATTTTTTCCGCTGACATTTTATCCCCATGACATTTTTTTCGTGACATTTTTTTCGTGACATTTTTTTCGTGACATTTTGTCCTCGGACATTTTGTTCTAGCATCATTTTATTCAATAACCGTGACAAACAGCTACCCGTTAATAAAGTGTAGGCCTAGCTGCTGTTTGTATTTGGCTATGAGGATCGGTACTTGTACTTGTACTCGAGGCTTCGGTACTTGTACTTGAGGCTTCAGTACTTGTACTTGTGCTTGTACTAGTACTTGGAGGCCAGGTACTTGTACTTGTACTCGGAGGCCAGGTACTTGTACTTGTACTCGTACTCGGAGGCCAGGTACTTGTACTTGTACTTGTACTCGGAGGCCAGGTACTTGTACTTGTACTTGAAGCATTGTGTACTTGCTACATCTCTGATACATGGCATAAATTAACGCTAGCTAGCTTCATTACAAAATGTTCAACCTGAAGCTCTGTCCATCTTGTTGATATTGAATTTGGCCACTATTTGTCCTCACTTCTGCGTCAATTGGTTTCCTGGAAAACTGCTTCCATTGTCCAGAAGGACGTGGATCCTGGTTATCGTAACCGCCGCGACTGTCGACTCCGAATACATCTCCGAAATTCATTCCCGATGAATCGTTTGGCAACTGAGCCATGTTCAGTTCTCTATGAAACAACATCAGTTTCCAATCGTACATGTAAATCGTAATTAACGATGAATTCTAATATTGAAAATCACAAAAGATAAGACGTACAAGAAGCCACTATTCGCTGTCATTTGAAGCAGCGAAAACTAGCATGATAATGCTACTATGAGGGACATGAAACTCAACCTAAATCATGTCATATACCCGTATCCTTCATTCCTTGTTTCATTCCTTATCCGGACTTCTAGGCAAAGTGTCTACTGTGTGTGTGTGTGTCTGTGCGAATAAAGTACTAAACCATTGCCCTTAAAACCATTTGCCTGTCGACTCTCCGCTCCCTTCACCAGGGGCGTCTTTAACCAGTGCGGGGCCCCGGGCACCTGGCGGCCTGCGAGGCCCTAGACGTGAAGATCAATGTTGACAAGCAAAAAGGTAATCTCCAACGTTTTTGAAAGCTGACAAGCCAAAAAAGAAAGAAAATGTAATCCTACGTAAAAAAGTAGTTTGCGCGCGGCGCGGGCCCCTAAGATGCGCGGGCCCCGGGCACTGTGTCCGAATTTTTACATGTAAAGACGCCCCTGCTCTTCAGCGCAGGACTAATAATTTCCTTACTTCTCCGGTCAAGTTGTTAGGTAAACTATGGTTGCGGTAACCATGATGATTGCACGTATTGCGCTAAGCAAACCTTAAAAACAAACGAGTAAGCTAGGGCAGCAATATCAACACAAAGTCTCAAATCACAGAAATAAAATCTGTGTGCTATAATCAACTCTCTATCAACGCACAAAGCAATAAATAATTACTATAATTACAGTATTTATCATCATCATCATCATCATCCAGCTCCATGGGTGCTGTACCCGTAGGTGTCGAAAGCCTGATTCACAATTTGTCTCCATCTTTCTCGGTCCTGCGTCGCTCTGATCAGTGTGTGCAGCTCCGCGTTCCCCCATTCTTCGATATCATCCAACCATTCTCTTCTCGGTCTTCCTCTTCGATTTTCTCCATCCATTGTTCCCAGCATGGTCTTCTTCACCAGTCTATTGTCTTTCATCCTGCATATGTGCCCAAAGAAGTTCATTTTTCTCCGTATCGATATTTGCACAATGTTTGTTTTGTTCTTAATTATTTATAACTAGGTGTTTACCCGTCAAAAATGACGGGGGAGATTGGCTGTTTTACCACCCGATTTTGCGCAAATGCAATAGCATTTTATGACGGAGGAGATTGGCTGTTTACCACCCGATTTTGCGCAAATGCAATAGCATTTTATGACGGGGGGAGATTGGCTGTTTTACCACCCGATTTTGCGCAATTAATTGCCCTTAACTCGCCGCCTTTTCCTTCAACCGAGTTAACGCCCATTCGCGGGAATTTTCTGAAACTTGATAGTCAACGTAAGTGTAATGATTTGGCGGTGTCGAACGACATGCAGTGCTTGATTCTCTTGTTTGCTGTGCTGCTTTTCACCCCGAGCAACAGCCTGCTCTTCATTCTCACTTGTTTGTCGGAAAGCTCGTGAACGCTCGACATTTTTGTTGCACGGAGGGTTAGAAAGAGGAATAAATGAGCTAAACAATGGTGCAAACCTCATCTTCTTAGCTCTTATATAGCCCGAGATATAGCAAATTCAAACAATTTGGAAACTTTCTCGGAATTCAAAACTTTCGCGAAATTCACCGATAATAATTATGTTCAAACATTGGGGTCATCGGGTTAGAATGGATAGATCTTTGCCAAATGTCAACCGATTTTCAAAATTTTGGTTTATTTTGTTCCTCTGACATCCCTTTACAACTTTGCCGCTGACCAAAGTGGGGTTACCGCAGAAAATATTTTGCTAGGGGGCTTTACAAAATTTTCGGGGGAGAGGGTGAAATTTTAGGCCGTAAAGTGGGCTCTACCCCAATTTTTTGTTTTGCACGGACGGTTAGAAAGAGGAATAAACAATCTAAACAATGGTGCAAACCTCATCTTTTTAGCTCCTATATAGCCTGAGATATAGCAAATTTAAAACGTTACAGCAATCATTTCTGAGAACGCTTTTCCAAAAATTAAATCCCCAGTACGGTGACAGCGTCTGAAAATTTAATCCACACTTGAGGGGTAAAATTTAAAAAATAGGTATTGAGGCTAGGAATGAATAAATATATATATAATAATGGGGGGCAGGGCATTGGGAGAGGGAAGGGAGGTTTGAGAGGAGGAAGGTGGGTTGTACGGGTTTTCGGAGCAGCGTTGTGTAGGTTTGGAAACGGGGTTTGGGGCCGGTGTGGTAGGGCGGAGCGCTGATGGGTTGGGGCCGGGGCGATTGGGAGAGGGATGGGTAGTTGGAAGGGGATAAGGAGAGGGAAGGGAATGGGGGTTTAGGGCCGGGCCGGGAATGGGTTGGGGCTGGAATGTGTTGGGCCTGAGGCGATTGGGAGAGGAAGGGGGAGAGGGAAAAGGGATGGGGAGAGGGAAGGGAAACGGGGTTTGGGGCCGGGGCCGGAATGTGTTGGGGCCGGGGTGATTGGGAGAGGGATGAGGAGAGGGAAAAGAGATGGGGAGAGGAAAGGGGAACGGGGGTTTGAGGCCTGGGCCGGAATGGGTTGGGGCCGGGGCGATTGGGAGAGGGATGGGGAGAGGAAAAGGGTTGGGGAGACGGAAGGGAACGGGGGTTTGGGGGGCGATTGGGAGAGGGATGGGGAGAGGGAAAAGGGTTGGGAGACGGAAGGGGAACGGGGGTTTTGGGGGCGATTGGGAGGGGATGGGGAGAGGAAAGGAGATGGGGATAGGGAAGGGAAAAGGGGTTTGGGGCCGGGGGCGGGGAATGGGTTGGGCCTGAGCGATTAGGAGAGGGATGGGGTGAGGGAAGGGGGGACGGGAGTTTAAGCTGCAATTAAGACGCTTCGTTAAACGCTCCGGTTTGATTAAACAATATTTGGTTGTCAATGACAACAGCGTCTTGCAATACCCGCCGTGTTGCGGACGGACAGACGCGACAGACGCGACAGACGGACATCGAGAATTATATAATAAGATATAGAATTATTTATAATTATTCATACAAATTGCGAAAATCAATATAGACAAACATAACGATAATCAATGGACTTAAAATACCAGGAAATCTCGCGACGAGAACACACAGAATAAAGCAAGCTGTTCGCTGTAACGTTGTGTTCTGAAATGGACGGATCTTCGCTGAACCTGCTTAATAATTAAACAACTTAAACTGGCTAAATCGGTCCAAACTCGACGATCCAGTTATTAGTATCGACCTCTGCTATTTTTGAAGAGCTCTTGTACTTAGCCTTGGGCGCGACATAAATTTCAAACGAAGTGTTCCTTGTACTTTACGATGACCTTTGTGATAAGAGCGATATTTAGGGCCTACTCGTGTTTTACAATTTGGAACAAGTATAAGCTTATCTTATCTTAGATGTACTGGGATCATCATTGTATATTGATACTAGCTTATTGCTATAAGATCCACAAAAATATCAGTCTTATTTAGTGAACAGCATAAAATTCCAAATGGGTTTGAATATTTCGTATTGGGGGCTGCCCATTAATTATGTCAACAATTTTTGGGCAATTTTTGACCCCTCCCTCTTGTCAACAACTGTCAACTTTCAGTTACCCCCATAATTACGTCAAAACTTTTGGCCCCCTCCCCAGATCAATGACAGGTCCCAATAACAAGGTTATTGATGATGACCATTTTCCCCTTTTTGCTCGTCGAGTGTCAAAATGTGATGGTTATGACCTTTTTGCCATGCTATTTTCCATTATAATAAGTAGTATTCCATGAAATTTCCTAGTCAACTTCTCTTGACCCCCCTCCCCCTGTCAACAACTGTCAAACTTTTTCAAACCCCGTCCCCCCTAAATTGTTGACGTAATTAATGGACAGCACCCTGGGATTCCCTGAGTAGACGCTCGCTTCAGGCCCAAGGAAAGAACTTAGCGTCTACTTCGTGTATTTAAAGCGAACCACGAAACTCTATTTTATTAGCATTGAACTGATAAAAGTCTTCACTAAATAAATAAATACAATTGAAAATCGTCGTAAATCTAGTAACAGTAAAATGATGGTATTGATAAAGTTATTAATCCCTACAACAGGCCTGCATCCTACTCGCCGCACAACTTCTTATCATCGTCCATAAAAATACTTTGCTGCGACTGGCTAGTGGCTACTTGGATTTGCAACCTTGACCACCACTGACTACGGATTATGGACTATGGATTTTACCCAGATTGAGCGCCATTGAATAAGCTGGTGCATTGCACCAAGCTTTCGGGAAGCGCTATAGAAATTCATCATCATCGTCATCATCAGAATCTATGCAGATCAAGTGTGGAAAATTGGCGATGACTATCTTTTTGCGTGTCAGTCATTTCGTTAAGTATAATATAGATAGTATTCCATGTGTTAAACATTCAAACTTTCTAAGAAACATCAAAAATTACAGAGAAGTCAAAACAATGATACTTTGTCTGTGATCTCTAGAGCACACTCAGCACAGAATAATAATAACACGCGATAAAATAAATTTTTGGTCGGACAACGCCTATGCTTTCGGTTGTCTGTTGTCCAGCTGCTTCTGTCGTTTCCTCATCCGTTGTCTTCTGTGCTTCGGTCATATCGAAGACTCTTTCGTATCAAATGCGGCATTACCTGTTGCATTATCTGTTGCAATCTTTCTTCTATTCTCTACTGCATTATCGGTTGCATCATCAGTTGCATCATCAGTTGCATCATCAGTTGCCTCTGCGTTGTGTTCTTCTGTTGTTTCTTCTGTCCTGCTTTCTGTCCAATCATTCTTAATGATGTCTTCCTTCTGCATGTGACTTTTGTCAATCGTCGTCGACCGAGACACTCTGGTCTTTGGTCGTCTCTGGTTGTGCTCTGTCAACTGTTCCTCGTTCTTTTCTCCAGCTGTTTCAGCTGCCATGCATGTTCTCCACTTCGGTTTTGTTTCTAACAATAAGTTTACGTTATATCGGAGTCAACTGCCACGTCGGCTGTAGAATTTATTATCGTTTCTTCGGTTTCTTCTACTTCACTTCTGTAGCCTATGTTGTTGCTTGAATCTTTTTTAGCCTTGGGCGGTCCGTTCAGCAAAAATGCAAATGAGTTTTAATCAGGGTGCGATTTGTGACCTGGAACAGAGGGGGGAATATGTCGAGCTTGGAGGGATGTAGTTGTTGGGAAATGTAGCAGTGGGGGATGCAGTGGTGGGGGATGTAGCAGTAGGGAGGATGAAGTTGGGCAGTGGGGTGGAGGGGACGATTCCCTCTTCCCCCTACAAATCGCGCCCTGATTTTAATGTATCCGAGGCATTTTGCAATGACCATCAAGTTATAAAGATTCAAATCGGAAAAGGACTATCAACCTTGCGTACCAAGTGCATGGACCTAGCGGTTAAACGAAATTAGTTATATTTGTCAACAGCAAATTAATGTGTTTGATCTGCCGCGAATCAGCCAGCGTCAGTGAAGAATACAGTTGTAGGTGCCATTATGAAACAAGACGTTCCGATACTTATAATGACTTGCAAGGTGAGTTGAGAATACAAAAAAAATTGAGATGTCAAAAAAGACTGTCGGTCGAGCAAAGTATTTCCACCAAGAAGGCTGACACGAATCCAAGTGTTTCGCACGGGCCAACTACACAGTGGTCAAGTAATTGCCAAGTTCTAACGGCCTTTCTCAAATGGCGAATTTGTTTCGTGAATATCCAGGGCCATATTAAGGCGGGGGTTGAGGGGCTGAGGCCTCAGGCCCACCGTGAAAAATAGGCCCACCGATTTTCGAGATAACCTTTTTCTGGCTTGTCAGAACGAGTTGGAAGGGAAATAACCTTTTTTTGCTTGTCAGTTCCAGTATAGGCGACGGCCTTTTTTCCTTCTCAGCCCCAGGCCCACTCGGACCCTAATCCGGCCCTGTGAATATCTCTTAAACATGTGAACAGAAATATGTCCAGGAAAAGAACATGTTTGAGAGTACATATTTTGCGTGAGCAGACTCTCTCGACCATGACCCTGAATAAGGCTAATTTGCGACCAAGCTTTACTTCCACTTTAAATGTTGCAACAACCGAACTAGAGCCAAACATTGAGAAACTAATTAAAGGCATTCAGTCGCATCCATCACATTAGATTAGAGTTATTAGATCATTAGATTGATCCGTATCTTTGCAGACTGCACAATGATACGTTGATATGAAAATAAGTAAAATACTGGTTTTCATTTTACATTGACTCACTTTAATACAGTTGTATGAGTAGTTCAATTACACATATATTAACGAATTTTGAGGTTACTATTATACAACATGCATTTTGTTTGTTCGGCCCGCGAGCTATGTGAGAACATTGAATTTGGCCCTCGGCCTCAAAAGGTTGTGCACCCCTCAGTTACATGGAAAGACCACATGCCCGTGGCCACATGGCCATACGATGGACATGCATGAACGCTCTGCATTACACAGTAAACGTGAGAAGACGCAGTTTGACAGGGTTCCTAGTTATTTGGTCAAAGAAACGACTAGGCACCAAGGATCAAGGAGTCCAAGGGAACCAAGGAAGCTATAGGGTCTTCAATCTGTGCCAATTGATTTTCGTATTGGGTTTTCGTATCTATCTTTTATTCAATGTGTAAACGGAATGAGAACATATTCCGAAGCATTTTGCATTCAGAATTAAGTTATGGACGTTATAAATAAGCAAATGTTCTAGCGGTTAAGCGATTTTGTCATATTTATAAAATCAACTCACATTTTAATAAAGGTGTTTCGGATACAACTGTTCAAAGCAAAATAACACAATATTTAGGCTTGCTTCTCTTTTATTCAGTTAGTAGGGCAATATAATAAACATTCATGCAAAACTCAATATTATCTTCATTTCATTTCAATTAGATTTCTATTCTATCGTTTATCTAGACACATACGCTTCGTTTCTGCTTGCGTTCGCCAGGTGGCAGAATGCATTGCTATTGTTTACCATGATATTGTGATAGAATTTAATTTATGCCTTCGAAATAATCTGCTTCGAAACACGCCCTCCCTGGCGATTGCCGACATCCTTTCTGCCCAAACCTCCTCTCACAAACCCTCCTCCCCGCCTCATTCTCCAACTTTTCCCCCAAATATAATTTCCCGTACCCTCAAACACTATTCCTGCACACTACTCCCACCCCCGCTCCTCCTTTTCCTCACGAATATAGCCTAGGATTTGAAGACCTATACCATTAAACAGCTCTCCCTCTCCCTCTCCCTATCCTTCTCCCTCAGCAGACAATAGGTTATCTCGCGTAATTAATAGTGGCGTGAACGTTTTAGCTGTTTCCAATTTATTAGTTGTGAAGTAACGGAATGATTTCGGCTTTCATTGCTTATACGATGGAAATCACAATTATTGTAGAGTAATTGCATGGCTACTGAAATATGTGATTAATCCTCCATCGAATCCACTGTTCTACTGGTTTCTATGAGGTTTATGAAGAGCGCTATTAAACTGCTCCAGTGCTCCGTTTGTCCATTTAAGTTACTCATCGGCAATTCTCACTTGTAGAAATCGAATCCTGACCAGTGGCGTAGCGTGGTCTCGTGCCGCCCATGGCTCCTGGAAAAAATGCCGCCCCAACCTGCTCCTATTATTATAACTGACTAGCAAAAAAGGTTGTCGCGGCCGAATTTGCCGCCCTTCTCAATTTTGCCGCCCTTCTCAATTTTGCCGCCCCTTCGCTAAAACTCTTCGACAACCTGACAAGCAAAAAAAACGTCCGCCGCTCAATTTGCCGCCCCCTTCATGTGTGCCGCCCATGGCTCGAGCCATGGTAGCCATTGGCACGCTACGCTACTGATCCTGACAATTGATACTTTATTCGAACATTTAGAGTTGATTTCTAAGATTGATTAATATTTTTAAATGTGAATATGTTTTAATAGCGATGATCGCCTTGGTGATTAGAAAAGCTCATGCATTTTATAATCATGTTGTTTCTGGCGTTCGTTCAGTTTAATACAAACACAGCTGAATCTAAATGGGGTGTTTTAAACAGCGTACCCGCCCATGCCCGCCCTGCCGCCGTACAACGAACCCGGCCATACCACCAAGACAACCAAACCTGGTCGTCATCATCATCATCATCATCATCATCATCATCATCATCATCATCGTCGTCGTCGTTGTAATCGCTTAAACCGCCTAATCTCAAGCTGTTGCTAACAGTCATGTGAATATATTAATAATAGAATGCGCATGATGTAAAAATACTATATATGAATTGACCAATGGTGGTTGGTCTATCTAATGCATTTTGTCTATTATTGTATATTGTATCCAATTTACTTTACCTAATGTATTTTATCTAGTGTCTTTAAACCTAGTAGTCTAAGGGTTCCGTAAACCTTAGTCCGTCACTGTGTGATAACTGACACAGCGTTGTTAATAAAAGTTGCTAATAGGCAGGGCCGCCGAGAGAAATTCCGGGCCCCGGAACAAAAACAATTTGCGGGCCCTTAAGAAAAATTTATCAAGTCCGAAAAACATGACAAGCAAAAAAAACGTTATCAACTCTCCACAAACAGCCTGACAAGCAAAAAAACTTATCGTCACCGGATCCGGGCCCCTGAAAACTCAATGGGCCCCGGTACAATGTACCGGCTGCACCCTCCTCTCCTCAGGCCTGCTATTAGGCAATTTAGTGAATTTATCCCAATCGTTTAGAAAGAAATGGTCTCAAATAATAAATATGGAAATAAATAATACAACTAAAGAGAAAACAAAAATAATAAAATCAGACGATTTTATAAAAAAGCGCCTTAAACGAGCATCACTCACCCTTACCAAAGGCGGTCCATCTGGCGAATTTTGCGTACATTCAACAATTCAAAATTCTGAAACTAATTATATATTTAACCAAAAAGTCTGATGAACTTAAAGCAAATAACTTTAACGGGAAATTAATTTAGTAAATATTCACTTTTGAAAGACAGCCAGATAAATTAACTTCCACCAATACAAGTCATTGAAATTCTCGATTCAATTGATATCAAACATGACACCTTTATGAAAGGCCTAGTGTGCGTTATAGAAGGAAGAATGATTTCTTCAATAATTGTAGTATTACATTTCCTAAGAAGTGTATGACAAAAATGCGAAGACCAATTTATTTCTAGTCTTAAGTTTTAATTTTAAAGAAAATTATCACAGATAATATTTGTTGCAAGAAAAGCAAAAATTATAATACAAACTCACATAATTATATATTTAAATATTTGATTGAAACAAGATATTGCTAGAGTCATTGACCTCATGGAACTGTTTTTCTACATTTACATTTACTAAGGCAAAAGCGCGGAAATTAAGTGCAAAAATTACATGAAATACGCTTATATACGATTATGCCACTATATAGGAATAGGCATGTATAAATTCTATTGAATTTAAATCCCTATTAAAACAAACGAGTGCATAGCATTCCCTGTGAAAGACAATATTAATTCAACAAATAGTTGCCGTGAGGGGGAGGGGCGCAGTGCGAAGCTTCGCATAGGGTGCCAAATATCGCGGAGCCTGCACGGAATATACTTTAAAATTTAGATGTAATAAACGCTTTTTACGTTTTTTATTCCCCCTCGCTTTTTAACGTCTTTTCAGTTATCCAACGTTTATAGATCTATGCTTTAATTAAAACTCTTCTGCCCTTTTAAAACTGCAACGCACCTACCCAAGCAACAATAAATGTGTTCTGATGGTTTGAAATTAATTTTAACGCTTCACTCATTTCGCAATAGTCGCAACTGGTCATTTGACAGAAATTTAAACTCATGTAGAGTATGGGGTCTTGAGGATATCTGTCATCGGACTCATCAATCAAAATTAAGTTATCTTGGAGCAGTGGCGGCTCTAGGATTTGGCAAGTGGGGGCCGTTGGGGGCAACTTCTAATCATGGGGGCCAACCATTTGTTGTTTAGTGTATGTAGCATTAAGTATAGGGTCCCAACTGGGGGCCACTGGGGGGCCAGGCTCTCAATAGGGGCACGGGCCCCTGGCCCCTGGCCTCTGGTGGAGCCGCCACTGTCTTGGAGCAACAGAGATAGAGAGAGAGAGAGAGTTAGAAATCGAGAACTTTGAAGTCGAGGAATTGGTTTTTGATAGATGGATTTTGCCTGTCAAACGTGACAGTCGCGATAACATATAATTTCGTGATTTATGGGTCCCAGACACGAATTATTAATTGGCTTAAATTAAAACATCTGGCTTCAAAAGAATTGCTTTGAAAGATTTATCTGTCGTATAATTAGCTGCCCATCAATCACTGTCAGACGTTTCTTTGAGGGTCCTGGGAAAAGTCGAATCCAGGGTCGCAAACATTTTAATGGGAAAAGCTTTTGTTTATAAACCTGTCATTTTGATTTATGGATTTCACGAGCGGCACTTCATCGAGGTTGTTTGAAGTCGTGAAAAGTTATTTATGTATTGTCAACAATGCTTATCTGGAAAGTGACATAGATTAATTACTGGCGTGAATGATATATCGCAGCTGGCGATGAGATAGCTCTAGCTATTTGCTACTAATTCTTTGTTGTCTGGCGTGATGATGTCATTGTCTGGATTGTGTGAATAAATACGTGGCGATCGCGAGGCACAATACACTTGCCCGGAACCAGAGACTAAGGAGTGCTCTCTCTCTCTCTCTCTCTCTCTCTCTCGACGACATTGAACAGTCAACAATGTCATTATAGTATGTCATATACTATACTCAGCAATTAAAAAATACTTATAATAAAAATCAATAATCGGTAATAGGCCGAATCTTCGAGGACGATAATCGGAGGGGGGAGGAAGGGGGGCTCAATCGTCGCACCTTCAAATGTAATCAAACAAATTTATTTAGCACTCGTGGCTTTAATTTCTACAATTTAGCGTTTTTCCGATGCTTTTTCTAGCCCTCAATCCATTTCTGCCCTGTCCTGTGACCCTGTGAGCAAACGATTATTTCACGTGTTTTGGTAATTGTGTGCTGCTGCTTTGTGAGGTATTTATTATAGCGGCCATTTTAGGTAAACATATACCATAGCTTCACTGCACATCGTCGCTATCGAAGAACAGCAAACCTTGATACATTACACAGGACATTTTTACTTTTACTACGTGCTGGCGGACACGTGACTACCTGAGAAATAAAATCTCTTAACGCCCTGGTCTGATTCTAAATCAAAACACGAGAGAGAAAGACTTTCAAGGTTGATTCCGATAACAACTGAAAAGATTATAAAATTTATGAAACTATAACAAATGGCTTGAAAGAAATCTCCTCAAATAAGATTCATTCAACTCTGTTGCAAAACATCGCCATCTGGCGAATATCAACAGAACACTTCGACGATTTCAAAAAAAATCTAATAAAACCGGTAAGATTAAAAAAATAATTCAATCCATTGAAGCCAAATAAATTGCGGAGCTGATAAATATAAGCTAAGCGGTTGGAATGGTCAGCACGGAATTATTAAAAGATTTATCATGAAGATTTATCATGTACACAGTTTTCCAACAGTCGGCCGAGGAAGATTTTTCCTATGCAAATATTGTGATTTGGAAATGCTGACTAAGGAGATTTACTGTATTTTCAATGCAGCCATTTATTGTGTTGTCGTGATCAGGGCCGGATTAAGGTCCGAGTGGGCCTGGGGCTGCATATTTTAGGAAGGCCTGTTTTAGCAAATTTTATAACGTTTCATAACGAAAAATGCGACATCAGAATCAGAGCCCTGTCATACACAGCAGGGTTTCCCAAACGTTTTGAAACCGCGGCCCACTTAAACGGGTTTGTAACGTACCGCGACCCTAATTATAGCATGTAATATCAAAATATGCATTAAGCCATCTGGCGAACGTTAGTTGAAAAGAATATTTTGAGTTTTGAATAAATGGCAAAACAAAGCTCTGATTCGATTTCAATGAAAATATGGCAAATATATAAGGTAGATTTATTAATATTCTGGCGAAATAAGACAAAATGAAAGAAATAGCTATTGAAATTTCTTGAAAATTATACTTTTAAAATTTTGCCAGAACATACCTTTATTACGCGTCTTTAAAGTCTTATGAGTATGGCAAAATCGCTTAACCGCCAGGCTACGTTCTCGACATGTCAGATTCCCAGTTGTCAGTGGAGTTTCAGAGCAAAATGGTCGGAATACGCTTCCTTGCGTTATTGCGAAATAAGGTTAATTTATTTTAAAAGTACTTTATTGGGGCAGAGTCACCCAAATTTTTTGCGACTGTGCGACTCACTTCAGCGGCTTTGTAGCAAGCCGCGACCCTGCAAACTTATTATCAACTAAAATTGGATAAAACACTAAGTCTTAATCATTTAAAGCCGTATGTAGAGGATTTCAGGCATATGCATTTCCCTACGCCTACTTGCAGCTTTCAAAGCTTGTGAAATTGTGGTATTGGTTAGAAAATGACACTTTTGAATCTAATTTCGCGGTACCCCGCGACCCACTAGACGGAGCCCTACGACCCACAGTTTGAGAAACACTGATATAGAGCATTGTCAACACAACACCTGACAGACTTGACCAGTCGGTCCGCGACAACTGGGTAACGCCGATTGGGCCCCGGACAACTGGGCCCGGCAACTGGGTAACGGGACATCTGGGTAACGGGACATCTGGGCCCCGTACAATAGAGAAAGAGAGAATTTTCTTATTTCTTTGCGACATTACTTCTTTCCGATCGTTTTCCGCCATACTTGTAATGTATATACTAACGTTAGAATTAGTAAATTGCTTCTGGTTGTGCCATCAAAATCAGAATAGGCAACGACTATTTTGGTTTGCCCGTTTTATGCTTTAACATCATAAATGCCTGTAGGATACAGCAAAGTCTCAGTTCTTCTTAAGTCCATATAATCCTGTAGTAACTAGTATAGGTTGTATTTACGATCAAAGAAACAGCACCTCATCCCACTAAGAATTTGTACTCAAATTGTAGCCGATGACAGGCTTAAAGGTGACCGCCCGAAATTTGACAACAAACCGTCATTTATTATTAGGCCTAAGTCCAGTTCGATGGTGCGGGGCCCAGATGTCCCGTTGCCCAGTTGTCCGGGGCCCAATCGGCGTTACCAAGTTGTCCTGACCCGTGCGTGACCAGTGGTTCTCAAACTCGGGTCCGCGGTCTCATAGAGGACCGCCAAGCGGTTTCAGGGGTCCGTAAGGGGATTACTTTCTCAAGATATGTCACCAACACAGGTCAGAACACGGAACACACCGGTGGATCTAAGAGTGCTGATTTCATTTAAATCTAAGAGTTGCAATTTTCTGATTAAATAATTGATTGACAAAACAAGTTGGCCGATCGTGCAGTGAGTATTGTATGAGCGTCACGTCCCGTCCCGGACGTCCGTGCTTTGCGCTTGGGCATTTCGTGAATAAAGAGACGCTAAAAGCGGTGGCCTATTTTTCATGGTGGGCCTAGAGCTTCAGCCCCCGCCTTAATATGGCCCTGGTCATGATAACATTTACCCATTGTACATTTAATGAACATAAACCAGTGGATTTATGAAGATACTTACGCAGTAGAATGTTAAATTAGAAGGTGCATTTGTTCAAATCCTGGGATTAAAACGCCAACACGACATGGCGAAACATGGACCATCACCAAAGACTTGGAAAGAAAAATACTAGCCTTTGAAAGAAAATGCTATTGAAAAATACTAAGAATCGGATGTTGATGTTCCGTGTTAGCTTGTATGCCTCTCTAGGCTTGTATGCCTCTCCAGGCTTGTTTTTGTAGTCTTCTGCTGCTTGGTCTGACAGATCCGATCTGACATTAAAACCTTTTCTCTTGTCTGTCTATCGGATCGACGGAACGTTGATAGCGGCGTGCCGTAGGGGTCTGTCTTAGGCCCGCTGTTGTTCGTAGTGTACGTGGCTGACGTTGGAAGGATTATCCGATCTTTCGGACTGACCACCTGTGCATGTGCAGACGACGTGCAAATTCTTTCCTCGTGCCCGCCATCGGACACGGAGCAGCTGCGCTCACGGATTACCGCCTGTACAACTGCAATCAACCAGTGGATGGTGACAAATAGACTGGCGCTGAACCCGAAGAAGTCAGAGCTACATCCGTGTCTGTTCACCGAGAGCGAGGCACCTACTTAGCTACTCCCCGCTCTCTATTGCGAGGATGGACGTGGTGCCGTCCCTCAGTTAAGACTTCTAGTCGTTCTTCTAGACGAGACGCTCTCGCTGACGAGCCACGTAAGCGACATGACGCGAACCTGCCATAATCACCTGCGGAGGGTTAGACAGGCTCGTCGCTATCTGCCGACGGAGGTCGTGATCCTAGAGTTTAGATGACCTTTCTTGCTTGTCAGCCGTTTCTTCTCCGAAAAAACACCAAAATTTCGGGAAATATGCGAGGTAAAATAGGCGCATAAAATGGGAAATTTAGGCGCATAAATGAAAAAGATGTTCGCATTTTCCCCGCATATTTTCCGAAAAATCGTCGCATTAAAACCATCAGTTCGCATTTATTACCGAAGATATTTTAAAATTCTTGTCACAAATAGCAGATCACTGTTTCACTTTCCCGCTCTTTGTTTAAAGCAGGATTGGGGGCCGTCGTTAGAGTACGTCTCGCCATGTTTGCCATTTTTAATCTCCATTCCTCTGTCACAAACTGCCACAAATCTAGGACCACCTAAAAGTACGTTCTAGATCTCAGACACTCCCCCCACCCTTAAATCGTCGTCCATAATTTACGTGACGCAGGCTTTCAATTCAATATATTCGAGTTTCTTGTTCATTGTTTGCAGAAAAACAAAAATTTGTCTTCCCTGTTTTTGAGCATAGCTTTCAAATGGCACTAATGCTCTTCTATCATGTGGTAGACAATAGCAATGCATTCTGCCACCTAGCGAACACTAGCAGAAGCGAAACTCATGTGTCTAGCAGAAACGATAGATGGAGAATCTGATTCAATTACAAAGGAAATAACAAGATTAAATTTTACACGGATGTTTATCATTTTGCCACAGGAAAGTATTAATAGGCCCTATATGCTTTTTTAGTTTCATTGTTTGCACCCATGATACCTTTATAAAGCCTTCTGGTTAATTTACAAATCCGACAATATTGCTTTGACGTCAATTTCTCGTCTCTTCGCTTGACACTTGAAGTATCCCATTATAAACCTTCATTTCGTGACGTTGAGAGCAAAATGCTGTGGAATATATTTAGAGATTTGAAATCCAGACTGGTATTGAATATCACTAAACACTGAATCAGGAATGTAGCCATGTCGAATGCATTTATACGATGAGTCAGTCTTTGAAATACCTCAACTTTGAGGTTATTTGATTGCGTTTGGCTTCTTGAAAAAATAATTTCAAATGCTAGAATCGATTGCAATGCGTGCTTTCACTACCACAAACGTTTAGACGAGCAATGGCGAACGTTCTAATAGTTTGACCATTTTCACTCTGACATAGGAGTACAGTGCTTTTTCAGCAAAGTTACATGCTCTCATGAGATGAACTTACAAAGACAAAAGACCAGTCTTGTTAACAAGCACCTAAGGCACAAGGCCAAGCACAAGGCCAAGCACCTAAGACACAAAGGCCAATCACAAGGCCAAGCACAAGGCCAAGCACTCATAGTCCAAGGCCAGGGCCAAGCACAAGCACTTGCTTTTTAGTACTTAAGCACAGCACAAGGCCAAGCACAAGTCCAAGCGCTAACAAGCCTGATGTATTGTCGAAAAGGGCATTTTTCGCCAAATGATACAAGTTTTGAGGAGACATTCCTGGAGATAGAGAAAACCAACATGAAGTGAATATCAGACAAAACTCTCCAACTGGTACATGAGAAAAGGTTTTAATGTCAGACCGGATCTGTCAGACCAAGCAACAGAAGAATACAAATCAAAATGCGACGAAGTTTTAAAACGCCACAAGAAAAGGCAAGTCAAAGTTGATGGAAGAGAAATGCGAAAATATTGAAAAATACCATTGTGAATACAAGCCTAGAGAGGCATACAAGTCATTTTGCTCCATGCACTAGAAAGATTAACGGCCATTTTTGATATTAACCAAACGGTTAAGCGAATTTACTCTTCTTACAGAATTTTCGACGAGTTTAATAAAGGTGTATTCATTACGATCGCAAATATTCTTGACAGCATGAAACTGCAAGATCGGAATTGGTTTGTATAAGTTTTATCAGTAAAAATTTTATATATTTTCACATAGGAAGGAAATATTGTCGGTTCAACTTAATCAAATTGTAAACTGCAATAAATGGCGTCTCGCAAGTGCAATCTTCGCCAGATGGCGAAACTAGATTATCGACGATGCTAAAGCTGAAAGTCTAATTTTGTTATTTGAATTTCCCCACTGAGTCTGTTGATCTTCTACTGTTTGACTACACAAACAAGAACTTTGGAAATAAATTTTGAATATTGTTATTGTTACGAGATGCATACTCAGGCAATGTTGCCCCTTTTATCCACTAATGATAACTAAAATTCTTGCACAAAACATCCGCTTTAGTCATAAGGTAAACCCTATAAAAGAATACGATTCGCTTATCCGCTTATCCGCTTATATTATTCGAAGTTTTCTCTTAGGTAGAAGAGCTATCGCTCCTTTAATCCGACCAGGCAAAATGTTTTGGCATCTTAAAGATAAATTAAAATTTAAATAAAAACACAAGGATAATAGTGATATTTGACATCTGCCATCTTTGAATATAATGCGTAGGATATACCTATCCAGTATATTTCTGAACTTATCAAGTGCTTTTGACAGAGGTTTAGTTGCGAATAGAAATCAGAGCGAATTATTGGTTTTGAAATGGAAAAGAATAAGGAGGTATTACTTAACATTCATACATTAACTGTCGGATGATTACCATTCTAGATTTGGTACTCTTTTCAAATTCAAGACAATCCATATTGAACGCCAGCGGAATTCTCACTGAACAGAATATGCTCATTATGATTAATTAATTATTGGACATAAAAATAAATATTACTAATGATTAGTACAATAGTAAAATTCATTATAAAGCTCTGTTTTAATGGCAGTTTCAAAGATTTCGCGATCAATCCTATAGAGTGAAATTTCAGCGCCTATTGTAAATACCAGATCGATAGTTTCAAACTGTTGCCCAATCAGACCATTTTGTAAAAGAAACTTAACATTAGTATCGTTATCAAATATAAATTTCTATGTCAAAACTGGATGAATCCATTCGCTTCAAACATTGTCCTTTTTGGATAAAATCAATGGATCCTATCCCCATTTTGCATCATTCACTTCTTTGTCGATGACTAACTACTTAAGAACAAACTTTATCACTTTACTTTTCAATTTAGCAGTCTCTTATATCTATAACACACTCACAATGCTTTATAAAGGTGTGCTAATGGATCTTGGTTAAATAGAAATTTTCAAAGTCACTTAGAAAGTTATTTTATCCAGCTGACTTCAGAACAGTACATCTTTGCCAATGATCTTTCCTAGTTTACCTTTACTAAATTCAGTGATGTCTTATCTGATTAATTCTTAACGTTTGGTTGACTTTTTCTTTTTTTGTCATAAGATTATTTTGATAATATTCGCTAGATGGAGCAATCTTGCGCAAGGATGAATACAATATATTTCATTGACTTTTCTTCCTTGTCTTGACTTGTCTATACCTACCAGTCTATGCAATCTGACCTTTGACTTTATTGGCAAATAAGTGTGCGACTCACTATCTCCTCCTTAGTGCTGGCGTTTTACTCCATTAATTTGAACAATTGCATCTTCTAATTTGACATTCTAGGCCTACTACATAAGTGACTTCATAATTCCACTGGTTTTATGTTCATTAAACTATTGGAAAACCGTCTACATGATAAATCTTTGATTAACAGCCAAACTCCGCCATAGCCGGTGGCAAGCTCTGGTTGAGAAAAGAGGAGCCATACAAGCACACAAACATACATAGACGCCCATCGTCTTTTATACGGACGCGTCTACAGGGTGAACAAGTAAAAACTGACACCCTTTATGATATTTAATATCTCGGCCGCGTGTGTAGCGATTTAAATTAAATTTATAGGCCATATACCTGGGAATGTTTCTGATGTAACTGCCAATTTTCATGCTGATATCTTTAGCCTTTGCTGAAATATGGCCAAAAAACTAAAGAGACCCACATTATGATATTGATTTTGGAATATAAAGTCATAATAAAGTGATAAAAAATTATTTTTTTAATTTGCTGGCCTTGAAAGGGCGTTTTAAAGGGGGTTTCAGATAATTTGCTACGGGAGCAGGTGCTCAAAATGCCCCCTCTTAGCCTTCACACATGCCGACAAGCGCTTCTTAACTGACAGTATCGCTACACACACGGCCGATATATTAAATATCATATAGGGGGTCGGTTTTTACCTGTTCACCCTGTATAAACAAACGCAACACACACACACACATTAACCGTCAGGTGACGAAACACGCCTCCTATTACAGAGTGCAAGATGATGTGTTTTCTCAATTTAAATTAAATTGACGTTTCTCAGAAGCCTGAAGATACTTCCGGTCTAATAAAAGATTTTCAATACTAGGGCAGACAATCCCAGCATATCCGCTGCGGCCATTGTCGTCCTGAAGCCGAGAGCTGTCAGTATAGCGGAGGACAACAAAAGCAGCACGCCGACGTCTTCGAACCAGCGGAGCTTAGTCTTGGTCCAGCCCGGAATCTATATTAGGCATTTGGAATTGCTTACCTCGTTCGATTTATTTACGCAGATTCAATATTTTCCGCAAATAAGACAGAAAATACTATAGATAGAAACTGAACAGCGGTGCAGTGCAGAGCCGTAGCTAGAGTATTCGGCCCCCGAGAGCAAGGTTTGAAATTTGCGCCCATAAATTCGGGTGACGACCTTTTTTGCTTTTTTGCTTATCCGGAGTTTTACCTAGTCATTTTAGCCCCCAACAGCCTAAATTCGAGGGTGATGACCTTCAGTGGCGTATTTAGAATTTTGGTAAAGGGGCCAGCCCATGGCGAGCGCGAAGCGCGAGCCTATAATGGGGGTTTGGGGACAGGCTAGGCCAAGACCAAAGGGGGCCATGGCCCAAATGGCCCAATGGTAAATAAGCCACTGATGACTTTTCATCTCTTGCCCTATATGGAACTGTTGGCACACCGTGTCTGTGGAAACGCTTATTTAAAAGTTCATTGCAGAAATTTTAGAACTCCAATTTGGTGTCCTGTCGCCCTGGGGACAATGCCCTCTGCCAGGCTGTTCCCCTAGCCTCACTGCCCTTCGGATGTTGACTATTGCCTGGCTGATCATATATCTTTTCCATAGATATTTTAAGAAAGGCTGAGCGCCTAAGAATAAGCAGCTACTGCTGTGCTGCTCTCCAAGGCGCTATAGAAATCCACGAGATTTTACTTACTTACTTACTTACTTACTAGCTGCGCCTCTTATGCAGTGGAACCGTTCTTGAACTCGCAAAAGTCGAAACAAAATGCTGTCGTCATGGTAACTAAATACGAATGCATATTTAACACAATAGAAAAACGTACGTCTCTGCGGCGCATTCCATCCAAGATGTTGCTAGGACGAGGCGCCTCAGCGATTTTATTTCTAGCTTCAATCATAATGCTCTATCTGTCATCAAAGCTTTCGTAAGTTTTATTTGGTCAATTCTCCTTCTATACCTTAGAATTCGTACTAAGCCAAGTTGTCGACCGGAGGGCTGTGGCTGGTTATAGCGAAGTTACCGCGATCCTTATCTGCTCGAAGTTGGCGGTCCGGATTTGCTTGAATCGGTCAACGATTGACATCGTTTGTTTTCGCTGTAAACAGCTACTCACGGGATAGGCAACCAGGACGCCGATGCCATCTTCCCCAATTGCTCAATATGACGGATTTATTTCACAAGTAATCGATTTGATGGCGATATTATTCTAGCTAATGGTCCGCGATGGAACCTTAGTGTATAGGCTATTTCCAGGGAAGTGATAGACTATTTCGTGAACTGTTTAAATATAAAAACGATATTTATGGTTGCCTCGCTTCTAAAATACTGGCAATTTTGGTCTTAGGGAAATGACGTCATCGTACAAGAAAGAAAATTACCAAAGTAAGTAAAAAAAACTACTATTCGTTAGCTTTGCGTTTAGACTGATCTGTTTTTCATACTTTAAGGCCAGGGAAATGCGTGACTAAACGCCCTTTACCTAATCGGCAGAACCTTGTTATCATGCCCCGCCTTAAGGACAAGAGAAAGAAAGTAAAGGGAATACACACACACACACACACACACACACACACACACACACACACACACACACACACACACAAACACACACACACACACACACACACACATATATATATATATATATATATAATTTTCCTATCTATCGTCCCCTCCGGGGGTCTTCAAAAATGTCGTTGCGATCGGGCGTCCCCTTTTATAGGATATTTAGGGTGACTTTACTTTAGCTATCCTTTGGTTGTCTATAGAATCATCATCATAGTTGCTTTCTGCCAGCTCATTAGCGGCAATAGCTAGACACAAAACTTCTCCATTTATCTTTTTCCGTTGTTAATCTCATTCCATCTATTACTGTCATTTGATATCTTTCGAAGTCTTTTTTGATGTTATCTATCCACTTTTTCTGGGCCTTCTTCTTCCTCTTTTGCCTTCTTTATATGTGTAGAGTGCTTTATATGGGAGTCTGTTGCTTTTCATTCTATGTACGTGTCCATACCATTTAAGTCTTTTTGTTCTGATTTTATCTATTATTGTCTCTTTCATCCCCAGTGGCCCAGTCTTATCCTGATGTCTTCAGGAAAAGACCGTCTCTTTCATCCCCAGTGTCTATAGAATACAAACTAAAAATAGCATATTACACATTATTGTGCAGGGTTTTTCCTAACGAAAAATCACATACAGTTGTACTTTGTTGAAATAAACCCTTTTTGATAAAATATCGAGCAAGTTTGTTTAAAAATGGCAAATACAAAACAGAACTTTTGTAGGAAAGAAGGGTTGAAGCGAATTTATGAACTGATTAGCGATAGTAATGGATGAAATACTGAAAGTATTGGCATTTTTAGTGAAATCAAATGTTATTCTGATGAACTATTACAATAGATTGTTGACAGTATACATTCTAACGATGATATAGGCCTGGCGAACCTTTCTCTCAAACGACATTCTGTCTGGCCCATACCTACTACTAAATTGTATTTCTATTGTGCTTATTTGGCTTTTTTAAGGTTAAGAGATTTGCTTTAAATCTTCAATAGGTCTAATAACCAAAGTTCTCCATTTTGTCTTATTACTCCTTATATTCAGTAGCGATATGGTTATATGTATGTATGTATATATATATATATATATATATATATATATATAATGCCCTCGGTACTTCATTCCCGAGGGACTTATGAAAAAATTGTCCGGAGACATATAGAAATAGTGTGCTGCTAACTCTCGTCCGGTTCGAGGTGTGGAAAAGAACCTCGGAAGGCGATTGCGTTGAAGCGTTGAATTGTAACTGACAAACGCTGGAAGAGGAAACTGCCTTCCCTTTTGTCTCCGGATTGTTGAGCTAACCGTCGACCCAGCTCGCGAAGAAAACAGAGAGCGTCATTGTTGATGGGGCCTAGCGTCTCGAATGCAATGGGCAGGAAGGTGTACGTGGCTGCCAAATTTTGATATTTTGACGTTTTTCTGACAGCAGCGGCTTCTGCGGCGGCTCCTGCAGCGAGCGAAGTGGTGGGTAGGTATGCGGGAGTAACGGTGTCTGATACCGTTTTATCTTGCGTCCCAGACAAGGCTTCGGCCAGCTTGCCAGGGGATCAGGGTCATGCCGTCTGGCCTTTTCCCATCGGATCGACAGAGGCCAGCCGGCTCCTTGATGGAAGGGATACCTGCCCTGACTAAAGCCCTCTGGATCAGGTCATTCAAGACGGAGTGTCGAGGGACACGGCCTGGACCCAGGTGACACGACAGCCCGTGCTGTCGGTTCATCTTCCGATACCTGGACGCCGCAAAGACAAGGAGGTTTTTACACAGGTTGGCAATTTGGGTGAATTTTAGCAAATTTTGGAAATTTTTGGGCCAGTTTGATCAAATTTTGACAATTTTTGGACCAATTTTAGCTGGAAGGGGTGCAGAGGAGGTGCTACTCATCTTCTTTCCAGGGAGTGCAGCTGCACCTCCTGCACCCTACTTCGGGCGTGCCTGACCCCTAATGTTTATACCTACCCCTAGGTATAGTGTACTCTAGAGTAAATTATGCCTAGAGTCCACCCTGCCTACCACACCGGGACATTTCGCCATTTGCTGCAAGGCGTACGGCGTACTTTTTACCTGAGGGTTTCAGTTCAAACAGTACAATGCTTTGGTTTCAGGATACACAGTCATTGTGGAGACAGGTAATATAGGGAGAGCAGGTACAGGTGCCAATGTCTTCATCATACTATTTGGTTCACTGGGCACATCGTCGGAAAAAGTTCTCAATAACACTGGGCGCAATGATTTTGAAAGAGGACAAGTCGACTCGTTTCGTATCTGCTCAAATGACGTTGGAGACATGACGAAGATTCAGTAAAAATTCATTAGTTTCTCAATTTTAATTCTTTGTAAAATTCTATTGTCTGTCTTGATTGGTGATCAGAATATCGTTTTGTACTTTATCAGATGAAATCAGTAACAGTAAAGGTTTTGAATATCACCGAATGGTTGTGACAGGAAATAGCCAACTCGCTTCATTCGGTTTTCACGTTTTAATCATTGAGAAAATGGGAATTCAGGACGTTTCATCTCAGGACGATTCATCTCGGGGCTATTCAACGCGGACGATTCATATCAACGACGATTCATCTCAGGACGTTTCGTTAGGAGGACTATTCATCTTAGGACTATTTATCTCAGGACGATGCATCACCCTAACCCTAACCCTTATAACTTTATCCGAGATGAATAGTCCTGAGATGAATAGTTCTAAGATGAATAGTCCTCCTGATGAAACGTCCAGAGATGAATAGTTCTTGATATGAATCGTCCGCGTTGAATCGTCCTGAGATGAATCGTCCTGAGATGAAACGTCGGATACCAGAAAATTGTCACTGCTACAAATTTATCAATCAAAATATATAAGTTCTTATAGAGAAAAAGAGTTCAGTTATATTTTGAGTTGTAATTGGAAGATGTTACCAAGGCTCCAGCTGACTGTCCCATTGCCCTTCTCTCAACTCAGCTGCACGTCCGACCGAATCCCGTTAGTCAATCAGTATATAGGACTGCTGTCTGCAAGTCTATATTTAAGACCTAGACCTAGATTTGTGTGTCCTAATATCTACCAGTACGTCTTCCCTGCTACTACCTAGTCATGATTCACTCATTCATAGCCATTTTAAGGCATAGGTATGGTAGACACGTGCCTAGGGCCCCGGCGGGCGGTGAAAGCAGTTATCTTTTTGCTGTTTGTTGATTCTCGATTTTCTGTTGATGTGCTAAAAGTTCGACGAGCAAAGAAAAGTCATTACTACTTTTTGGTGTACAGTGCATAATTAGTGTCACTAGAAGTTCGAGATAAAAGTATGATAAGCTAAAAAAAGTCATCAGCGTTTTTGGACCGATTACTTGTGCATGGATAAATGTTACAACAATCACTTTAATTATTGTTTGTTATCGCCATTCTTGTTACACATGAAAAGCTCCAAAGTTTGTGTTTTCATTGAAGGATTCGTCACGACGATGCGGGGTGGTTTTCCGGTTGGTTTCTGAACAAGGTAGATAGAATCTTTTAACTGCTTCCAATTTATCACAAAAATTCTGCTTTAATCAATACATTTTTTTAAATAATATTTTTTATCGAACTACAGCTTCCGAATGTATTATTCGGTGTATTCTATTATTCAAAGCAAATTGAATACATTCTTGGCATATTTTCTAGAAACACAAATCAGGTTTTAGAATTTTTAGATTGGTTGCTTGCAATTACTGTTAAAACGAGTTGGATCCAAAGTCATTTAAAATTTTATTTCAAGCTTTTTAACAGGTTTCATTCTCTGTGTTTAGGTTACCATTCTTGATAACGACAAGCGTAGAGTGTATATATTTCCTTGTTTCCGCTGGCTGGCAACGGATGAAGACGACGGACGAATTTCCAGAGAACTCTCTGTTTATAACTCCAAATGATCGAACATCGCTAAAGTCACTGTAATCTGAATATTCGAGATATGATATTCTGGTTTATTGTTTCACATACATTCAGCATACTTTATGAAAACGTCATATTAAATCTTCGTCCAATCTTTCTGGCTACTATTTATGGTAGAAGGATGGCTACTATGTTATGGTAGAAGGAAATTGCAATCTGCATGTTTACGTGCTACAGATGGTTAGTATGAAATTCAGACGACGTGCATAAATCAATTTTCTATGCATTTCTTTAGCAAACATTTGACGTCGCACTCAAATAATTTACTCAAATATGATTACAAATATTGTTTCTTTGAAATTTTGGTCGTTTTCTGTAAGTTATGTTCGCGGTTAGTCATATACTCTCTCGTATATTCTCAGTCCCTTGGAAATTCGACAATGACTAACTATAACCAATTTAAGACCTGAATTTCGTTGTCACGAGAAAGCCCTCCTTTCCTTGGCCATGCGTCTCATAGCTGCTCACCAGGACAACAGAATTTCAATGAGAACAACGGCAGTTCTTTTACAATCTCGTTGCCACAATTTCTGGACAGGGGCATCATTTGGGGGCAGGGGGCCTGCCTCCCCTAAGGAAATGAAGAAATAATGTATAATGTATTAATTAAATAAATGTGAAATTTGCAAAAAATCGCCAAAAATTGTCCAAAATTTGCCCAAAATTGCCAAAAATTTCCCAAAAATGTCAAAGAATTTGCAAATTTGCCAAAATTGGCCCTAAAATTGCCAAAAATGTGCCAAAAATTTGTGAAAATTGGCCAAAAAATGATCTCCCCCAAGAAAATTGTGAAATGACACTACTGTTTCTGGACTGAATTACTGTCAATTACATTCACGTTCGAAGAACTGTAACTACAGTACTAATACGAGACATAAAGAAATATTGTTCCTTGACCGTCGCCGCATGGGGATTTAAATCAACGCAGATTCGAGACCAGCGATGACTCTCTCCGTTATCTAATGTGCAGCACAGCATCTGCTGTGTTAATAAAGTTTGATAATTTAATCGCAAGTTTTTTAAAAATATTTCATTGCCTTTGAAGACAGGACCTATTTATTGATACCAGAAAAATTATCTGTTTATAAAACGTTCAGTCTTGGATGTTCACTGTTCAGTAATAAGGTTGTCCTAAAACTCTCTTTGAAATGCGAGTCTCTTTTTTTGGAGCCCAATGTCATCTCAGTAACTGTGAAGACACACTATATGACTGGGAAACCGGGAACAAAAATCGTATTAACAGTTCGAAGCAGTTTATTTCAGTTTCAAACACAGACACAAAAATGAACATAAACATGAAAAAACACAAATAAGATATTTTATATTCATTAAATCATAAACGACAAGATTTCACTGAAAATATTAGGCATACTTGTATAAGCAATAATTTTCAGATAACTAATAATTATTAAATAATTACATTTTGCTTTTTGCACTTGGAGCTCTTGGGATGGAGAACCCCCTTAATTAACGGTTGATCGGCGATTTTGCTGCTTTTAGAGAATGGTGAACAGATCTAATGAAGGTGTTTTCTTTACGGTCGCTAATATTCTTGGCAGCAAGAAATTTCGAGATCTAAATAAGTATTGTACCAGTTTAATGCAGAAAAATAGAATAAGTTGCGAAAAACTGATCGACACATTTTCACTTAAACTTAACCAGAGTTGTAACTTTATCTTTCAAATTACACTGCAATCAAGTGTGTCTTTTCGACAGTGTTCGGCAGATGGCGAGACTATATCGTTGACGATGTTAAAACTGAAAGACGTATGAACGTAGTTTTGGTGACTCTTATATTAAACGTGCATTGCTAGAATTTGTCTGAGGGCAGAGGTTGGCTGGATGGGCAGCGATAGTGGCTGTACTGTGTACAGTTTGTGTTTAGTTTATTAGTTTATTTTTTGGGTTTAGTTTTGTTCAGTTGATTTGTGTTATTCCTTGTTTGTGTACTATTTTGATGCTGTGCTTGTCACGAAGCAAAATTATTATTAAACGAAACGAAAAGTCTTCTTCATAGAGAATCAGGAGAATTGAAGTTTCCGCTGTTTGCATCACACACAAACACACACACACACACATACACGCACACTGCAACCATCCATAATAATCATTCGAAGCAATCCCACGAGACGAAGATAACCATGCAGGTAGGAGGGATTCGACCTGGAAACACTTTCCCGCTGAAGATCACTGGCTGAAGGACAAAAGGCAGTGAGTCTAGGCTGTTACATCTATGGAGGAAAAATAATTTTAGAAGCTTGCCACAACAAAGACAACGGCGACAACGAGAGTTTATCCAGACCAGGAGACTGACAAGGAAGAGGCTTCAAAGCATCAATGCGACTTTCCCATCTTGCTTCAATCAGTTCAAATATATAATTATGCTTGTGTGTGTGTGTTTATAATAAATTCTTGACCTCCCTTGCTACAAATATTATTTATGATCATTTTCTTTTGAATTTTATAAAACTTAAGACCAGAGATAATTTGTTCTTCGCATTTTGCGTAATTCACTTGTTAGGAAGTCGATCAATTCTTAACCTTAAGGTTAAGCGGAATTTCTTCATTCTATAACTCAAGCAGCGTATTTTATAAAGGTGTTACGTACGATCTTAGTTGAATCGCGAATTTCAATGTCATGTGTTGCAGGAAATAAATTTATCTAGCTGTCTTCCAAAAGTGCATACCTATTAAATTTAGTGTTGTCCTTTAATCGCGATTAACGCGTTAATCTGTTAATCGCGATTAATTTTTAAAAATCGCGATTTAAAAATTAATTGCATCATATTTCTCTAAAGAAACTGTTAAAAACTGAGCTTGAAAGTGATAACGTCACGCGTTTTGTTTAAAGTTGACTGAAATGGATGATGCATGTGCTATATAATGTTATGCGTGGTCACTAGTTAAACTTCTGAGAGTCTGTTCTGCAACTGGTGCAGTGTTTATTTCATTTATAACGTGGAATTCTCTTCCTACTGAGCTATAAGATCTATTATCAACATAATTCACTTTAAGAAAAACCTCAAAAAATTTCTTTTACAAAGCCAATTTGTAATATAGTATATATCAGCTTTTTGATTTTCTAATGTCTTTCATTACCTTATCTAATTTATCTACCCCTTTTTTAGTCTATCAATATTGATTATTTTTCTTCTGACAAATTACATGTAGGTAACACCACCTAAATGTATTATTTATGTCCTCACTTGCTATACTAGTCCTAGCTTACTCTATCTTCTTAGGATTACCACCTTTCGGGATCTCTGATTCCTTAGGTAGTCCTTCTTTCACATGCAGTTACTCATAGAATTTATTCTTTTGTTTTGTCTTGACACTTATTTTTTGATCACTTAGTTTAAGTTAAATTTAAGCAAAACTTTTTATGCCTTATATGTACTAGGTATGTTTTTCTATATATCACTTACATGTCATGGTTGTATGTGTATGTATTGTGAAAAATAAAGACCATATGATTTGATTTGATTTAATTACTACTTCAGGACCAGAATAACGTTGCTAAAGAAATGCGATTAATCGCGATTAATAATTTTAATCGCACGATTAATCGCGATTAAAAAAATTAATCGTTTAACAGCACTAATTAAATTATACTCTCCCTAATCCCTTTACCGCATACTTATTTTCATCAAGTTCATCAGACTTATTATTTTTGGTTGAAAAATTATTTGTTTCAGTATTTTAAATTGTAGAATTTACGGTATTCGCCAGATGACGCCACCTTGCGTAAGAGTTGAGCAATGCTCCTTTAAAGTGCTTCCTTTATAAATTCGTCTGATTTTATTTTATTCACTTTTAATTTTATTTTTCATTTACAAATTTATTATTTGAAACCATTTCCTTTTAAAGACATTTGGCATTTTCATTGCTTCACTGCAAATTTTATTAACAATAGCAGCTTCCATTGCAAACTGTGAGCGGTCGTTCAGCAAATTGAAACTTATTTTGTCGCATTTGCGTTCTTCCACGAAACAGGATCATCTTAGCGATCTTGCTCTTCTTAGCATTGACGAAGTAACATTGGAAAACAAGATTTTGATTAGGCCGAGACAGAGGCGGCTCCAATAATTCTCGTGGGGGGTGCAATGAATTTCTAAGAAGTTGGTGAGCGGGGTGCGATGAAATCCTGAAAAGGTTGACAATGAATAAAGGTCATTAGCAGTGTTTTGTTTTGGCCAGTAAATAATGAAATAAACCTTGCCGAAAAAGTTCGACAAGCGAAAAAGGTCATCTGCTCTGTTTTGCACACAAGGAATGCGGCTCGGACCCGGGTAAACCATGAAAACGCTCACGGGCAAAAATAGCTCGGTGGAGTTGGTAGCGATACAAGGAAAACTAAATCTTTTGTAGACTACGTAAATCAGGAAACGAATAAAAGAAATCAGACTTCGAAATAGTTTTCCATTTTGAGTTTTGTACAGTATTTGCATGCAATACACCTTTATTAAGCCTGCTAACCCCTTTATCATTACGACGAAATGACAAGCTAGTAAACGGAACTCCGCCATAGCCGGTGGCAAGCCCTGGTTGAGAAAGGAGTAAGTAAGTAAGTAAAGTAAAATCTCGTGAATTTCTATAGCGCCTTGTAAAACAGCACACCAGTAGCTGCTTATTCTTAGGCGCTCTAGGAGGAGCCAAACACACATACAAACACACATAGACGCCCATCGTCTTTGATACGGACGCGTCTATAGACAAACACAACACACACACACACACACAAACATAGCCGTCAAAAGAGACACAAGGTACTCTGTTAGAAAAAATGGTTCGGCCAATGGTATTCTAAAGGTATTATAGCTGGAAAAGGTATTTCAGCATAACGGAAAACCTTTTTAAGGGTTTGACGTTTCAAACCTTTAAAAAACCATTTATAGGCATTTTAGAAAACCTCTGGAAGGTTTTCTGGAGTAAATGCAAACCTTTTATGGGTATTCAATGTCGAACCTTTACATAACCATCTCGTTTGGTTTTTGATAAAACCATTAGGGCCTACTAAAGACAATCTAATTAAAGCTCTTAGAGGCCTATACAGTGGCGGCTCCAGGATTTGGCAATTGGGTGGCCGTTGGAGTGGCAGCTTCTAAACATGGGGACCCACCATCAGAGACGTCATTTCACTATTTTCAGGGGCAAGACACTTTCGACTTGACAAGTTTGCGAAAAAGTTAACGACCCTTTTTGCTTGTCGGTCATTTTGTGCGATCAGCTACTTCAGAGATTCAACATCAAGCCCTCCTTTAGGCGTTGATGACCAGGGTTATTTCTAGGATTGTGAATTTGGGGGTGTCGGGCAAATCTGGGGATGTCGGAATTTGGTAGTGTCTACCAAAAACAGCCCGACAAAAAGGTCATCCAAGGAGTTTACTTACCAGGAAAAGGCTGACAAGCAAAAAAATGATCGTCCAAGAGAGGATGTGTACATTATCATTTGGGGGTGTTGGGGTGCCACGTTAAATTTTTCTGGGGGTCGACCTCAAATTGGGCAGGGGTTTTTTTTTTTTTTTGGGGTGTAAAATATCCCTGTTGATGACCTTTTTTTGCTTTTCAGTCTTTTTACCTATTTAGCCAGCCAATTTAGGGACCTACATTTAACAACTAAATAACACGAATATTGGTGAAAGAATTGTCCTTAAAAACAGGGGGCCAACGGCCCCTGCCCCAAATGACGCCCCTGTCCACCATTTGTTGATAGGTATTTGTAGTAGTAATAGGGTCCCAAAAGGGGCCATTGGGGCAGGCATTCAATAGGGGTCACGGGTCCGGGTCCTCATGTGGAGCCGCCACTGGACCTACAATATACAATGATCACGTTGTGACGCCAAATCACGTCTACGTAGACCTATTTTATTTAGGAAAACGACGGAAAGAAAACGGACGGTTACAGATGGTAGCCGCCCCAGCTATGATCGTCCCAGCTATTACCGCCCCAATTATGACCGCCCCAGCTATGGCCTATATATATATATATATATATATATATATATATATATATATATATATATATATATATATATATAGTGATGGCAGACGTTAGCGCCGCATTGGTTGTTTCTGGGTCAACTAGAGCCTATCAGATGAAGATGTGTGGAAGCAGGCCTCTGGGATAGCCAATGGTTTCTGAGGATCTGTGGAACGCAGATCACGTGACAAGGAATCGGAATGCCGATGAAGAAGGAGAGTCGCGGAGGGGACGAAGAAGAAATGGCGATCGGTCGAATTTATGTCGACGCGTTCTAAATAATTGCCGTTTTAATTAAGAAATGTTTTTTCGAAGAATGAGTTTATTAAACGTTGAAGTAGAGTTCCGCTAAGACGTTGAAGTGTTTCTGTGTTTCAGGACCTTTTGATTTATTTGATTAACTCATGTTGTAGTAGAGCGGTGATTTGAGAACTGAATTAGCGTCTTTAGTTACGATCGCTATCCTAGAGAGTATTGAAATTTCTATAGCGCTTCTCGAAAGCTTGGCGCAGTGCGCCAGCTTATTCACGAGCGCTAATGTTATTAAGCTAATGGTTGTGTAACTATTTTTTTAGACATTTGATGGAGACGTCCAATGTGAAATCGTGGACTTTTCAGCCAGTTGGAATTTTGGTAGAAGAAATTTGTGAATTGCAGATATCATGTTTCCGGTATGGTCAGACATTAAAAAGTGTACTGTAGGAACAAGTGTGTAAATAGTTGACGCTTTTTATAATTACTGTGTATGTGATTAACTGCATCGTTAAGTTATTTATATGTAATGAAGTTTTTAACACCCTCTATAATCTGCAGGTTGCTATAGATTACCTGTCGCTGTTTTATTTGTGTGTGTTTCAGATAATGACGTGGGTGGCGAGACACTGTAAACTTGACTGAAAACATGGTAGCGAGACTCCTTCCATCAATGAGGCTGCAGGTGAAGTTTTTTGAGCTGCAAAAAGCGCCCGATTCAGCACCAACATCACCTCAAATGACTTTGTCAGCGTCATGTTCGATCATTCCACAGTCTGCATTAGATTCATCACCATCTGAACATTGCGGGTGTGTCTCTCAGTTGACCTGGTACTTTCTCCCGAAGTAATTGAAGGACTATGTCGTCTCTATACTAACCTTTTAACTTCATGTTTTTTGTAACATATGTTTAAAATTTTGTGGCCTTTTGTTTGACTTGTGCAATGTAATGTATTGATTTGTGTCTCGAATGCAATTGTGGTATGATATTGAGTGTGCTTAGGTGTGATATGTCCTTTATGTCAGCCCCTTTCTTCTTGTAGCAATTGTTCTGCTAAAGGAATTTGCTCTAGCTACAAATCTGTGTTATTAATGAAATAACAACACATGAAATGTACTGTTGCAGTGCTACGAATGAAATTTGGACTTGAGTTACTAATACTGTGCCTTGGAGAGTCGCCTGCACTGCTGTCAATTCCAGCTGCCCAGGTATAGTTTCGTACTAATGATTCAAACATTTCAAATGCATGTTATTTAGTCATGCAATGTCAAAGAGAAAGTGACCGGGAGCAATCTGTGCTGAGCTGTTGTTATAGTGTATTTATTGTTCCGTTATACTAGCATTTTGACAGTTCTGCTCACAGTCCTATGTCTATGGCTGTCACTTTACAGCGGGCCGGACAAAATGTCAAGGACAAAATGTCAAGGACAAAATGTTAGGTTAGGGTTACCTTTTGTCCGCTGACATTTTCTTCCCACGACATTTTGCCCTCTGACATTTTGTCCTAGCACCTTTTACAGACATGGTACTGCTGACAGTGTTTTGTGTGTGGTCATAAAATTCTCTAAAGTGCAAAACAGATATGATACTCTTCTTTATATAGTGAGTACCAACAAGAAGATATGCATGTTACCAGTCGCGAACAGGAATTTGGAGATAAAATGTAAAATTGTTTCTGTTGTCTTTTTAGGATGTACTGTATCTGATCCAGTTCCTTGCATCATTGCAGCCTAACTAAGTGGTCTGCGTATTTTGACAATATGTGCCAGCTATCCGACTCCATATATATAGTACAGTATATAATAACAGTTTGTACATGTAGTGCATGTGTTGTTAACATTGAGAAATGAATCTTGTTATTTTGGCATTTAACAATGAATAGTGTTAGGCTTTTGACTATCTTTTCATGTTGTATATGCAACTAATACAATGTATTTTATGCAATCTTGAGCAGTACGTGCATATGTTCTGGAAAGGACACTATTATTCCAGAATTGCTAAGAAGACCTGCTACTGATTAATTGATTCTGATTAATTTCTGTTTTGGGTTTGTATTTTAAATCGTTTTAAATATTTGTCATTTCGATGATCTAATGCTGGCTTCCTACAGACAAGAACATATTTAATAATACAATATTTCAATATAACTTATGCTGATACCTGACCATTTGTTATTTTTAATATAGCAAACATATAAAGCATATAAACAAATTGCATATAAAGCATAGACTGTACTGACATTTGTCTAATTTCTGATATTAAATTTTAATGTGTTTGTTATCTGATATTATTAAAGTGATTGATTGATTGATTGATATCAACCAGGGTTATTTCTAGGATTGTGAATTTGGGGTGTCAGGGAAAAATCTGAGGAAGGTGTGGTTATTTTCTAGGATTGTAGGGTTGTGAATTTAGGGGTGTTGGGAAAATCTGGGGTGTCAGAGTTTGGAAGTCTCTACCGAAAATCTGACAAGCAAAAAAATTGTATCAAGTCTCAAAAAGTCTGAGCAAAAAGGTCATCCGAGGCTAAAAGTTGGAGGGTGTCCTCCATTTCAGGGGTGGGTGGTTTCAGGGCTAATTAATATGCATTTTGTATGCATACCATTGTCACATTCTCAAATTTTGGGGTGTCGACCTCATATTGGGGGTGGGGTAGGGTGGGTGGTTTCAGGGCTAATTAATATGCATTTTGTATGCATACCATTGTCACATTCTCAAATTTTTGGGGTGTCGACCTCATATTGGGGGGTGTAAAATATCCCTAATATCAGCATTTGGTTATATGCAGCAATTTTGACAAGTCATTGTAATGCAACAGAATACCTCAATGGTTCCTCACATAACCTGTAAAGATAGTACAGAATTATTACAATTTAAAGAAGAAAATTATTACCATTTAAAAAAATAAAATACCCTTTTAAAGTGGTTTTCAATATTACCTCACACAAACCCTCTTAAATGGTACTTTGTAATACCCTTCCGCATCTTTAAAATACCTTTTTGTACCATCTCAGATGGTTTTATAACAATACCTTCACATATGGTATTATGGAAAACCTTTAGACGGTAGAGTTTTAGGCCACCGCTATAATACCTTTTTCAAACCCTTATCTAAACCATTTCTTCTAACAGTGTAGTAAACTTCATGACTTGATGCCGATAGGCTGTTGCAAAATGCTTCAGAATTATATTTTGATTCTTTCCTTTTTTAATCCTAAAGTGCTTGCCAGAGAACATTATAGTTAATGATGCACACAATATTATTGTTAATGAAGATTCATTTCTTCACAACGCTGTTTTTGTTTTCTTGCTGTTGTCAACACTGCATGGTTGGCATCGATAGCATTGTTGCTGCTTTGTATATTGATTAAGTTAGCACGGGACTTATAACGCCTCCGTGTTGCATTCCGAATGTGTTGAACTAATTAATTAGAAATTCAATTAATAAATAATTCATTGGCTGTGGATTGAATTAACTGCACTTCTAAACGAGCATTTTCATATTTATTTTTCTCTCTCTACTGAGCCGTCTTTTTAGATGCAAAGTTAAAGTTGGCATACAAATGTAATGTAGGCCCTATTATTTCTTAATTTATATAGGCTACGTGACTGGATGATAGCAGAATTGTAGCAATATTTGCGTGAAGATCTGAATATCGCATGTTCTATACTCGCAAGAGACTTGTCATTGGCTCAGCCAAAACAAGTAGCCGTGGTAACGCTGCGGTGATCTCAAACAGGCAAGGCACGCGATGCACTCAGTCAGTATCTTTGGTGCAACGGAGATCAGCGCCGCTTTGAAACCTACGGGCAGGGTTGGAGTTGCCGGGGAGGGGTTGGGGTTGGGGGGGGGGTTGAACCCCCCCAGCTAACTTAGCAAACCTCCCAAAAATCGCATATCTGGTACATGCAGTTTCTGTCATGCATTGAATTTCAGTCCTCAACCCCCACAGCTCAAATTTCACAACTCCAACACTGCCTACGGGCTATGGAAAGCACTTGGAATCAGAGACGTAGCCAGGAATTTGATTTGGGGGTATAAATATTTGGGGGGCGTATAAATCTTTACTATAAACCACATAAACCATATAAACCACATAAACATATATTTGGCAGTAGAGCGGATGTCGAGCGGTTAGTTGCTAAAAGCGTGCCGAAGACAAACGTTCAGCGTTTATTTTTCCACATATAAACCTCATATAAAACTTTAATGCAGACTGACTTGGGGGTATGTATGCCGTTATACTCCCCAGTCTCTACGCCCTTGCTTGAAATTTGTTTATTTGATTGATATTATTATTATTATTATTATTATTATTATTATTATTATTATTATTATTCGATGCTATCATGAATGTAACTCATCAGGTAGCTATGGAGTTGCACATAACCAGGGCATACCTTGAACTCATGACCCTTAGAAGAATCCCTCCACCGACGTCACTCTTACTCTCATTAGGGTCAAAAGGTGAGTGAACAGCACAGGTAGGCGGCTCATTATTCGAATTACTGAACCTGGCTGAGAACTAATTCCGATTGAATTCCTAAGCCCTGCCGCATACAATCTAACAATACATCACCGTCGCTTTTTTAGTCCAGATTGCCTATTCAGCAGCCAGTTAGGCTGCCAAACCGGTCACCGTCCTAGGCCGTCTCTTCGGAAGGATTTTTCAGTTCAGTTGGGCAGGAAGCTCTTGCAGACATTGGCACAACATAAGCACAATAAGATATCCTTCTGCCTTTCGACAAGGTGGCATCTTACGCTGATATTTCCCGCCTCAGACTTTCATTGCAATTGATGCCCGAGGTTTGACTTCAAGATAATCATCGTAAAGCAGCCGAAGACAAGGTAACATTTTAATAATAATTATTATTATTATGCACTTTTATGGCATCATTTGTAACGCTCTTAAAGTATCAATCGATGGTACTTCAAATCCATCAGCAAAAGACCGGACTCATTCCAATCAGCTCGTGAGTCTAACTTTATTAACTTTACTGTAATCCAGTGACTTTTGAAGCTTGTTGTCCATCTGACTGATCTCTGGAATGACCTGGTCTTTTGCCGATGGATTTGAAGTATCATCGATGGATGCCCTTGGGTATTATAACTGGTGCTATAGAAGTGCTTTATTATTATTATTATTATTATTATTATTATTATTATTATTATTATTATTATTATTATTATTATTATTATCATCATCATCATCATCATTGTTGTTGTTGTTGTTGTTGTTGTCAGTATTATTATTTTGTCAGAAGCGATTGATTGTGAAGTCTGTTGACGTTGAGTTTTCTCGATATTACTCTTTGTTCCAACGTTTTTCAGAGCAACGCCTAGAAATAGAAGTCAGTTTTAAAATAGGCCTAACTGCGGGTAAACATTAGGTCTATGTCGAAATACATACTCAGTAACTCCGAGGCTCCTCGCTTACGTAGGGTCTTACTGTAAGACCCTACGTAAGACTCTTACATGAATACAAATGTCGGGTAATTGAAATGACGATATAGCAACTGCATGGCGTCGTTCTAGAGTTCTGGTCGCATTCATTTTTCTTATGCGGTGATTCTTTTCATCGATTTGTTTCTGTGACTTAATCAATCAATCAATCAATCAAATAAATCAAATAAGGTTATTTCTCAACATCCTGTTGCTTACAAATCAAGAAAAGAAAAACTTAACTAGACAAGGAGTAAAATTCAAATTATATATAAAAACCATGATTGTCCAAAATGTGAACAGACTTAACAGAATAATGATACAAGACTTAATATTAATGAAAATGAGCTAGTACTAATATTTATATAATAATAATAATAATAATAATAATAATAATAATAATAATAATAATAACAATAACAATAATAATAAAGAAATTTATCGTCGAGAAAAGGGTTCAGATACTTATAGATGTAATAGAATAAAAAGAGGTCATAAATGCAACTTAATTTGCTTTAAACAAGTTTGAAGAGCAAAGCAGCACCTAGCCATTCACTTTACGTCAGTGGCGGCTCTAGGATTTGGCAAGTAGGGGGGCCGTTGGGGTAGCAACTTCTAATCATGGGGGCCAACCATTTGTTGTTTAATGTATTTAGCATTAAGTATAGGATCCCAACTGGGGGGCCACTGGGGGGCCAGGCACTCAATAGGGGGGGCACGGGCCTCCCTGGCCCCCCGGTGGAGCCGCCACTACTTTAGGTGTCCATTTCCTACAACTAAGTCGGGCATTTGTAATTGGTATAACTCCAGGCATGCTCTTTGCTGGTTGTAGGAACTATTTGACAATAAGTTGTTTCACTTCGATGTAAAGTAAACCGTTAAACATGAGGCGGTCGTTGTAAGTTTAAACCATTCTGGTGTTTGTGTTTTAGACGGAGAAGTTCTCTGAATTAGAAATACTTTTTCGAAGTCAGCCATGATCTCGTACATGAATCAATGTCACCAAACTGTCTTTTACTTCATTCTCTTCTTCTGTCAGGTAAAACCGTTTATTATTATTATTATTATTATTATTATTATTATTATTATTATTATTATTATTATTATTATTATTATTATTATTATTATATTACCAGACAATTTCTTCAGCGCAATAGACCAGACTAAGGTCCAAGACAAGAGCGCTTTACAACAGTGGAGTCAAACCCTATCTTAAATAAATATGTTTGTAGGTTTTTGCGGAAAGATTCAGCTGAGGCTGCCACAGTCACGACACCAGGTAACTCGTTCCATAGGATCGGGTTAGCTTTGGAAAAGGACCTATCACCAAACACGGGGGTCTTCGATGGCGGGGGGACGATATTATATTTCTGATGCGGTCATTTCTTTCAGGTGATGAACCCTGCATACGAAGAGAATCCGTGTTCAATATCTCTATTTGACAAATATTTGACTCTCCAGCATTTTAGCTAAGATTTGTTAATTTATGACGCAATAATAATAATAATAATTATTATTATTATTATTATTAACGTACTGATTAATGTACTGATTAATAAAACAAAGGCAAAGGAACTGGATGGGCTACATTTTAAGAGGAGAATCGTTGTTCAAAACAATACTGGAAGGGCACATGGGGGGGGGGGGTAAAATAAACAGAGGAAGACCACGTACATCACTACAGCACTGGATGATGACAAAAGACGGATACAAAGGAATAAAGACCCAAGCTGCTGACAGAGATAGATGGCGCCAATGGGAACCAGGACCTGCTTCCGGGCAGAGAACTTAAAGAAAACTGATTAATGTGGTGACTCATTCAGCCGAACTGCGTGAACGCATTACAATGTTACATTAATATTCGCTTCGGATCCGGATCCGGCAAATGTTGACCCAAACTAACCGGATCCGATATCCGGTGGAAAATATCCATCCGGTCATTCCCCGCAGCACAAAGAACATGGGCAATTTTGATCACCTGTCCTCCCTTGTCAACAACTGTCAAACTTTCAGTGACGCCCTATAATTATGTCAAAAACTTTTGACCCGCCCCCCTAAGATCAGTGACAGGTCCCCTAGAAAGTTTATAGGGTTATTATTTTTGCAGTGACGAGAATCTTTTTTGCTCATCATGTGTCAGAATACATGTGGTGGCGATGACCTGTTCTTTGTTTTTCAGGTTTTTTACCTTGGCAATAAGTAGTATTCCTTGAAATTTCCATTTTTTTGGATTATCTGTAAAAAATGCAATTGTTGGCGTCAACCTCTTTTGACCCCTCCCCTGTCAACAACTTTTTCGAATCCCCTCTCCTATTTCTGACGTAATTAATGGACTGCCCCATATTGGCTTGGCATTTGGGGAAGAGTAAATAGCACTTTTCGACTTACATCGTCAGTGTAGGATACTAAGTTGATATCTATGCGCTATTTGTTGCTCATTAGTGGCGCAACTTTTGACAGATTTCACGAAATGATGGAAGCTCTGTGTAGTCTTGCTATTAAGAATCTTGGGTTTATTCTGTACGGATTAAGATGGCGGATGTGGAAACGACTGGAACGCTGGAACTGACGATGAATTACTTCCAGAATCCATCCGAGCACTTGGGCGATGGAAGTTGCTGTGACGCTCTCTGCATTGGACAGTGCGACAATATATTTCACTTCTCTCTCGACCAATCCTCTGGGTAAAACATCTTCAGACATTCCTTAACCATCGTCATCATCACCATCACTAACACCATCATCCATCATCATTGTCATCATCATCATCATCACGATCACCATCACTATCGTCGACTCATCGTCGTCGTCATCATCATTATCATCACAACCGCCATCTGCTTCACAGTCATCGTATGCACGTCGTAGTCGAAATGACGCTATCATTGAAGCCTCGTAAGGCTCACGAATTTTGCTAGTTCACAATATGGATTGGCCAATTAATCGGCTTCTGTGGCGCCACTATCCAGAACAGCCAACTCCAAGCCGAACTAGAACCAGGTCAGGCCGGAAGGTTAAATGCGGAGCAGTCTTCTACAGCGCCTAGACCAAACCAAATACCGTAGGTGTGTTTAGACCGGATAATAATAATAATAATAAAATATAATAATAATAATAAAATATAATAATAATAATAATAATAATAATAATAATAATAATAATAATAATAATAATAATAATATGATAACATGCTGGTTATGCAAAGTGATGTCCGGAATAAATTCCAGAGCCCAGGGCCACGCATCGAAAAACAGCCGGTGACAATGACTGCACGATTGTGAACCGATCTGCAAACAGAGTTTATGCGATTGATTAGAGAGACATGCATGGTCAGGCGTGAGAAGTCATTCCAGGAGCAACAGTAGAGAATCCGCATACCACTCTTAAGAGTCTAGAGCCACTGGAACAGGTTGAATCGGCTGACATCATGTGTTTCCGCTTGTGTTTCTTCCTTTTGTAGTCGCGCAGGTGATGCGCGATCATACTTTTATTGGACGAAGATCACTGGAACTTACCAAGACCAGAATAATGTCTACTTCAAAGACGACATGAATGGAGTCAACAATCCAATTCTGTGGACTTTCAATTCATGGCCAGTAAGTACTTTATTAGCCTATTGGGTCTCCTATGTCTCTATCCCTCCTTCATTCCTTCGAGGGTTAAGGTTAGAGTATTAGATAGAGAGAAGCGTGGACGTATAGTCGTAGACAATATAGTTTAAAGGTACTCTCCATAGGCCATAGGCCATAGGCCATAGGCCATCGCGGACCCGTCGGAAACCGAAGGGTTAGCGCCTTCAGTTATACACGGCAACGGCTGAATGAGGGCGGATTGCCAGCCTTTCCCTCGCCGCCTTTCCTTCCACCGAGTTAACCCTATATTATTATTATTATTATTATTATTATTATTATTATTATTATTATTTTAATTTTATCGTCCGTTTCAAACACTTAGGTGTTCATCGGGGACGCCTCAGACCACAAACCGCAGTGCTCATCGGCAGAGCAGACTGTAGCTGAGGAGCAGTGGCGTAACGTGGGGGCGGGGGCACTTTGTTGACTGCCCCCTGGCCCCGGGCGGGGGCCCCAAAGAGGGGTCTAGGGTTAGGTTAGGCTTAACCCTAACCATAGAAGTGAACGTGCCGGCGACCTTTTTTTTTTTTTTTTTTTGCTCGTCAGTCCGAAACTTTGGAACTTTGGGGCCCCCATGACAAAGATGCCCCCCGGGCCCCCAAAAGTCACGCTACGCCACTGCTGAGGAGGGTCGGTTCGGTCCAGGTCACCCGATGTACTCATTCACAGCTGAGTCGACTGGGGTCGCTTGGGACAGAAACAACCGAAAAGTTTCTGCCGCGGCCGCCGGGAGTTGAACCACGGACCTCAAGATTGGCAGACTAATGCGCTAACCACTGTTCCACAGCGCACCCTAGACAATATAGTGCATTGACAAATACAGAATCCTACTGTGTGGATTCGGTCTTCCTCGTGCCGTTTCTAAGAATTCAGAGCCTCAGTCTTATGGGATTCGTTGGTTCGTTGATTCCAGGGTTCGGTGCTTTTTAAAGTCTACATTGAAGACGACGATTCTCCTTTCACTGCGAATGACTATCTCGATGGAATGGTCCAGAATCTCACGTTGACTCCAGCGAAACTCAAGTCTCAATCGACAAGCACGGTCGTCACAGTGTATGGAAGGAGAGGGCGGGATAAGACAGTGTTAGTGTAGTAAACAACAGTCAACATTTAACTACGAAAGCGTCAATAATAGTCCCAATATTAGCTTTTTGCTTTTAATATACAGTAATATAAAAGTAAATCAACTGAAAAATATGACTTCTGGAAATTTCTTGCAGAGTAAATATATATTGATTGGCGGATGTGACAACGATGAGTTGCCGTAGTAGTAGTAGTAGTAATAGTAGTAGTATAGTAGTAGTAGTAGTTGTTGTTGATGTTGTAATAATATCTGGATTTTAAATGATTTAGCAGGATTTCTCCTGTGTTGAAAACCACTGTCACTTAAACATCCCTCTATTCCAAGTTTATGTCATAACATTGATTATAAAAGGACGCATTCATTTTGTCAACATATTTCTAAACTTGTATTTTGACTTCAGTTTGGTTTTGAGTTACAAGTTGTATTGCGACGACAACTTCTATGGACCGAGTTGTTCAGTGCTTTGCGTTCCTCAAGACCACAGCTCATCGGGCCACTACAACTGCGACCCAGATACTGGAAAGAAGATCTGTAAAACAGGTACCCTACTTACTGCACAGGTGCATAAAGCTAGGCGCCTCTTTCGCGACTGGGGTTAATCGGTCACTTACAAGCACAGATATTTTGTTAACTATAGCTGCTTGCCCGTCAGAGCATGACGGGAAGACTTGGCTGTTTTACCCGTCCCGTTAGACATGGGAAAGTTTCGCTGTTTTGTAAAGGTTCTATAGCATTTTCTCCGGTGTCTTGAATCAATGGCTTGCTGAGCACAGTGAGCAGTTTGTTGTTTGCCGGGTTTCATGCTTTCGATAGAGCTGACGATGGGAAAAGACTGATTCCCTCTGCGACTTTTTGATAGTCACTGCAAATGCAGAGAACCAATGCCGCCCATTATTACTTTTGGTTGCCTAGCAACGATCAGAAAATGACAGCAGCGCGTCGTCCAATGAGAACATGTTTTACACACACAGACAGACACGCATTTGAAAATTACAGATATGCATATATGTGTATATATACATTTCTGAACGCATTGTTAGGTTGGGAGGATGTGTCAAATGACTGTCTGACTTTCGCCGACGACTGTCTTGGCAAAGACTGCCATCACGGACGATGCGTTGACGGAATTCGTTCTTATTCCTGCTCCTGCATGGAGGGATTCACAGGTGAATAATCTAGCATGGAATTTTTCAATTAACTCGTTTTCAAATAGCTTGACAACAAAAATTACACCGTCGTGAATATCATTTAATGTTTGGCTCAGAGAAATAAGTGAATCTTTGTATAATTTCTAGATGAAACTTACATCATAGCTGACCATAACACTAAATTAACGGGTTATTTTTTGTCTGGCGTTGGCAGAGAGGCTGTTAGGCAATCGCTGAATGGGAACATTTTGCTTAAATGTCTCTTTTGATTTTACAGTAATCATTATGATTAAAACGGCATTGTGGAATGAGAGCTACGCCTCTGTCAGACTCATTCAATTTATCAGCGCAATCGACAGCGTCTAGCCCGACCCCATCAGCAGCTAGATTGTGCATAAGAACGAGCCCGTTGCCTCAATGTCAACTCACCATTTAACTGCATTCCATTATTGACAGACCACACAACACGTGATCGCATGTTGGTTGTCAGGTGTTCCTTTTGCTTTACCTGGCGCCGCTGACGACATCAGGTTTCGCAGTTAATAGGGCTAAAGACTAGACTGCTTCTCGTGAGTTTACTTGCGTGTAAGAACGAGATTAGGAGTTGTGATGTGTGAAAACAATCTTGCTCAACAACAGTCTGAGTTTAGTTCAGCAAATCTTCTGTTTCGTAATAATTCGTATGTTTGATCAGTTTGTAACCCACGCAGCAAACAGATCTTGACGCGACACGAGTAGAACTCGGATACGCTTCACTGCTTCGATTTGTGTACAGACTAGAGAAGTTCACAGCAGAGGAGAATCTAATCGTTTAAATGTTTGACATGGGTCAATACGGTACAATTCACTTGAACTCGCCCCAGTCGAAAGAGGTTGTATATGTGTATATAATAATATATATACTCATATATATATATATATATGAGTATATATATACCATTATATGAGTTTATCAGTCACGCTACAACGTTTCAACGCAATCGCCTTCCAGGGATCTTTCTCACACTTCGAACCTAACGAGAGTCAACCACGCAATTTTCTTAGAGCTAGGCCTATATCTAATTGACAATTTTTCACACTAGTCCCTTGGGAACGAAGTATCGAGGATTCGAGGGCATAAATAAATATATACCTTCTGTACAGATATTATATTATATAGGCTATATGATACTGTTAAGTCTCTATGGAACTAAGTACCGATAGGAATTAAAAATATATATTATGGGAATTGGGAACAGTGTAGGCCAGTGCTACCCAAGCTTTTTCCAGCCACCGGCACACTATCCAAGAAACATACAGTCAACGGCACACTGCAGCCGACAACGAGAAAAACCTCATCCGTGATCGCTTTGATCACAAGCTGAAGGGCAAAAAGGTCGTCAACTCATTTACGTTAGCTGTTAGATTAGATTCTAGATCTTTAAAAGCATTAGTTTTGCAACATTTTGCCGCGGCACACTTCTAAAGTTGCTGCGGAACACTTGTGTGCCGCGGCACACAGCTTGGGAAGCACTGTTGTAGACATACGTTCTGATTCCTTCGTGGAGAATGAAGATATCAATCGTCAAAGACTAATATTGACCAATGTATGTTATGCTGGCGATCAAGTAATGCTAGATGCAAAGAAGGAGTGTCTTCGACGAATCAAGAATGCGCCTAATAACATTTCAGTCTCCACCAGGGAGTTTGGAGAAAGCGATGAGCTCCTATCGGTGTCTGGATAGAAGCCTAACCTAAGAAATTGAGAGCAATATTAGATTCAAGTTTTGATATTTGAATAATATTTTCAGAGTTGAGCATGTTGGCAATTTCTATAACCCACCCACCCCACCAGCTGATGAATGTTTTCATCGGCTTTGCACGAATCTTAAGACCAGTTCAGACCCGAAAAGAAGGCGCCATCCATAGCCTATATCGCGCTTGTGACTGCATTAATCGTTAAGTTAATTCCTCCAGCGGGTTTTGATGCGGAGATCCGAAAGCCCAAAATCTATAGTAGCCTATAATATATTTTCAAATCCTCAACTTTGGAGCACATTTACAGACTATAGGATAAGTGTGCGGCAGTCATCTACCCCTCCTCATTTGATAACATTTTCTTAGTGCTACTGAAGAACCTCACAACTAGCTTTGATCTGATCTTCCCCCTCCCCGCCCAGCTGTCCCTCTTTGACGGCGCTAATGGATGCGAAGGCAGATACGAACAGTTCAATGGGCCCGACTAGAGTTTCAGGGGGAACGTCGTGAGCTCCCGGCAGAAATTGTGAGTAGGGTCTAATTCTAGAATTGGACTCTGGCGGGCTCTGGTGCATACTTTTAAAAGAGTTTAATTGTGATGTATTACTGAGTGACCATAATCTGTAATAGAACTACAATATCGATTCTCTTAGCAATCACCCTACCCACAGAAACAGAGATATGTTTACACCCCTAAAATCCCCAACACCCCCACCCCCAATCTGAGAGCAACACCTCCCTAATTATGAAGCAGCTAAGATGCTATCACTCGCCATAAGGGGAGGGAGGGAGGGAACTCCAGAATACATCAACACCCTCCCCAGATTGATAATTATAATCCTAGAAATAACCCTGCGTAGAAAGCATTCTTGTCGTTTTGGGAGCAATCCAGCGACTGGTTCCAGTTCGAATAGGAGGGGGCGGTTCCCGTGGTGTCCTCCCCTCATTGACTACGCTAATGACCTTTGAACCGAACTAAAACTATTATTTGCGTATCGTCATTGGTTCGTAGGTACGTTGTGTGAAGTGAATGTAAATGAATGCAAAAGCAATCCTTGTCGGAACGGGGGCACCTGCTCCGATCTGGTCGACGGCTACACCTGTGCCTGCCCGTCTGGCTTCGTGGGACCGCAGTGCGAGCATACCTTCTGCTCCTTGGTCGCGCAGAATCCGTGTCTCAACGGCGGAACCTGCTATGGCAGCCAGCAATGTCTGTGTCGACCAGGGTACGTTGGAAACAAGTGCGAAATGAGGACGTGTGACGCTGTGCCGTGTGTTAATGGAGGCAGTTGTTCGGAGAACAGCACGTGCCTATGTCCACCAGAATACACGGGAAATCAATGCGAAGTACTCAAGTGCGATATCGTGTCTGATCACTGCCAGGTATTCCATTCTATAATTAACAGCTGTATTTCATTCAATGATTAATAGCTGTAGGCCTATTCCATTCAAAAATTAATAGCTGTATTCCATTCAATAATTAATAGCTGTAGGCCTATTCCATTCAAAAATTAATAGCTGTAGGCCTATTCCATTCAAAAATTAATAGCTGTATTCCATTCAATAATTAACAGCTGTATTCCATTCAATGATTAATAGGAGTATCCAGAACAATCTCTATGGTCACTGATCTATGCCCACCAGCAAGGAATCTGCTTCTGCCATTGGCGTCTATTAATAGACAACAATGGTTTCTATGGTTTCTGCCCACCAGTGGGCGGAGCAACCGGACCTTGTTGGTAAACACTGGATACCCCTATAGTTGTATTCCATTCAATAATTAATAACTGTATTCCATTCAATAATTAATAGCTGTATTTCACGTCTGGCTTTTGTTTCACTCGAATATATCGGATATTGAATTCTGTTAATTTTAGACCTACGCACGCATTTAGTCCTACAATACTTAGGGCAAGTTCAGGCTGTTCAACAGTTCACGGCAGTTTGCTACTGACAAGCAGTTTTCAACATTAACCTTACACTGCCTTAGCAATGGTTCAATATTGCTGAGCAATTTGTTTGCTTGTGAATGTCTCATTTTTCTTACTGTAAGAAGACGAGGCATAACGGCTTCTGATTGTTTATAGAAAAACGGTTCTTGTGCCGAAGGAAAATGCGTTTGCCAGAAACCGTACTACGGTGAGAAGATATACACCTTTACTTACGCTAGAAAACGAAACACTATATAGGCCTACACTGCAGCGTATGTGTATCATTAGTCGTTCATATCATAACAGCAAAAAATACTTCATTGTTGTTGTTTTTAAAACTTTCAATTTGTTAGAGAACAATATTGCATACCAGAATGTGTAAACGACAGATTGGAAAAGTCAAAATGTAGCTGATTAAAACGATCCAGTTGAAGGCGCGTTACAATTGCAATGATGTTCCTGCCGCTGGATAATAAGAATGTTTGAACAGGCCCGCCCGAAGTGGGGTTCTTTTGCAGCTGCACCCCTGGAAATACTGCTGTGCAATGCCCCTGAAAGATGATGGTCTGCACCCCCGGTATTCTGAAATGCAGAGGGGTGCAGAGTGTGCAGAGGACCTTTTTTGCTTCTCAAGATTTTTGAGGTAAAATTGAGCGTTGATGACCTTTTTTGCTTGTCAAGGATTTTAAAGAGAAAAATATAACTTCGGAAAAATCTGCACCCCCTGACCAAAATTCGTTCCGACGGGCCCTGTGCTTGAATATCCGAATTTTGACATTTGCCTGTTCCTTTTTCGAAGTCTATCTAACTGCTGTTCTATAAAGGAAATCTTATCTTTAAAATAGTATTTGCCTTTCTGAAGTTCTAAAATTTTTCAGACTTCTTCATGCCAATAAGTTCATTTATGTAGTCTATGTCTGCCTGCATCTATTTATCCACCCAACCAGCTATTCATCCAGCTATCTGCCTGACTATTCATTTTTTAATTTTCTTACTTATCTACTCGCCGATCTATCTCTCCCTACCTGGGCTTTTCCACAATTTCGCTGAAAACCTGTTACTCTGAAAGACAGAATTTACAACTCGCTGATAATTGCATAGGCAGTCAATTTTGACGATCAAGTAACAGCACCCTCCGTTTGGAAAAAGTGCTATAATTAATTAATCTCGGTTTGAAACTAACCGTTAGAACGAACCATCTAATGGTCAATCCGTAATGCCGACTGTCATGGGTTCGATTGTTGTTATGGCAAAAGTGATTAAGTTCGCATTGATTTCTGTGATAATATTTTTGTAAATACAACAGCATGTCTTGATAAATAGCATGTTTAAAAACACAAGAAATACATATACATTGTTTAACACTGAGCAGAACCCAATCCTACAACCTCTATCTCTACATGCATTTAAGCTAACTAACCAATACACTAACCAGTAATCCAAACAATCTTGACATTAAATTTTTGCTTAAAAGTCAATTTCATAATGGATAACTGAAATCAGCTGCACATTTTTCTGCAAGATTTAACTATGCAAAGTCACTCTGTGGCCTACAGACGAATCTGAAGACCTAATTGTGAGAATTTGTACAGCGATTTGGCTTGGAGGCTGCTCAAAATTTATCTCAGATCTTAATCACCTTATAACATGTCCTCATATTGGCGTAGGAACTAGGAAGTATGGCAGGAATCAGATGAGATGTAATCCATTGCTATGCTGTATGGTATCTTATTGTGTCATCTTTTGATTAGGTGTCAATTGCGAAATGGAAGGTTGTACAAACAACACTTGCCAGAACGGAGGAACCTGTATCAAAACGGATGAAGGCACTGGCTACAAGTGTACATGTACTCCATCTTATACGGGGCAGAACTGTCAATCGCCCGAGAACAGTTGCGCCTTACTCCCCAATCGACTGACAGATAAGGGTGGTGAAGCTGACGTCAATATTTTCGTTGGTGACGTAGGTGGCTCCAATTCGAATTCGAATTTTATTGTCGATTTAGAGATATCGTTTTATTCGTTCGTCTACCTAACGTAGAAAAGAGAATCGCTTCTGGATTAAAAATTTTTATCTTATGTAATTTCTCGTCCATTCGTGGGTTGTTGTACCTGTTATGATAATTGTGTCCAGGAACATAGGAGAGATCCTACTAAACCACTTAAAACCAATCGTTAATAATAATAATAATAATAATATTATTATTATTATTATTTTTAATACATTTTACTGCTGCATACAATGAAAGAGCAAGGCCCAAATTGGAAGCATGTGTTGTTACAGAAGAAAAATCAAGGCAAGCATAAATTTCAGTTTTCCTTTTAATATGCTGAACGAAATTTTAATGTAAAATTCTGTTCCATTTTTTTAATTCGGAAAATTAAGCTTGAGAAATGCAGCGGCAACATCTACCTGCTTCGTTATAGCACAAAATGCCGAGTGGTAGGTAATTTGGCTGCCTCCAAATAAGATCCAGTAGCGTCGCCACGGGGTTGTTTGGGGTTGTTCAAACAACCCCACTTAAAAAATATGACCAACACAATTTATGTAAATCCGTTGACTTTTGTTGAAGGAGGGGTAGTGGGGGGGGGGCTCGGCCGCGACTTCAGTGTTCAGTTGCATATAGTGTCTCCAGTTAACAACCCAACTTTGTATAAGCTGGCTACGCCACTGATAAGATCGAATACCCGATTCCTCCGCATGTGCAATCTAGTTTTAAAGAACTTTTAATTTTTATTTTAGAGTGGAATTCTTCTGGTCATTCTGATAGTACTCTGCATTATTCTCTTCATCATCGTCATCGTTTTAACTGCTGTGATGTGTCGCCGAAGAAGAATGGATCGGTAAGAACTAAGAAACCTCTTTCAATCGTTCGTCTTCGTGGCCGTGTCTCATAGCTTTATCAGTTGCAAACTAATGACCACATCATCATCACCATCATCATCGTCATCAGCAGCAGCATTATCATTGTCATCACCATCATCATCATTATCATAATAATCATTATCATCATCATCATCAACATGATCATCATCATCATCATCATCATCATCGTCGTCGTCGTCGTAATCATAATCATCATAATCATAATCATTATCTTCTTCATCATCATCAGCATGATCATCATCAGCAGCAGCAGCATCATCACCATCATCAACATTATCAACATCATCATCATTATCACCATTGTCGTCATCATCATTATCATCATCATTATCTTCATCAACAACAACAACAACATCATCATCACCTAGCCATTTGGGATCGTAGTGTCGCCTGGCACAGCTATTGCAACCATCGATTCCTTGGCCGACCACGAGGACGCCTCCAGGAGCGGTTAGGACGACGGCCAGATGCCCGGTTGAAGTGGCGCCGTAGTATCCGCCACCGGTGGACTGGGACATCTTCATCCAAACGAGCAATGTGTCCGAAGAGGACATTGAAGTCGGCGTCCAGAAATCATTTCTGCCAGCAATGGCAGCTCAGCGCCAAAGAGGATGTCAGTATGAAGTCGTACCAGCGGATTCCCATAATCAGGGTCGTTTTAAGGCATAGAGGCATGGTAGGCACGTGCCTAGGGCCCCCGCGATATATGAGGGGCCCCGCGAACGGTGAAACAAATAATTTTGAAAAAGGTAATCGCCGCTTTATCTTGTTTGAATTTTTAAAAATTATTTTTTCCTCCGAAACTAGAATACGCAAGAAAAAAGTCATCATTACTTTTCAAGAAATGCCTATAGGGCCCGCAAACTTCTTAAAACGCCACTGATCATAATCAGACGAAGACTTTTGGTGCGAGAGGGACAGAAAAACCTCTAAAGCTCTTAAGTCTTTAGACCGAAGATTGCACATTTCTGTTCCATTAGGCGGGAGGACAGGGGCACAGGGCAAGCGTGCGGTATATGCAGTGACGTCTCGCAGCAAATTTATGGGGGGGATGCCAATTCCCGACGCGATAAGGTCTGACTAGCATAAAAAAGACAGCGCCCGAAGCGAAGTATAAATATTGTGAAAAAGGGCATCGCCACTTTAATTAGACAAAAAAGTCATTTATTTCGATTATTTTGCGCCACTAAATATGTCATCGACTGTTTAATAAGACATAGATAATAACTTGTTTAAATTATTTTTTACCCTCCCCAAAAAAGAAACAAATTTGGGGGAAGTTCAGTCATCCCCCAGGATACCATTACGCGACGTCTCTGGGTAACTTATATGCGTACCTTGATACGTAGGCCTATTGAGAGTCGCTTTTTCCATTCAGATCCTGTTCAGAGATAGAGAATGCCAGGTTGATGCATCTTTAAAGGTCGTCTCTACAGCATACATCAGATCAGATATATATTTTACACCCCCCTTAACACCCTCTCAACACCCCAATTGGAGACCGACACCTCCAACGCCCCCTCCCCCCGTTTCAGCTATGAGGTGGCTTTTTGCTTGTCAGACATTTTTGGCAGGAGACCCACAGAATTTACCGACACCCCTCCCCCACCCAAATTGATAATCCTAGAAATAGCCCTGCATCCGATGACCGAATGATGTCACGTAGATGAATGAATGAATGTCTTCTGTAATTTTTTGTTTTCAATGAATTGACTCAGACTGAATGAAAAGCGCCTGGTGACCGCTTCAGTCAGCACAATCCTCGCTCCCTCTGGCAATCATCGCGTTGAGAATGACTACTTCAAAAGTGCGCTAGATGGCGACTTCCACGAATCGTGCGAATCTGCTGACAAGTCGTGCAAGAAGGATTTCGAATATGACAACCAGGCTGCTGAGAATGACTATGAGAAATTGGACGGGGTCGACCAGGTCGAGATAACCGTCGGTCAAGGTCAAGAACCACCAGAACCACCAGAAAGATTCATCTACAAAGTCAAAGACAGTGATGGGCAACCAATACATCTGGAAAATTTCGCCAGTTGTTAGCTTAAGGCTTTTTTGGTCCTTCGTACGAGCTACAACTGCGCCACATAATATAAATTCGTTGTTAGGGCCTAAATGAGAAATTTTGAAAGCACGATAAGTGAATGGCTTGAAACTAAACCAAAGACAAATTAGGGTCAGATGAGCCGAGAGTGGCGTAGCCAAGGGGGTGTTTGGCGGTTAAAACCCCCTTGGCTGCCGAAAAATATTTGTAATGACTTTCTATGCATTAATGATTTTAGGGAGCGATTTTGGTGGTCAAATCCCTTCTTGGCCGTGGCGACCTCTTTTTTTGCTTGTCGGGAAAAAATATATGTTTGCTTGTCAAGATTTTTCCCAAGTTGATCATGGTCAAAACCAAAACCCCCTTCTGAAAATCCTGGCTACGCCACTGGAGCCAAGACAATCGATCGGCGTTTAAATGCCAGGGAACTGTATATTGTGGATAAACGAAATCAGACACGTGGTTCCAGAGTTGAGATCAAAATATCATTCTAAACAATTATAGCTTTAACAAAGTCAGGGTCATTACTGAATTTGGAAATGCGAATCGTATTTCAGTCACTGTATATGAAATCAATAGCTGGCGAATGCTTAGAAATTCGCTCCTATCAACATGATAACTGTCAGATAATTTAAGAAAAGATAACCTACATGTATTCTTATGCATATGTATATATAGGCTACTCATAATTTTAGAGCTTGATGGACATTGTATAGACATAATATATGCATGGTGAGATAATAATCATTTATTTAATTACGGACTTTTAAAGCACCATTCTAAACCAAAGAGATTTATAATTATCAAAATCTGTTGTTTACGCTTAGGATTTTCGTTTTTTTATAGCAGTTTTGCTTGCTGATTATTGTGGTCCTTGAATGACATGGTCATACACCGTAGGCCTATAGCCTGCAAACAATTTTGTGTTGACTTCGAATGACTATGGTGTTATCACAGGCTAAGGCCTCCTAGTCCTAAAGTAAACCATGCACTTTAAATCACAATAGTATTATTATTATATTATTATTAAATTCAGTTGAATTTGTGTCCTTAAGTTTGTTGAGAAGGCATGGGTTAGGTTTGGGAGATGACAACATTTATTATTCGGAGCAAGATATATAGTTTGCGCCCCTAAATTTCCGTGACCTTTTTTTAGTCATTGCACAGTTTCCTTATCCCTATGAAACACTCCATTTTCGGGCTGACCTTTTTTTTATTCCGCGCAACTATTTTTTCACATCAAAAATGCGCCCCCACCGTTCGGCGCCCGGGGCGGCTTGCCCTCTGGGCCTCTGCCCCTAGCTACGGCTCTGCTTGTACGGAACCTACGGAACTCAAGAAATTTTTGAAACCTTCTGGTTTTCACTGATCACCAAAATTAAAATTCACTTAATGGGTGCGCCATTACGAGTTCGAGTAGTGTGGTCACCTGAAATGGATCGGCGTTTTACTCCAAGTCAACATCGATAGCAAAGTCGCAAAGAAGACGCTCGAGTTTTATTGCTCCAGTAAGATATCTACGTAGAATTGTAGATGTTTTATGGAAGATGAATATTCCCAGCATCGTTTGATGAAATTATATTAGAAATTTTACAGTAAGACTTTCATTTAATGCAAAGAATAACATAAAGACAAAAAAACTATTAACTTAACCCAACAAGAACTCTCGAGTCTAAAATGTTGCAATTTCTAAAATAATAGTTTCAATTAAAAATAACTATTTAATTGCCGTCAAGGCTGTCGCTCGCTTTTCCGTGTTCTGGAAGAGAGCGCGAATGAGTTGCTTCAGCTCAACAGCGGTAAATTCAGCGGCCAAAGGACCTTTTCCATCTGCCCATCGATCAACTATCTCTTGAAGTCTGGCGGTCAGAAGGAACTTCATCTCTTCCATCTTATTCCACTTTGGAACAAATTTGAAAATGGAGCCAGACACTGAATCGTGGAAAAGGTTGTTGCCAGATTTGGAAAAGAACTGAAGGATGCAGTTGAGGAACTTGGCATCTGATTCGGAGATGTCTTCGAGTGAACCAATCTTTGTAAGCATCTCGGCAATTACGCAGTTCAACAGTGTACCTGTTAAAACAGAATCCGCACAACAGAGGCTAAGAACAAGCGCTACAAAGGTTAAAAGACCAAGGAGAAATACCAGTCAGTGGCATAGGCGTGGTCTTGTGCCACCCATGGCCCCTGAAAAAAATGCTGCTCCCAATCTGCTGTTCTTATGCTTGACAAGCAAATAAAGGTCACTATATAAAATGGCCTGACAAGCAAAAAAAAGATCATCACCGCTCAATTTGCCGCCCCTCCACATGTGCCGCCCATGGCTCGAGCCATAGTAGCCATCGGGATGCTATGCCTCTGATACCAGTAGGTTCACATATGAAGTGAAGCAATGTCAGTTGAACACTTTACACAGCAAATGCAATGAAAATTGCATAGTTCGGCATGGCTCAAAATTTCAACAATCAGAAGTGAAGCCTATTTTCAACACCAATTTCAAAATTAACTAAGAAATGATAAAAAAGATTAAAGCCTACTTTTTTCAGTCAGCATAAATTAGACAACATACTTAAAGCCCCAATTGGCATACTGTATCCTGTTCTGATTATATATTTCCACAATTACACACATAACAATTACAATTATTACATGTTATTGAACTTTCCACAGATCAATTACAATTACATTGGCAAAATGTAATTAATTATAATTGAATTACAATTATAATTGTAATTGACCCATGTCTACCACATACACATCAGTTTAATAAGGTCACATATTGGTTAAAAAGACTTTGGTTTCCATAAAATATCTACAATTCAAGATACCCTATAAAACAACAACAACAACAACAACAACAATAATAATAATAATAATAATAATAATAATAATGGCAGTTTATGAATGGCTCTGAAAGTTGCATGACGCCTTTAGGCATCATTGCCGTTTAACAGAAGTTAATGCTTGACGCCTATAGACATCAAAGCCGATAGAAGGTTAAGAAAAGCTTGGATTTCATATAACCAGGTTCGCTGCATTGCGATTCTATTGTGGGTCAGTGACAGATTATTTTGATAAAATTTCAGCAAAATTTCCTAAATAATTTGTCAAACTCAAGTTAAGAACAATTATTAACCAAATGCTGATTAGTATCCATGTAATAATACAGTAATGGTTAACACTCTCAACAGCACACATACCAATTGACTTGTTAAAGACATTCACAGGAAGAACGTCTTTCCAGACATCCACCAGATGGCGCAGCTTCAAGATTAACTTGTGAACAGTGCGATCAACTTTCTCATAGTTTTCACCTTCTCCAATGTTTGCAAATCCTATGGAAATGTCACAAACCATAGAACAAACATTAAAACAATCAATAAGTCATTGAACTTCTATAGCACCATTTCAATAATGCACTTGGCATCAGTCAATGGCAGTTACTAAGCAAAATCATAATAATTCAGGATCATTAATTTTTCTTAATTAATGTTCTCAGATGGTAACACTGACATTCGCTGAAAACATTCCTCCAAACATTAAAAGTAACCAATTTGCTATTTGATTAACTCCCTAAACTACAACAAAACCCACTTATCCCTGTACCACCCGGAATATTTGGTGACATTCCCTGACCAAAAGAAGAAATGCAATATCAAAGTACATCTGCAAAACGTTGCTTCTAAACCTTGAGCGTCGCCGAGACAATCAATCAGAATGTTCTTTTGCTGAGTCAGCATCTCCATGAAGCTCTTGGTACCAAGACGACGGAACACAGGCACCAGGTCAACGAAGGTGGCGGCACCATGGCAGAGGGGCTCCGGAAGATGAGGTCTGTACTGATGACCAAGAAGCGTCAGATGATGAGCAAAGTACATGCAGTCGTTGTGATGAATCGCCACAAGTCTGTTACAGAGGTCCACCATAGCAGCTTCTGAATCTAGAAATAAAGGACAAGACATCAATTACCTCCAAATTCTCAATGAAAAAGTAAAGTAGCTCAACATGACGATCAACACGATGGATTCTTCATCCTAAGGCAGGCACCTCCATTACTATCAATCAATCAATCAAAAAATCAATCAATCAACTTCTATGGTGCCAATATCATAATGCCCAGGACATCAGCCGATGGCACACTAAATCCAAATAGAATTAGAGCCTGCTGCCAATCCGACCGACCTTTCTTGCTTGACCTGGCTCTAATTCTGATTTGATTTGGTTGGTGCACCATTGGCTGATGCCCTAAGCACCATGATAGTGGTGTCATAGAAGCTTATTGATTGATTGACTGACTGACATTTAAGCGGTCCCTAAGAGACAAAATTAATAGTGGGCAACAGATCCAAGTTTGCTATGAATAGATTAAGGTCAGATTCAGTGGCGGCTCCAGGATTTGGCAAGTGGGGGGGGGCCGTTGGGGTGGCAACTTCTAATCATAGGGGAGTCAACTATTTGTTGTTATGTATGTAGCATTAAGTATAGGGTCCCAACAGGAAGCCAAGTACTCAATAGGGGGGGCACGGGCCCCCCTGTGGAGCCGCCACTGGTCAGATTCAGTCTTGGAACCGTTATGGTTTCATTTCACGACTTAGGGAATGACAGGAAACCGCCACGGACATTCGCTCCAGCCGAATAGTGCGGTATTCGACGTTACCCGGATTCGCCAAATATATACTTATGTCACAAAACTACCGAATCCAAAAATTGATTTTTGCTTTGGGTTTTAATTTCTTTGGTGAATGATTTCATTGTAACTCTACAGATTTCATTTAACATTCACTTTGAAGTTGCATTTTGGTTTTAAAATGTCTTATTTATGCTTGTGGGACATGTGTGATAGCTTACTGAGTCTTTTTAGTTCTGAGGAAATGATTATCCGATTTACTTTCAACCCCAGGTAGTCTACCTGCAAAGTAGTCTACCTGCAAACTAAAATTTGTTTCGGATCTGGATCTGGCAATTGTTGTCCCAAAATATCCAGATCCGGTATCTGGTGGAAAATACACATCCTATCATTCCCTACAAGTACTTGATCTCAAGATTTAAAAAAAACAATGCAAACTTACACTTAGATTGTTGCAATCAAATGTCGTGCAAAACTAAGGCAACCAATTACGTAAACACACATTCTGTACTGATTCCAACCTTAAGGACACTTTTCTAAATCTTTATAAAATTTGACAAAATTTTTTTAAAAGCCACGACAAGAAAACACAACTTTCAAAATAGAACATAAAGTATAAATGCCTTAGCTAAAGTAAAACACAGATGTCCAACTATTCACCATGCTACAGTAGTGATTAAACGGCCAAAGGTAGACTGGTTCAACAGGAACAGTAACCTTAAATGTCTAAACTGGTTTTGATAGACAATTACCGGTACTTGTACAGCAATTATGCCAGGATTCTGACATACAATGGTTGAGCTAGAGTAATACATTTGCTCTACCGATTAACTGAAGTAATTTACTGACAGAATGCAACCATAATTATGAATTGAATTAAGATCAGTTGTATTCAAGTGCTCAAATATCTACTTGAAATACCATTAATAAAAATCTCAAAAAAATTCAAAATCATCTGCAATTGTGAACAGTCATTAGTATGCATGAACAAACAAATTCGAAACTGAATTAACAAGAATTATCAATGCTGTACTGACCAGCATTCACAGGAACTGTTCTCAGGAGCTTCTTGTGCGTAACAGGAAAGACATTGCAGTACAATTCAAACATATTGCGCACTCCGTAGAACAGTTGGATGGCACACTGCCTTTCCGCAGACTTCGCAGCCATGTTTTCACTGTTTTGACTACCGGATTTGAATGAAGCAACTGCCTCCTGCAGCAACTGATAGGAAAGTTTGACGAGCTCATAAGCACAAGAGCTACACATGAAAAAATAAGCAGCAAAATGACAAATAAACGTAATGAAACACACAAGTAATTATGAAACAATTGGTAAATAATCAAAGAAAACCACAAGGACTGCTGAAATTATGCGATGCTAAACGCAGTTGACTTAATATTAAGCCGAATAACGCAGTCGCAGTTAATAAATCATGCAACATAGAGAAGAATGTGACGTTATACTTAAAAGTGATATTACTAGGAGTGACATAACTAACAGTGTCATTATAGGCTTCACTCGATGCAATGCCAACAAATAAGTATCACTTTCCAGACTGCATTCACACGATGCAACTAAGCGGATTTATATACGTGTAAAGTTGACAGCACACCAACCTTATTTTGCATTTTGGAAACCGAAATTGCAGTGACAGCTTTGAGTCCACTAGTTCGGCGACCCTTTCCTTCGCCTGACCCTTTGACAAATCTTCCTCTGCAAGAGTCAACTTCAAATCCTTCAGCTCACAGTCATCAATCGAGACTGAAATTTCATTGTGAATTTCCGATTTCATGAGATCTCGTGCTCGCTCCAGAATTTCCTGACATTTCTTGTTGGCGAAAACGAGATCGACGTTGTTGACATAATCCAGGAGCTTCGCGTCATCAAGAAATCTCATCGAACAGAGTTTCTGTTGTAGCGTCTTAGTGGCCGCAATGACAACTTGAAAATCCTTCAGGTCTACGCGATTGCTTGGTACCGCTTTACAAATGCACTCTGAAATGACCAAGTCTACCAATTCATTGGCCAAGTGTCGGCCAAGACATGCCATCAGAGGTACCTCCAGGCCTTCCTTTCCCGGGCTACTCTCAGTAGAGTCAGGGGTGGAATATTCATTGAAACACTGATGAAGAAAATCGAAAATGCTTTCTATTTCATGCAGCACGTGTGGAGCATCCGGCACTTTCTGTGCAGCGCCCTTAGCACCTGCACTAGGTGTCGCTAGCCTAAGCCTGTTCCAAGCAAGATCCGCACTGCTTGTGATCTTCACGCCTGGAACGGCGAGCAAAGGTTTGAGGAAAAGCTTTACGAGCTTCTCTCCAAATGCCTTAAGATTTGCATCAAGGGTCCCGGTTCTATCCATGGCCCTAACCACGTCTTGCACCTGACTCTTCAGTTCATTGCTCGAGACGAGTAAAAGCTCAACCACTGCTTCATCGTTTGCACCGAAAGCACCTTCCTTAACAACGTTCCAGCGGAAATTCTCCAACCAGCTGGTCTGCATGTCCTGCATAAGTTGTTCCTTCAAGGCCATGTGTCTCGTCTGAAGATCGAGAAAGACTTTCACCGAGTCTCCGTAAGCGGACAAAACGTCCGACAGGATCTTCTCCGTTGCATTCAACTGTGCAGCGGCCTTCAAGAAACATTTGGAACTTATATCTTTGCTGGAGGACATAAGTCCGCTGTGTATCTCGATCACCTGACTCAACAGGTCAAGAATAGCTCGAGTTTCTGACCAATTTGCGAACAACTTGTCATTTTTAGCCGATGACAGCTGCATCTGGGCCTTCAACTACAAAAAAGAACTCAGTTCAAAGCAACCATTTATCAAAACACAGAAAGTAAAAGTATTAACAATTTTTACCGTTCGTTTATTTTTAACGTAATGTAAACATACAAGTATTCTCGGGGCAAATGGTAAAAGGGTTAATTAAAACAGACCACAGATGCAGGTCAAAAGAATAACATCATAACGCATGGCAACCACAAAATATATTTGGGTCAACAACATTTCTTCAGTCTTCAAAATCTGCGAGCCTTAAACTCAAATCAGAACAGCAAAGTTCTATCTTTATAAATTTTTCTCTTCAAGAAAAAATTACAGTTTCATAATTTCCTTAAGGTGAGATTGTACGGAAACTAATCTCTGGCTAAGCGCATTCAGAATCAAAATCACCTGAACCTGGAATTCCAGGTAACAAATGCTATCAGAACAATAGGTAAGAACCAGCCAGGTAAACATTTAAAAGTAACAGATCAGTACAAGAAAAGAAAAATGCAAAATTATCTAACACTCTGTCTAGCAATGGTAAAATAATGCACAAAAATCTGAGAAACCTAACAAAAGTTGTCACAAAGTCACATTCATATTAACATATGGTTAACAGCTAAGTCATCAGCTTCATATTAAGACAAAAAGGTAAAAGGTTTTAATAATAAAGTATGCAAAGTATCGAATTGACCAAATGTCTTAAACTGTAATTTAATTAAAATAACAAGCATCACATTTTTAATAAATTTTATCTACAGATGAGATGAAAGCAGAAATGTCTGCATTTCATCTCACAAGAAATAAATAAGAATTTATTGCTTCTGTAATAATTAACTTACTTGGTTTTCAATGTTTATTGAAAGTTCTTCCATTTCCTTTCTAAATTGATTCACCTTCTTTGACACAAGATTTATGGCATCAAAATTTGGAAAGAATTCTTTATGGTTTTTGTGCAAAGCTTCAAAAACCTCAATTTTCATCTCTCCAGTTTTTCTTGATAACTGACTGAGCTTAGTGCTGAGATCCTCTTTGTCCAGACGACCTAAAAACAAGCAGCAAAAGTAAAAAACACGTAAAGTTGTGACCATTACTGAAAAATCAACTCTTGTCTTTTATAATGCAAACCTCTTCAAATACTATATAGTATTTGAAAGCAGTGACTGCTTGATATTCCAAAGGTTCGGTATTCTGAAAATTTGACATTCTTTTACATTTGCAGTATTTGAATGCAGCAGCATAGCGACAGGCGAGAAGGGGCAACCGCTCTGGGGCACTGAGGTGGGGTGTGCAAAAATCAATCACAAAAAATTTTTATTTTCAAGATAGCTTTACAAACATGGGGGAAAAAGTCATTGCCTATTTAACTTAGTTAACACATTCACTGCCGCTGTAATAATTCCCTAGAGGGCAACTTATCAATTATTACCCACGATATATAGGACAAGATATCTCATCCTGGGCCCAGGAGAAAACCAAATATTGGACGAGATATCGCATCCTGGTTAGGGAATGTGTTGCGTTGCATAGACCATCCACAGTCACGTAACTTAACTGAGCAAATTATGTGACGATTTTTTCGCTTGTCAGCATTTATCAGAAGTTTAGGGCATCATCAGTACATTTTGCCCCAGGCACCAGACACCCTCACAATTTCAAAACTGTGTGACTTGTCTACATCTGAGTTTCATACCCAGATGACCAAAGTAACATAACGTCTGTTCAATCAATCAATCAATACAGCTTTATGGCGTAAACAATCAAAATGCTTACTAAATCAGAGGATGGTGAACCAAATCCAATCAAAAGGAATAAGAGACCAGGTCAGCAGTGATAAGTTCAGTCCAATCGGGGATAAAGGTGGTGCAAGGAAGGAAGGGAGAGAATGAGGCAAAACAGGTAATTAAATCGTCTTGAGAATAACATCAAAATTTCATTTGAATATTGAAACTTTACATAGTGATTAGGGTAATGATTTGGAAATGTTGCATTAAAGTCATTCTATATTAATCAGAGCAAACTCGGTTGAACGATTTGAGATCTGAATAAACTCTTTTCAAAAGAAAATGATCATCAAAACGATTTCTGTTTAATTTTCAAAATTGTGAATGGTTGTCATCTGAAGTTTCACAGATGACCGTTTCTGACGATAACATCTTTCAATCAATCAATCAATCAATCAATCAATCAATCAATCAAAACACTTCCATGGCGCGACAACAATTTTGCTTATGGTACTATTTCGAATAAGAACCAGGTTATGCCGATAAGTTCAGTCCGATCGGCGGCCGATGGCAAGGAGGGATAAGCAGTGGCGTCGCTAGGGTTGGTGTCACCCAGTGCGGTAAAATCGTGGTGTCACCCATTTAGACTTGGGACCTCTTCAAAATCTTTCTTATTTTTCCTTTTCAAATACCGTGACAAGCAAAAAAGTTAAAAAGTCATCCTTGGGTTGACAAGCAAAAAAGGTTAATCCTTGTTATGTGTCACAGATGGATTTTGGGTGCGGTCCGCACCCCACATTATCGACGCCACTTTTTGCTTGTCTAAACAGAAACGTTCTTGAAACTAAAAATAAAAGAATGATTTTGCGGACTTTTTAAGAAATGATGAAAATAAAATGACGTTGACGCGATTTTTGAAATTGAAGTTGTGACGTCATATATAAATAGGGTCCAACAGTTGCGTGACGTTGCGGTTGAACGATAATAAGACTTCTACTGAATAAATTTTCAAAAAGAAATTGATCATCAAAATGATTTCTGTCACCTCTTTTCAGTTGATTGGCAAGAATGCTGGTAACGAAAAACTCGTCATCTTGTTTTTAACGAAGACATCTTTGAGGCATTAATGAATTTTCTCAAGACCGCCAACGCGTAACAAGAGAAAATGAACCCAAACTGCGATACAATATTTCTAGGATTGTGGATTTATCTAGATTTTGAAAGGTGTTCTTTAATTCCACACTAAACTGGCACTGCGCGACACTACTAATGCAGCCATTTTAAAATTGTTTTTACTGATTTCAATAATGACGTCAGACTCTGACTCATCATAAAAATATAGACATGCCAGAAGAACAACACTCGTTATTTTAGCATCGTGCATTGATTGAAATGCATTCAAAATGCATTTAATGCATTTAATGCATTGAAAAAGAGATCATAGGGTTACACAAACATTTAAAGGCAATAACGTTAACGTTAGGTTAAAACGGAAGAAAACCGTCCAAATGGTCAAAACCGCGGTTTTCGGTTCGGTTTTGACCGAAAAACAGCGGTTTCGGTTCGGTTCGGTTAACCGTAACAGCACTATAATGGCAAGTCCTGATTGAGAAAGGAGGAGCCAAACACAAACACACACACACAAACAGACGCCCATCGTCTTTGATACGGACGCGTCTATAAACAAACGCAACACAAACATTTAAAGCAATGAAATTCAAGTTTCATATAAAACTCAATATTTTTTCATTCGTCAGATTCATATTTGATTCGTTCGACTTTTTAGCAAAGCTAACTGGCAAGTCTCAGTAATACAAAGCTTCAAAAGCATTCAACCTGAAATAATTTTTTAAAATTCGTTACAAATCAGTGTTGGAATTGCCGGGAGAGGTTGGGGGAGGGTTGAACCTCCAGGTGACTTTGCAACCCTCCCAAAAATCGCATATCGGGTACATGCAGTTTCTGTCATTCGTTGAATTTCAGTCCTCAAAACTCCCCCCAGCTGAAATTTCACAACTCTAAAACAAGGTTACAATTGATGCGTAGGCTAGGCCTACATTGAACCGAAAAACTGAAATTCGCGGTCGCAGATACGGGGTCAATTGCAAGTTCAAACGCCCCTAAAATTAAATTGTAGGCCTACAAAGAAAAATTATGTACAAGAGCGTAAAGATAATTGACAGGCGGATAACCTTGGCTGAATGGACGATATGGTGTAACAGTGGGGTGCTTTTCTTCCGATTGGGTAGTAGCCGGTTTAGATCAGACCCCCCAGCGACTTCGTAACGACTAACGACCTTGGAGAATTTGCTCAGTCCTATAGCTGTCTGTGAATAAGGTAAAGTTAAATCACCTCTCTCACTCATCCCCAGGCGTTGATGGAGCCAATTGGAGCTGCAACATGGTACAGAGCTCGTCATTATCATCGTCGTCGTCGTCGTCGTCGACACCTTCATCAGACATCAGCCAGGCCAATATAAGCAGCAACCGATTCAGAAGATGTCGCCACCATATCATCGCTTAGCTACGCGTGACGTCACTAATAGTTGCATTGACAACCGTCAGTTGTCTAGATAGCAACGAATGATCGACAGATGTGATGATGCAGGTGGTCGGCTAAATGCAGATCCAGACGTTTATTTTCTAAGTGCGCGGGTTTAGTGTCTTTAGTCAATCGGTGGCTTTAGATCCAAAACGTCGATTACTTTTTTACGAAAGCCGGAATTATGAGTGCCTTAAGAAGCGCATCCGACTTATCCACTCCACGGGTTGTTGATGCGCAGTACGCAGATGCAAAGTCTTTTCTTTATGAAACCAGCACAGTGACTGGACTCAACCTGTAAGTTTCTTCATCTGATTCATTTTCGGTTTGATGACGACGACAACGATGATAACGATGATGATGATGATTGATTATCAGAGTTTTATCCAGGCCTGCTGGGGGAGATTCCGCCCCTAAAAAACCATCAAAATTACCCTCAAACAATTTCAGCATTGATAGAGTTTTGCATTGAACCGTGTCTCTACCCCTCCAGCGAAGTCAACCCCTCCCCCCAAGGCCTGGGCTCTGGATAAAACACTGATTGATGATTTTGCACCTTTATAGCACTAGTTCCAATACATCTCTTTCGATCTTCATATACATGTTTGTATTGAAATTATGTTCATTGTTAAATTAAAGTAGTATGAAATTAGTTTATTCGTTAACATTTAAATTTACTTATTGATTGAATTATAATCTTTTGCCCAGGATTTAATGAATGCGAAATCGATTTCTATTGGTCTGGTATGGACACTTCATTTGCATCATAATTTTAGCAAATGGAATATCAATGAATGTCAAAATTAGAATTAATAGTACAATATATAATATTAGTGATATACTGTAATATGGTGTGAATGGATCTGTTCATGGATTAACAGCTACGACCACTTGGCTCGTGTTCTGACAAAGATCTTGGATGAGAAGCCACAGAATGTGGTCGATGTATTCGAAGACTACAGCAGGAATGAGAAGCAGCCTAAACCAGCGTCTTCATCAGTTGCAGACGAAGTTGAGTCTAAGACCGGATTGGCATTGGCTGAAATTCAAGAGAAACTGTTCTCAGTAAGAATGCTTCACTTGTCAGCACACACTCACACACACATGCACATGCACACACACACACACACATGCGTGCATGCATTAGCCTAGCATTTAGCTGCTGTAAAAGGACCCCTTGAAGATATGATTTCTATTGTTCCAGGTTTACTTCCAGTTTGGGAGGCCTACTAGGAAGCAATATCAACAAGATTTTACTGTCTTGTGCATTGGGTTTTACACAGTCGATTCCTTCAGTTTATTTTACCATCATTCAGTTAATTTAAGGCTTTTCTTGAGGTTCGCTTCCTACTAGGCCCAATGTCATTGAATCCCTATCAAAGTCTTCAGACTTCTTCTTCAGCTCAATGTACCTAATCAAGCCATCTTCATTTCTACTGCGTTCATAGCATCTTCAGTTCCTGTTGGTGCAGAATCTTGATGACACAAAATTTCTAAAGGACACCATGACTTATGTCATCATGTGGTCATGTGCACAAAAAATGGGTCAAGAAAAACACATTTTTAGTGTTAGGATAATGGATTTATGAAGCAGTTTGGATGAAAAGGCTATAACAGTTGAAATAATGAATTGATTCAAAAGCTATCTTGGAAAACTAGGTTATTAGATTTTGAGGGTTATTATAGTGGGTTTCATGCAGACTGATACCTCCTAATCACTTGAAATCACTTTATTATTATTATTATTATTATTATTATTATTATTATTATTATTATTATTATTATTATTATCAGTGGCGGCTCCACTGGGGGGGCCTGGGGGGCTCGTGCCATTTATTGAGTGCCTGGCCCCCCAGTGGCCCCCTGTTGGGTCCCTATACTTAATGATTCATACATAACAACAAATGGTTGGTCCCCATGATTAGAAGTTGCCACCCCAACGGCCCCCCACTTGCCAAATCCTGGAGCCGCCACTGATTATTATTATTAGTAGTCATATATACTGTATAGTAGTGGTGGTGGAGGTGGTGGTGGCAGTAGCAGTACCAGTAGTAGCACCTTGCAAGAAAATTGTAGCACCATTAACTCTGTTTAATTAATAAAATGCATAAAATAGCTCTATGCCTCATAATGAGATGGTTTTCTCTCCAGAAGGGAGAGGGTGAGGATGATATCGATGTGGAAGATGAATATCCAATTCCAAACATCATGGAACTTTCATTCTTTTTCGAGCAAGCTGGAATCGGACTTAACCGTGAGGAGATGTTCCGTGTCGGAATGGCTCTGAAGAACCTCACGGAGAACCATCCGCTGGAACACGCCCGCTTCTGGGGAAAAATTTTCGGCATCGAGGACAATTACTTGGTTGCTGAAGTTGAATATCGTGAAGGTGACGAAGAAGAAGATGAAGATGATGTAAGACGACAGAATTTTAAAATTACGGTATTGCAACCTGCTGTGGAGAAATTTTAAAATTGGGAGATCAAATTCAAGAAAAAATAATATGTGGCTTACATTTTTGAATAAAAAGAAATCAGGTTGTTGCATGTCAGTCAAGATTTTCTAACTATAGACTCTTGCAGTTTGCCTAATGACACAGACAGACAGACAGACAGACAGACAGACAGACAGACAGACAGACAGACAGACAGACAGACAGACAGACAGACAGACAGACAGACAGACAGACAGAGAGAATCATTCCATTGTATTTGTACATATTTTTTCTGTCCTCACCAATCCAAAACCTTGCAGTCGTAATGTAATTTTTATATTTTGAAACAACAGAACTTCAGGCAGGAGTGCTGTGAAAGAGGTCCCACTCCAGACTCCTTGATGTCTTGCATTTTTCAATAATTCTAGACTTTTCAACGCTGACAAAATGCAAATCTTCTTGAAATATTGCAAGATGAATTTAGTAGAAATATTAATGTCTTCAGCTGCTCTTAACCCCTTAGCTGGACAACTATTTGTAACTCAATGTAAAATGGACGAGCATTACTCGGGGCACCCAGTTAAGGGGTTAAAAGTTTCTGTGATTACCGGTGGTCAGTTTTCTTACTTTACTCTGGGTCAATTGACCCTTCTGTCTTATGTTCCACATCCAGCATTGTTGATCTATAAAATATTTAGGCTCTTGCAACATATCAGTTTTTATATTCCTGTAATTCAGGAGAAATGCAATAATGCCTAAGACATGGTAGATGGTCAATGTTCTTAGAACTTGGCAAATTTCATAATGATTTTTTTTTCTCCAAGGATGAGTTGTTAGGATTTTGGAAATCTATTGTCTGTGTTGCTGCCTTTTTGAAAGGTTTTGGAAGAAGTAAGTGAGGAACAGGAGAGACAGGAAGCTGAAGAGAACGAAGAAGGTAACAAATGTTTGGCGCTTACGGACTCAAAACATCCAAATCATTATATGATTAAACTGTTACAGGACACAATTTGTTACAGTAAAACTCATATAACATCACATTTCTTATGTTCTCATCTTATTGCACAGCATTAATGACTTCTGATAAATATCACTGCAGCCTAACATCGCTTGGTGTAAATATTCCCTTAAACGTCCTAATTAATTAATCAGATTTGACTGTAAGACTTGAAGTCCTAATTAGAGACAGGTGACATTTTGTCATGAGTGTTAATCAGCAACATGAAGGCAGCAACTTAACTTACATGACAACTTTGTTTTAAAATTTGTTACAATCCAACCAATTTATTGTCACGCCCTTTAATTCCTCTCAATATGCGGCTTAATACCCAATTACTGGTGACATTTGTAGTACATACCAACCTCCAGTTACCAATCATTTATAATAGTGACAATAGTTGGGTTTGACTGTGCTGCTAATGATCATCTTCTTCCGTATTCAAATGGCAGAGGACGATACTCCGAAGATGGTTCACAGGGTTTCAGTGGTGCCAAGAGAGGAAATGCGAACCGGGGCCAACAAGAAGACTTACTTCGTCTGCAATGAACTGGGAAAGCCATGGACCAGACTGCCGCACGTAACTCCTGCACAGATCGCAGCCGCACGAAAAATAAAGAAATTCTTCACCGGTCGACTTGATGCTCCGGTAAGACACCTGAAATTATACCGAGTATCATCTTTTTAAAAGAAAAACATATTCGCTGAATTATTAATTAACCCCTTAACTGGGGATCCCGGATATATCTGTCCATTTTAATTGAGTTGTTAAATGCAGGGGTTAAGGCAAAAGTATCATGAAAAGGTTTAATGTACTCATGACCACCATTGAGTTACAGTTAAATGCATAATCTCACTCATAGCCCAGGGAACTGCATATCTCATCCATTGTGTCCAAGGATCTATATTCTACAGTTTTATACTGTTCCCAAGTGTATTTTAATGCAGTTTTGCTGTGCATAATTTCCAGATTGCAGATGTATTTGTCAACCGGTATTTGGCTATGACTGAGGTTGTTATGAATGGATTATTTTGCTATGATGCCCTACTGTTTATTCTTCAATCAATCAATCAATCGTTATCTTCTTCAGAGCCATTATAATAATGCATCTGCTTCCATATATGGTCACCTCAGAGTGAGTATCATAGTCAAATAATCATGTCCATGGTAGTTCTTGGTTGGAAGTCCAGAGGTCGATCCAAAGTTCCTGGTTTCGGCTAACAAGGGTATGCAATCATTGCCAATCAAATGGAGGTTATGCAATTAAAAGGAGATAAAGCAATGAAAACTTCATGAAATATGGTATAACTACTACTTTGTACATTGTTCATACAATTGGTTTCATCTATGATTTCAATTGACTGCTTTACATTTAGATATTTAAAAGCAAACATGTTTTATTCGTCAGATCAGCAGCTATCCTCCATTTCCTGGTAACGAGGCAAACTATCTTCGCGCTCAGATTGCTCGCATCAGTGCCGGAACTCACATCTCCCCCCTCGGCTTCTATCAGTTCGACGAAGAGGACGTTGACGATGAAGACGGCGCCCTGCCCGACAATTTCATCATCAACACGGAATTTGAACCGATCCCAGCGAGAGAGCTCGCCAGCTCCTCATTGACGAGCTGGGTCCACCACGTCCAACACATTCTGCCACAGGTCAGCAATAGTGCTGTACTCAGCGGTCCCAGACTGTGTTAGGGCAGCTAATGGCTTTGTGAAGCCAAGAAGGGGCACAGAGGTTGGCAGCTCCCATTCAGGCCTCGATTGGTCGTCAGAATTGTACAGAAACATTGAAAAAAATTTTAACATTTGGAAGAGGTGAGGTCATTGCTGGTATGCTGCATATAGTCCAAAAATATGCCCCAAAAATCAAAATTTGAATAAAATATTACCCTCTGGGGCTCTGTCAAAGACCATTTCTGGGGAGCTCACAACACTCCCCCAATACCTCTGGATGGAACTGGAAATGTCACTCTGAATAAACCTAGGCGCCCAACTCCCCCATGCCATTCCAGAGCCATTGTTACACCATACTTACGCCAGTGACGCTCATATTGCTGGAGTTTCCTTCAATCAATCAATCAATCAATCAATCAATCAATCAATCAATCAATCGGTCGAGTCGATCGATCAATCGATCAATCAATCTTAAATGTCTTTAGTGCAATTATAATAATGCATCTGCTTCAGTCTATGGTCACTTCAGAGTGACATTCATACAATATTAGTCAAAAGTCATGACCACGGTAATTCTTAGAAGAAAGTCCAGAAGTTTGTTTGTAGTTACTTTGTACTGCCCTTAAAACTCTGATGCTCTACTACCTGAGCTAAGAGCTTAAACTTAATCTATTGTTTGATAGTTTATTATTTTTAAAATACAATTTGTTTGATCTTGAAATATTTAAACTGCAAAATAGTTAGCAAAATACAGCCGAAGTTAAATTGGGAATCCACTTTTGCCGTGTCGTTAGGGTCGTTGTTCTTGGTGGAATCCAAAAGAGGAGGAAGAAGAAGAGCCTGAAAGCGATGCTGAGGATGAGCGCCCTGACCAGCCGCAGCCAGAGGTTGGACCGCCGCTGCTGAGTCCTCTGAGCGGTGACGCTGACGTCAACGGAATGTCGCCGTGGACGACCAGCCTGTCCTCAAAGCTCGTTCCTCAGTTCGCCGTTGCCGTGGTTCGATCGTGCCTTTGGCCCGGTGCACATGCTTTTGCTTTTGGAAAGTGCGTTTATTTTAATTTCTTTTATAAAATATATCTTATTAATTTAAAACAGGCTTTTACGAAAATGCTAAAAAGTAAAATGTCGAGGAAGTCTCTGTACAATAGATTTGGGAGAGCTCTTGTCAGGAAAAATTTCGAGAAAGATGATGTTGAGTGGAATAATCATTCAACTTGTAGCCCATTGTCTTTGGAGAAACTGGATACCTGGACCTGTCGAGAGACAGAAACACTGATGATTATAAAATATAATTAATTTTAACATTAATTGTTCTGTATTTAGTGATTTCTTGTTTCATTTGTAGCAACCTAATTTTTGCATTTAGTGTTCTTGTTTGTTTCGACAACCTATTTTGGCTTTCTGTCGTGCAATTCAAATGTTCAAAGAATGCAGAATTTTCTGACAAGAGTGCCATGAAAATTTACTGCTTGGCCCAAGGTTCATCAGAGTCAAGAAACCATTGAATTGTATAACAAATGAACAGAATGGACGTTTTTGGAGATGATGATGATGATGATGATGATGATGATGACGATGATGACGGACGACGACGATGATGAGGACGACGATGATGAGGACGACGGTGATGAGTGAAATCTGGTTATGAGCAACAGTGTAAGTTATATTGAACGATTTTTACCGTAGTTCAGCTGTTTTCTTGTGTAAAAAACAGAAACAATGCTGTCTGTTGCATCAGTTTCTTTTCTTTTAGAATATTTGAGAACATTTACATCGGATGGGGCCACAAGTATTCGGCCCACAGCTTCAGTCCCATGCAGACTTCACCGGTTCAGGACGAGTACCCCACCGAACCGAAGATAACTGAGGTAGACGATCCGACCCCAGAGGAGGAAGCAGCCGCCCGCGAGGGTCAAGAGGAGGACGACCAAGACGAACAAGATGATGACGGAAATTATGATGACGACGACGACTAGAGAAGAGGATAATCATCAGAGGAAGAAGAGAAGAAAATTAATGATTAATGTTTTTAAAAAGTGCCTGTTCTTGTACGCGATTTTTTGTCGTGCCATAAAGTACTATTTTAATTAATCCAGTGTTACCGTAATCACATCTCTTTTCTACTTTAGAGTCTGTCTTGCTGTTTCTCCATTGTGGCTGATCGTTGAAATTGATCTTGCCCAACTGACCACTACACTTTGGTTATTGCTATTTCAACGGTACATTAATTAAGTGCCTAGGAATAACCGAATTCATGTAAGGAGCTACTACGATAGCTACACCGAAAGCGCTATATAATTTCACAAGCTGTTGCTGTACTTTCTTATTCTAATGTGTCATTTGGCATCTGAATTGTCTCTCGTATCGGCTAGCAAAGTGTCAGTAAATTAGTCATTACTCATTATTCATGTATATTATTCAATGCAGTATGTTTCCCTATTCAGTAAAATCCTATGTTCCAAATGTACAGTGACCATCCAAAGTTGCATGCAAATAACTGCCTTAGATGGAAATGTTTCCCCTCCAGAATTTTGAAACTGCTTTTCAGTAATACAGGGAAGAAAACAGTTTTGAAGAAAAATAATATTTTGGTAGCAAATCATCCCTATTGATAGAACACACTCGATTGCATTTTGTCCATTAATTCGACTGTCGGAAGCCTTTTCAATTAAATTGCACTATAACTGCACATCTTGACATGATAAGCACATCTCCATTATAGCCATTGACGTAGCCACGGGTGGGACGCCGGGGCCTGGGGCCCCGTTCTGACAGCTGGCTGGGACCGATTATGAGATTTGCACAAAACCGTTGAGAATTGTGGTGTGAGGGGGTGTGTGGGGATGGCGTGATGTTTTCGGCTGCGAAGTAAAACGTGAAAACGGGTTCTCCGCGCTCTCAGGGAACCAGCTTCACCTTATGAATATTCAGACTTCGCTGACGTCACCGGTGTTAATTTTTCGAACATGAAATGTTTTTAACTCAGACAGCCAGTAGAGCTGTCCGACTCAGACATTATATAGCGCTACCATACTGTGCCCAACAAATGAATAGTTATAAATAGTAATAATGATAAAAAATATTAGATATCAGTAAAGTAATAAATACTAATAATAAACAGTAATAATAATTATAATAAATAACAATAATAATCAACTTTTCCTTTCCGGAAAAGTACCTCAAAAATTTCGGAAATTTCCAGAGGAAATTTCAGAGGAAATTTCAAAATTTCTAACTCACATCCCTAAAATGTTTTCGGCTGCGTAAAACGTAGCGCTCGTAGACTTCGCTGACGTCACCGGTGTCGCTGAAATGCTTCCAGTAGAGCTGTCGTGCTAAAAGAGTACATGAAGCACATGCAATGGCATTAGTTATAGCCGTATTTGGTTTGGATCCTTCAGACCTTTGCTCATTCATCGTAGCACAAGCTGGCACAACAACAGGCGGACCCTCACAACTTTTACTACAGATTGACGCCACTGTAACTGAGTTAGATCGAGTTTCTAGCGTTCTCGGGCAATGAATTCCATAGAATTTGATTGCCACGTGAAACCGATCGGTCACCGGACTTTGCAGTTTTGGTCTCGGAGGAGGGGCGAATAATTGAACGCGACTGCTCGAGCGGAGCTGAAAAGGACGATCATTCATTATAAGGTGAATCATTTAACTTAGTTTGAATTATTCAAATCGTCTTCTAAATAAATTCTAAAATTCCTATCATCCTATGCAATGATGCGTGGAACTGAATTTTATTGTAGAATTCATTTTTAATTCATAAAATTCACTGTAGTTTCAAGACATTCAAGATTCATCAAATTCTATTTCTTTAACACTGATAGGCCTAATTGAAGAGAAAAGGCTGGCTATCGCCCGCTTTGACACAATTAATGCCTTAAAATTGAAAAAAGTGGCAAAAAACAAAGTGGCAAAGCTAGGCCATCTCAATCAATCAATCAATCAATCAATCAATAAACTTCTATGGCGCCACTATCATAATGCCCAGGGCATCAGCCGATGGCGCACCAAATCCAAATAGAATTAGAGCCAGGTCAATCCGGAAGATCAGTCAGAACAGCGGGGGAGCAATCTAAGGGGGATAAGCCAAGTCAAACAGGTAAGTTTTAAGACCAGATCTAAAAGATGATAAATTTTTAGTGTTGCGAAGTGATATTGGTAATGAATTCCAAAGCTTAGGGCCACACACTGAGAAACAACTAGTGCCAATGACAGTGCGAGAATAAGGAACAACAAATGAAAGTCCTGCCGAATACCTAGTTGACTGAATAGTAGGTCGAGGGATTAGTCGCATCTTAAGGTAATAGGGTTCATTATATGATATGGTTTTAAATACCAAAAGACAAATTTTATAATTAATTCGGTATTTGATAGGAAGCCAATGTAGGGACTGTCTAGCTGGAGTAATATGTTCAAATCTTGGAGTTTTGGATATTACTCTAACTAAGGAATTTTGTACTCTCTGGAGTTTCTGCATATTTGAATTTGTGATGCTGAAAAGCAGGGAATTGCAATAATCGAGGCGACTAGATACCAATGCATTGGCTAACTGAATAAGAACAGGCTTAGGAGGAGATGTCTGATGCGATAGATGTCCCGAATGTGATAATGAGAAATTTTGCACACTGAATTTATGTGACTAGTAAAAGAGAGGGAAGAGTCAAATATCACACCAAGGTTGCGAGCAGAAGTACTTTAGGGACAACAGTGGAATCTCCTAATACTACGGATTTCAGAGATTCAAATTTAGTCAATTGAGCTGAGAGTACCTAATAGCAAGAACTCAGTTTTTGATGAATTCAAAAGAAGCTTATTTGAATCCATCCATGACTGAATATTAGTAAAGACAGTGGATAGAGTCTTAAGAGAAGAGTTTGAAGAAGATTGATCAAAAGAGATGAGAATTTGAGTATCATCAGCATAAAGATGATATGCCACTTGATGTTCATCAAGAATTGAACCCAAGGGGGTTGTATAGAGAGTAAATAACAGAGGACCAAGAACTGAGCCTTGAGGGACACCACAAGACAGATCAGTGGGAGTTGAGAGATTTCATTTATTATCACTGATTGAGTGCGGGGATGTAAATATGAAGAAAACCAATGTAAAAAGCAATGTCAGAGATTCCAAACCAATGTTCAAGACGATGAAGAAGAATAGAATGATCAACAGTATCAAAGGCGGCAGATAGGTCAAGAAGTAAAAGAGCAGTAACTTTTCCAGCATCAATAGCCCGAACAATATAATCATGGACTGCCAACAGAGCCGTTTCGGTAGAGTGATATTTTCGGTAAGCAGACTGGAAAGGGAGGTAATGTGGACTAGAACACAAATGAGCATGCATTTGCTTAGCAACAATCCTTTCAAGAATTTTCGATAAGAAATTAAGATTAGATATAGGCCTATAGTTAGACAAGTCGTCAGGAGAGAGAGATGGCTTTTAAGTAGTGGGTGAACAACTGCATGAGCGAATGCAGAGGGGAAACACCCTTCAAGCAATGAGAGATTTATGAAGTTTGTTATTATTGGACCTAAAACATCAAAACAATCTCTGAGGATTTGAGTTGGTAGGACATCAAGGGTACATTGACTAATTGGTGATGTAAAGATTATCTGTCGAACTTCATTAAGGGTGGTAGGTTTAAAGGAATTAAGAGGAGTTGGTGGGGATTTCGGAAAAGAGAAACCAGTTGAAGAAATGATCTGAAATTTTAGGCGAATGGAAGATATTTTATTGGAGAAAAATTGGCAGAAGACATCTGGGAGTGATGATAAAGAGAAGGAACCAGGTGTGACACTTGACTTTTCCTATGAAGAATGCTATTTAGAGATTTCCAGAGTAGACGAGGATTTGAGGAATTTTGCGTGACAAGATTAGTTAAATAGTTGGATTTAGTTAAAGAAATTAATTTACGGACAATTTTGCATTGGTCCCTAAATTTCTGCCTGTCACTCGGTAGGCGAGAAGACTTCCATCGTCGTTCCAATTGGCTTCGACATCGCCTAGCTTCTCCGAACTGTGTACTGACTGGACTCTACAGTCTCTGTTTCCTACGTTTATAAAACTTTAGCAACTTATAGAAAGTTTGACCCTGTAATTTTGATATATCCATTTCTAACATCAGGAATAAATTTAACAGGCGATTATGCTTCCCAGAGTTGAGGATCTCGGAGAAATCGTCATCTTAGCATGAAAACTTACTTAGCATGATTTAAAGTGGCTTAGAAGGCATTAGCCTACTGCCTGTGTGAAAGCCACTAGGGGTAATGAGTGGGCTTGAACCCGCTCCGTCAGCTTGACGCTCCAGCACGTAACCCACTCTGCCATCTTCCGCCCCCATCTCTGACAATTAATCTGATATCTCATTTGTCGACTTTAGAAACATCAAACATCCAAAAATGGCTTCTGACATGGTCAACTAGATTACGTTAATTTCCCCATCAACGTGTTCCAGTCGACCATGTCAAAATCCCTTTTTCGATGTTATTTTTAACATTGATAAACATCGAATTAAAATGAATTCCGAACCATTTTGCTCCACGCAATATGAAGTCTAAGAAAATCTTGGGAAACGTAAGATGGTCGAGCGAATTTTTCTTTTTATGGAGTAGTCAACAGGTTTAATTAAGGTTTATGAAGTGCGATCACTAACATCTTCATTACAAGAAATGTCAAGACTTGTTTTGATATTTTAAGCAACTCAATTTAAAAATATTACATGACATTTTAAGATTTGATTAAATATTTTCATTTCAACTCAAACAGACCTTTAATTTTTGGTCTCTCGTCTTCAATTACAACGTAGAGTGGAAAGCGTCTTTTCAACCGTATTCGCTAGATGGCGCGACTACATTAGGACCTTGAAACTGAAATTACCCATTTTCTTTCAGTAATAATGTGCATCTTCAAATTGCAATTCTATCATTGCTAGAGTCCAAAAGATGAGATTTTTCAATTTTTCACTTTTGCATAGACTAGTCGTAAATCCTCGAACATAAAGCTGGATTTAATTAAAAGTAGATTATAAAAAATAAAGGGTTTGGTTGGGTTTCGTGAGTCTATACCTGTTAAACACGTTAAATATCGGTTTTCTGTTTACTGCTTTGACATCAGGCTCATCAGCCATAGATGCTCGTATTATGTCATATTGGCGCCATGTATGTTAGCCTAGATTCCATCTTAGGCAACGCATTCAGTAGTCTGTAGCCTATATACCGGACCATAACATACATAACGTGTTGTGTACAGATTGATATACTGTACAAGAGGTCCTGTTGTTATTGTTCTCCAAAGTCAAATCCGTTGAATCGCATACGTACAATAGAGCGATTATAGGCTACAATATGTTAAAGCGTCCAGTTAATGCAGCGCTTAATTTAACGTTTCATGAGATTTTTTTAAAGTCAATTGATTTCGTTAAAGCATAATACGCTAATTTCATTATCATGAATAATATCGATTAACCTTCAACACGAACTGTCTGTCCTACTTATAATCACTGACCAGGGTTATTTCTAGGATTGTGAATTTGTGGGGAGTGTCGGTAAAATTTGGGGTCTCTGCCGAATAAGTGTGGAAAAAATTAAGCCAACAAAAATGTCTGACATGTAAAAAACCCTAAAACCTTATCAAATCTTAAAAAATCCTGATAAGCAAAAAACCTTTTCAGGTCTCAAAAAGTATCACAAGCAAAAAAGTTATCAGAAAAATAAAGTTGGGGTTGGGGGTGTTACCTCTCGAATTGGGGGTGTTCGGGATTAGGAAATATGGGGATGTCGACCTCAAATTGGGGGTGTCGGGAGATGTTAGGGGATGTATAAATATCCCTGTCATTGACACTGTAGTGCGTTTTTAACATTAATTGAACAGGCGCAATATAAATAGCTAAATGCATTGCATTACATTACCAGATACAAGATACTAATGTTGAGGCTGGGAGTTCTAAAATCTTGATGCACAAATTTTCTTGTGCTTTTACCAATTGAAGCGCTGGCCTCTTAATTTCCAATTCGAATACTTTGTGTCATTGTTATTGGACACATTTAGGCGCCTGGATTTGATAGGAATTTCCGTGATGCTATCTTTTACCATCCTCATAAACCGATGCCAAAACGCAGCTTTATTATTTTAAATAGACAAAAAATATACGGAGTAATGTTCAAGTTGGAATTTTGAAGAAATCATCATTAAATCCAGTAGATAAACGAATAAGATTCTGTGAGAAAATCTCCTGGATGGATGTCCCCCTAGCGACGAGTTATTATTCGCCGGGTGGGAGATGGCGCCGACATAAATTCCGTTAGACTTCCGTTCCGCATCGTTCCCCGATGACCACCGCCGAGGTCGTTCGTGCTCCCAGGGAGACCGTCTCCCCTTCCAGTCCGTCGACCTCCTCCTCCTCCTCCGGTGCGAGCGACACCGACGGGCAGCGCGGTCGACGATGACCGCCGCCGCTCCACCGCGTCCGTCTCCGCCGCCGCTGGTACATGGCGTTGATGCGGGAGACGAGAACGGCCGCGGCGAAGACCAGCAGGACGACGCTCATGCCGCCGACGACGGCCGCTATGACGACCCAGACGAGGGCGTTCTTCGAGTCTTCCGTAGTCCAGTGACTGTACCCGAACAGACGGTTGTCCGCGCCGCCGCCGCCGCCGCCGCCGCCAGGTGGAGCCACTTCGACGCCATCGCTGTCCAAGCGAAGCGGAAACGAATCGTTCGTTGTAGGACATCTGTCGAAGATCTTCTGCAAAACTTTACGACCAGAATATCCGTTAAGTGACACCTGGAAGTGTGAACCTGTTGTTATCGCAGGATTCACAAAATTATGCTAGTAGCTAGGTCATAACTAGGGCCTGCGTCTTTTTATTATATTATTTATTATTATTATTATTATTATTATTATTATTATTATTATTATTATTATTATTATTATTATTATTATTATTATTATTATTATCTTAGCACAGGTTTAGTAGGTCTATCAGAATTGACGGAGAAGAGACTGAGTGGTTCAAATTCAAAACTAGATTTACACAAGGAAGTATTGAATTTTAGACCTATATCGTAACATTAGGCCTATATCAGAGTTGTCCATGGGATGAATTAACCCATGCGTTGGGATGGTCCAGATGATAAAAAATGGGTTGGGGATGGTTACCTGAGTATATACAGTACCCTACCTGGTAAGTGGTAACCACTTTAAATATAGGTTTTCTGTTCACTGCTTTGACAATAGCCATAGATTCCTGTATTATATCATATTAATTGCATGATCCTCATGGCGCCACGTAAGCCTAGACACGATCGTTGGCAATGCATTCAGTAGCTCTGTACATATCGGACAATAGCAATTCAGTAGACTGCATTTCAATTATTTTAGAATTAGGATTAACGTTGGCTTTAATAACGGATAGTGGAAAATTTGGATTTAAAAATAAACACTAATAAAACGAAAATAATGACAATTACAAAGAAAGTGGGGAAATGGCCAATAGTAACACACAACGGAAAAGAAATTGAAATGGCGAATAACTTCGTTTACTTGGGAAGTGAATTGGAAGCAAAAGGAGGCTCGGACTTGGAGGTCAAAAGAAGAATATAGCAATGACAGGATCTACATTCAACAGACTGCATACCAAAATTATCAAAAGACATGACATTGGAATCAAAACAAAAATAAGAATATTATTCTCAATACTTGTATAATACCAATACTAATATATGGATGTAAATCTTGAACCATAAAAACAGAATTGAAAAAAAAATTAATAGCAACAAAAAATAAATGGCTTAGAAGATTATTATTATTATTATTATTATTAGGATTGGATTATTATTAAGAACATAATTCTAATAAATGAACATTTTAGAGAGAGAGACAGAAAGCTGCAAATGAGCATCATTGAAGCAATCAAACAAGAAAGAAGAAGAAATGAATTGGACAAAGACACATATAATAGAATGGAGTTGAAATAAGAAACCAAAAACGAGCATTTTCACCTGACAAACCAGAGAAGAAATCAATCAATCAAATTTAGAAGATCTACAAAAGAAGGGAGTAAAGATGAAGAATGGAAAAGATGATAGATGGACGGATTACACCGAATGACCTTAGAAAAAAGCAAAGGACAGAGACCTCTGTAGAAATGTCACGGAGAATTCGATAGCTGGACACGATTGGAGGACAGACCCTACCTATAAATAGAGATTGTAACACGGTGTATGCTAAACGTAATTTGGGGAAATATAGGAAATTAATAAAACGCTTTATCCAAAGATTTAAGCTTACTTAAATATCAGTTCAAATTGTGAACGTCTATATAGGCTGAAAAAGTATGACCCCATATAGCAGACCCATTGTGTATCGTTGTATTCTACGGTCTACCTGCGACGGAGGCAATCCTAAATCCTGGATCCCATCCTCTATGCAGCGACATTGAGATGAACTTAGACGCCGTTTCTGAGGAATCGAAGCAGGAACTGAAGCAGTTCGTGTTGTCGATCTTCAAGTAGACTCTCATCGAGCCAAGACTGGCAGCAGCGGCGGGGTCCATGTCCCGCCGACCCCTACCTCCCCCGCCGCCGCCGCCGCCGCCGCCGCCGCCGTCGCTGCCTCGGGGCCGGTGACCCTGGTGTTCGTCCTTGAGGTGGGATGAGATCCAGTCGTCCGTAAGCACACGGACCACCGTCCTCAGCAGACGGGAAACTGACCGTGAGACGGACTTCGGTTCGAGGGGTCTGGCCGCGAGAAGGGAGTGGTGGTGGTGACCGGGATCCCGATGAAAGGATTCAGCCACGGATAGAACCAGAACATCGTCTACTAACCTTTAACCATACAGATCACACGAATCGATTCTCATATATATATATATATATATATATATATATATATAATTATATATATAAGTACTACAATTAGTTGAAATGCATATAGTATAGGCCCAATGCGAGTAAACATACATGTGAGCATTAGGGTAAAGGTTAAGTATATATGCAGAAATATACTGCGATCATAAACTGCTAATATATTATATTGGTATCAGGTTGAATCTATAGGTTTCAGTAGCTACAGTACAATATATATATATATATATATATATATATATATATATATATATATATATATATATACTATATACTATATATATTGTATTTTATATATATATATTGTACAATATATATATAGTACAATATATATAGTACTATATACTATATATATTGTATTATATATATATATATTGTACAATATATATATATATTGTACTGTAGCTACTGAAACCTATAGATTCAACCTGATACCAATATAATATATTATTAGCAGTTTATGATCGCAGTATATTTCATATTTATATATATATATATATATATATATATATATAGGGTATATATATACTGCAGCAGCACATTTAGTGTCAGTATAATAATTCTAAAACTAGTCTCAAAATGTCAAATGATGTAACGGTAGTGTACTACATCGGCATGGACGTCGAAAGACCTCGAAAGACGAAGAAGGAGTCAATTATCCTCATACTGTAATTGTTCTACTTAAATCAGTGGCGGCTCCGCCGTGTTGATGACTTGGGATGCATCACCCACCAGAGTTTTTGCTTGTCAACATATTTTTCGTAAGCTTTTTTACAATTTAAAATTGTTTTACATTCGGTGAACTTAATACCGCGGGTGCGCGATGAGCTTTTTTGCCTGTCAGCCTTTTTTCCGGCAAGGTTCATTAACATTTATTGGGCAAAAAACTAAGAAGAATTACATTCTTTTCTCTCATTTCTTTTTTAAAACTTTGCATCCCCCACCAACTTCCTATAATTTTTTCACCACCCCCCACCCCACCAAGAATTCCTGGAACCGCCACTTACTTAAATTTAATGTGCAGAAGTTCTTAGCAGCCACGCGTTGAATTTCTAAATTAACTGGCGATACAATCTCTAATGATTAGATTCTATGGAATGAATGGAGTGAATGAGTAAACTTCTATGCAGTCAATCTTGCCTAATATGCTCGCCCTTAACGTGGCGTTTCTTCAGATGTCACATAACTTCTGATCCAGTGCCGTATCTAGGGCATGGCAAGCAGGGCAGATGCCCTGGGTGCCACTTGAAGGGGGGGGGCAAAACAACTCTGTGATCTACTCATCATAGAAAGAGAAGAAACTGAAAAAACTGACTGAGTACATCATAGACCAGTTCGCATCAGTAAAAGCAAGAAAAGTGCATCTGTAGTTTTGATCTTGTGTCACTAAAATGTTATGACTTGTCAACTAAAGATTTGTTTATCCTGTTAATTCAATTTTTGACCCCAATGTCATGGATGCTAAATACCCTAGGTACGCCATGCAACTAGCACAATATACTGTATATATATATATATATACCATAAATTTAAATCTTGCCAAAGTTATTTTATCTTAAAATCACCCGTATATGTGACATTTTGCTTGATTTAACTGCAGAATAAAAATAGTTTCTATGAAAAACCACAGACTGCTTCGAGTTAAATTCTCGTTTAAACGAAGTTGTCCTTACGAGCAGTTGATAGGAAGTGGGGGGAGATGGGATGGGGCCGTTGGGGCAGTGGTGGAGGGAGGGAGGGAGGAGGGGACCTTGTGTCTACCTGAGCGGTCGATCGACGCAGTCTCCGCCGTCCCTGGCGCAGCCTTCGATGTCGCATTCGGCGTCGCAGATTCCGTCGGCGTACGACCTCCGACACTTCTGATCGATGTCCGTTGGGCACTCTCCCCTTCCACCGGACCCCTCCTCCTCCTCCTCCTTCTCCTTCCTCCCTGATTCCCTCTCCGGCGGCGGAGTGCCTGACGCAGTCGAATCCGTCGAAGAGATGGGCTTCTGAGTTGCAGACTGAGTCGCAGACTCCGTCGGAAAACGATCTGGAACATCGACTGCTACCGATGAACGCTTCGCAGAAGGCTGAGGAAAGAGCAAAGACAGCGAAAACTCCGGCGGCTGTTGGATTCACGCGTCGTTCCAGAGATGGCCAGTGTTTATTCTAGGCCTTTTGGGAGGGGAATTCCCCCCAAAGTTTTAAAATCCCCCCAAATTGTATATGTTGGCTTGGGGGATGGAAATCCCCCCCACAAAAAAGCGTGGAGAGACAAATCTTGTCCCCCCAAACATTTAAAACTCCCCGCCAATGTCAAGGTGGCTAGAATAAACACTGAGAGATGGCCATGGGTTGGGTTGGGTTGGGTCAGACTTTCTCATATTTATAGTGGGTTGGGTGGGGTCAGAAAATAAGTCGTGGTTTGAGAATTGCAATGTATTGCGGTGGGTTGGGTTGGGTTCGGTCAAGTAACCCAATTGCGGCATGGGTTGGGTTGGAGATTAACCGAGATTTGATGGGTTGGACTGGGTTCTAAAAAATGAACACATGGCCATCTCTGCGTCGCCCCAGAGACCGCAAAGATTGCCTTCAGTTTGAAAAATGCAACCGACTCATCTCCACGGTTCTGACGCGATATAATCAATAGGTTAAATAAATCCTATGGAAAGGAGTCAGTGGACCTCCACTCCATAACTGAGGTGGCTATTTGTGGCCCAGAGTCACTGCCCCTCGACCCTCTTCTAAATGATGAACGCAGTGAATAAAATCAACGACTCGATTCTACTGTGAGAACCAACTCTGGACTGCAAAGTACATGTGTTATATTCAGGGTGCGATTTGTGACCTGGAGCAGTGGGGGGGGGGAGATATGTCGAGCTTGGGGGATGTAGTTGTTGAGAAATGTAGCAGTGGGGGATGTAGTGGTGGGGGATGTAGCAGTAGGGGATGCAGTTTGGCAGTGGGGGGGAAGATTCCCCCTTCCCCCCCGCAAATCGCGCCCTGGTTATATTTACACATACTGAGAGAGAAGAGAGACAGACAGACGGACACAGACAGACAGGCAGGCAGACACAGAGAGACAGAGGGCAGACACAGAGAGACGGACAGAGACAGAGACAGACAGATAGGAAGAGATAAATACAATTCTCTTTACCGTACTGATGATGTGATTGTTGAATGCATACAGAGACTGTGTGGTGTTTGGTGAACTGAAGTCCTTTGGAATTCGTGCATTCGATGTCGCATCTGTATCTGAAAGCGTGTCAGAACAACACAGTTCCAGCTTTTTTCCCGTTTATCCCATGGACATAGATTGGACGTTGTTCGCTATACTATAGAAGGCACCGCGCCCAACACGGATGATAACTGCACTCCCTTATAAAACAACAGGCGACGGTCTGGAGTGATTTAAAATAATAATTGGGAGCACGGGCGCCCACAGAAATTTTTCCAGTAGGGCAAAACATAATGATCATGGCTATGCCACATAAATTTTTCCAAGAGGGGCAAAACACATCTTAACACAATGGTCACAGTTAATATTTAGCAAGATTTTCAAATTTAAATGGAAAATATTGGCATTTTTTATTTTCCAGAAGGGGCAAGTGCCCCCTTTTGCCCCAATGTGCGGGCATCCATGATTGGGAGCTGCTTTCGGAGGCAGTGTCAAATTAGTTTTGATTAAAATGGTTCTAGCCGAATAGCGGTGGAATGCAACGTCCTCTGGTAATGGTCTAAATTTTTACTTTTGGCCGTTCACATGGGCGTCCGGAAGGGGGTGCAAGGGGTGCAATTGCACCCCTCTGTAAAAATTGTGGAGTTATGAAAAAATCAAAATTACTTGTTTCTTTCGTCACAAAACCTTGTTTTGCACCACCCTGGAAATTTTTTTCATTCATTTCTTTACAAGACCTTGTTTTGCACCCCCCTTGAGAAATTTCTGCAGACGCCCATGGCCGTTCGATCTCCTTATTGGTGTCTGTAATGGAGAGCAGCGACGGGCCAATAAGTGACAAAGCCATCGCCATCAGTTACACGATGTCCTTCACGCAAACAAAACAATAAAAAGGTTTTATTTCGTCTCTTCGTTTAGAAATATTTTCTCAACAAGGAGTCCATTCATTTGGCGCTTTCTTTCTTGGCCCGTCGTTGCAATCAGTGGCGGCTCCACATGGGAGACCAGAGGGCCCGTGCCCCTATTGAATGCCTGCCCCCCCCCCCCAGTGACCTCCTGCGGCTCAAGTCCACTTCGACTACTGTAACATCGCAAACGACATGATTTTTGTCACGTGTGCCGTCATATGTTAATCGGGGTAAGTCGATCCCTGCATAGTTTCACTCGCAACATTGCGCGCATTATTATCAACAGCGACCGACGGAGGTACAGGTTTGAGGTGGGGATGGGGTGGGGTAGGTGAGGGGTAGCGGTTGGAGTAGGGTGGGGTGGGGTTGAAGGAAGAGCAAAAGTGCAGTGATGCGTGAAGGAGATGGAGGCTACGGCTCAGATCTCCGCCGTCCTGAAATTTGTTTCCGATTAATAAATGACACGCTTCGTTAAGGTGTGAAAGGCAGACAGGTATAACGAGAGAGAGAGAGAGAGAGAGAGAGAGAGAGAGAGAGAGAGAGAGAGAGACAGACAGACAGACAGACAGACAGACAGACAGACAGACAGAGACAGACAGAGACAGAGACAGAGACAGAGACAGATAGAGCGAGAGACAAAGACAGAGCGAAAAACAAAGACAGAGACAGAGAGAAAGATAGAGGGTCACATGTCCACAATCCAAAATACCATTTTTTTATATGTTATCCATTTGAAACTAACATCGCCTGGCTAATATAATTAGCCATATTTGAAGTTCAGTGATAAATGTATATAACCAGTAAATCAATTGTCATAGCTACGTCTACTGAAACATTTTGAACGTCTAGTTATGGGTAAACATATCGTTTGCCAGTGCGAGAATGTATAAAAAGAGGTGATCAAGCTAGATTCTTTTAGATACTGTAGGATAATGATTAATGAAAATTCCGGCAGAATCTGCAACAATTTTTTGCTTTTCTAACTGTTATAGCAGATAACATTGAAAACAAAACTAAAGCTATATAATACACTGATCAAACCAATACTAGTATAATTGTGGATCAGAATGCTGGACCATAAAGAAGAAAGACGAAAGAAGATTAATGACTGCAGAAATGAACTGGTTAAAAGGCATTGCAGGAGTAAGCAGAAGACAAAGAATAAGAAATGAAATGATCAGAGAAAAGACAGAGCAAAAAAGAAACGATACTCGAATCAATACAGAAACGAAGACTGAAATGGTTTGGTCATGTTGAAAGAATGAAGGAAGGAGGCATACCAAAGAAAACACTATATAACTATGTGGAAGGGAAAAGAAGAAAAGGAAGACCAAGAAAAACATGGATAGAAGACTTAAAAGAGGATGCAGAAGAAATGCAAATGAGCTTTATCCAATTGACCAGAGCAGCAAGAGACAGACAGAAGTGGAAAGAACTCATTCAGACCCATCGTAAACCCAATAGGGAAAGACGGAAGGAAAGAATGAAGAAGAAGAAAGCAGACAACAATACACCTGTATAATGGTCGTCAGTAATTATTAAATAGCTTTTTTTAGTGAATGCTCACGGGGAAAATATAATCGTAATCACATCACCGGGAGTAAATTCTCGATTTGTATAGCATTCCGTTGAATGCCCAATTCCCAAATGTAATGCTATCTAAACGTAAATCCTAGTGCGAACGCTTATTTTAAAACGTGTTGTTCGACGGTAGTAGGTCCCTATCATGCCGGAAATTCTTGGCTGTTTTCCCACTCGATTAACCCTTACATTCTGCCAATGTTCGCTATTGAGGCGCAAACGCTTAACGGGCGTTATAGTAACAATTAAATTAATATATAAAGGGCTGTCCATTAATTACGTCAACAAAATAGGGGAGAGAGTTTGAAAACGTTTGACAGTTGTTGACAGGTGGAAGGGAGGTCAAGAGAAGTTGACGTCGATAATTTCATTTTTTACAAATGATAAAAAAAGAAATTCCATGGAAAACTATTTCTTTCAATGCAAAAAAGCTTGACAAGCAAAAAACAAGGTCATCATCACCACATTATGACACTCGATGAACAAAAGAAAGGGAAAATGGTCATCGCCGCAAAAATTATAATCTTCTAGACTTTTAGGGAGAGCCGTCACTGATCTTAGTTGGGGGGGGGTCAAAAGTTTTTGACATAATTATAGAGGGGTCACTGAGAGTTGACAGTTGTTGACAAGGCGGAGGGAGTCAAAAATTGCCCAAAAATTGTTTACATAATTGGACAGCTAGTAAATAGCGTAAGCTCCGCCCAGCGTCTCAGCAATGAGAGTATCCAGAACACTCTCTATGGTCGTGAAATTTATGTTACTAATCTATGCTGGTGGGCAAAAAATCGCTGTTGCTAAGGTAAACAAGCGATGGGTGGATCAATTTTGTATCAATTTTGTAGATAATCTACCAATCTCGGCATAACACCATAATGATAGTAGCATGTGTAGTAGTAGGATGTACTACACGACAGAGTGTGATTTGTAAGCCTTCAACGACTCCTTTTTGTAAATGATCCCGGCGTATCGATCAAATAACAGTAAACATCGCCGAACTGTAAGTCGGGCCACACACAGAGGATTCTGTCCATCCAACAGAAATTCCGTACGGATCAGGCAAAATCTTACTAGCACCATCATATGATTCATATCCCAACTTCAGTCTGTAACGCAACTTTGCTTCACGTTGCGTATGGCGACAAACTTTGATCCAAAACAAATTTATTTATACAGGACGCCATTAGAGACAATCTGCTTCTGCCCACCAGTGGGCGGAGCAACCGGAAGTTTATAAATTTGTTGATAAACACTGGATACCCTCATATCAAATCAAAGGATTAATTATAAAATCACGTGACCAAGAGTTTCTATTAGCCAAACACGTCGCGTTTCAGCGTTCCTGACACACACACACACACACACACACACACACACACACACACACACACACATATATATATATATATATATATATATATATAGTTGTGAGATCCTCTTGTGTGTGGTTTATTTACTTATGTTATGTTGAATCGCTAGGTGGCTGCGAGAGCGAGGGGCGTCGCTCTCTTCCGGTTTTATGTTTGATGGAACTTTGTAGAGATTAAAGATTAGTTCGAAAATCCATTCAATCATATCTCGTTTTGCGACATTGCGCTGCAGAAACCCTCAACAATACAATAATATATATATATATATATATATATATATATATATATATATATATATCATTGTTTCCAATTGCACATACACACATTCACAGGTCTCAATAAACTATAAAAATCTATGGCTAAGGCGAGTGAAACTATAAGTAAGGAAGTAATAGATTCTACGAATATTCTGGAATGATCGATGCCTTGGAATTATTATTAAAGGATTTAAACCGGTTGAGCGGTGACCTTGAAACGTCCTCTGTTTGGAGCGATCCGATTCTGAGGATCGAGATCTTCTTTCCGGATCCCTTTTCCACCTGATCCCCTCCGCGCCGAACGCTGAACCGCCTCGAGTCCGCGATGGTCGTCGTCTCTCCGTTCGATCGAATCCGTCGCCAGACAAAAGACCGGAAGTGACAATCCACATTCCGCCGGTGGTGGTCGTCGTCGTCGTCGTCGGAAGTAGATGTCGCCTCGGCGGAAGTCATGTGACCTCTCGACGACGTAGAGAGGGGATGAGAAGAGGGAGGGGAGGAGGAGGTTGGACGCAGAGCAGAGACAACGTCTCGTTCAGCCGAGCGACAATCGAGCAGGACTCGGTGGGCGATAATAGATGATACATCGAATCTGACAAACGGAAATGAAAACAGAATGATCCCGCGACGTTATTCCGCTTCCGATGCTAATATCTCGTCGGTCGCCGTGACCTCTGACCCCTCCGCATTCGGACCACGTGACGACGACGATGGCGCCGTCAAACTGCATCAACGCACAGTGTGGACGTAAGTTGTATACGATCGTATGTTGCACATATGGCCGTATGCTGTATACGTACATATGTTGTTCGGTAATATGTGGTTATAATCCAGGTCCGCAGTGCTATTCCCAGGCGAAAGTGCATGCTTTCAACATACGAATATTTAGAAAGAATTCTTTTATAATGAAAAAAGAAAATGCCGAATTTCGCCTAAACAATATTATCTGAGCATTCGAGAGGGCGTTAAAATAAAACGAACCAATTAAACGAATCACACGTCTTTCAAATTCAAAACTCTAGGCAACACGAAATTACGATTTTCTTACATTTACGATTACGATTACCATTATGTCAGCAAAGTCCTGGCCATACATAGTTAGATAACCCCACATCAACAGACATCCTTCTCAGAACTAGTTTCCTCTAATACGACTTCAAATCATATGTTTATTATTGTTTCTTATTATAAAATATGCGATCCGGTAAGAAAATGCGTTCCAAACAGACCGAGCAATTATATAGGGCAAAAAGAGGTTCATTTAAATGTTTTGATTAATTAATTATCAGAATTTCGGAAGGCGGTTCTGTAACATTCTCTTCCGTCCATCGACTTCGGTGATGCGCCTTTGCAGAAAGCAACGCAGGGCGACACATTCATTTGAATCATTTCAAAATCTTAACTAATAAACTACCTTAGGTCTTGTTAGGAAAATATTTTACACAGATCAGAAGTAGAAGGCTGAAGGTCAATTCAAGGCCAAGGTCAAGGCCAACTGAACTTAAGTAACACAGGAATAACTGCAAGACCAAGTACCGCATTCAGAAGGCCAAGTATTTCAGACTTTCAGTAATCAAGTACAACGGAAAATTGAAACCTATTTACATGCATGCATTCAACCAACCCAGACAATAATAAGCCTGGCCACGAGGGGGAAATGGTGGGGGCCATGTTCGGACTTAAACCAGTCATGAGATCTGTGCAAGACCGATGAGAACTTTTATCATTAGTAGGGGTTGTGGACATGGGCGGATTTTATTAAAGGCTAGGGTAGGCTTAAGCCTACCCAACTAATCCCACCAAAACAAAACAAAATTGTTTTTTCCAACAGGTCTGTCTAAGCCTCTTTTGTTACTTACTTATTTACATATAAAAGCACAGTGCCACGCATTCAATTCATAGACTTTAATATCACGTGATTCAATATGAATGACGTCATAATTGACGTATGCCGTTGGCCACATAGATTTATTATGCAAACTGGCCTCACTTTCTGATACCATAGACTCTGTCTTGTGATATTAAAGTCTATGTTTGGCCCACTGCTGCTGTTCTAATCTACAGCTATACGTTTTCCTCCTGTTATCGTAATTTATATTAGTTAACAGTAATTATGAATAATTTATAAACAGATGAACAGTCACAGTAACACAGTCAGTCAGTAATATACATGGGCAATCAGATAGTTGTACTACTATCGACAGTTGTCGAAACTATGCTGCTTTGTAAAATACTATAGGCCTAATTACCCTTGTTCATTATAACAGTAACAGAACTACTAACTACAGGTGGTAACTTGTTGAAATTGTCATCAATTCATGGTGATTTCCAAGTGAAAAATGAGATACCTAATCATAAAAATGGCATCAGCTTCTGGGGGGAGGGCAAAGCCCCCCAGACACCCCCATGTTAGCCTACCAAAATCTTAAACTCTAAATCCGCCTAAGGTTGTGGGTGATGTCTTATATACCGGAAAATTTGATCCAAATTTCAATGAGATTTGAATGTAAATGAAGATAACCCTACTTCTTAATGCTAGGGCCTAGCCAAAAATTCCCTGGAAAAACTTAACGGCAAGTTTCATCTGACCTAGTTGGCAGGGCGTAGCGACGTGGGGTGTATATCGGTATATGTACCACCCCAAAATCAGTATAATGTATATAATACAGTAAATATAACACATATATATACACATATATTGTTGCGAACCGACCTTCTTACTTATCTACCAGGATGACTGACGTCGGCCGCTAACAGGATTATCTTTCTCTCAATTAAGGCGGGTGGGTATTCGACTTAGCTTTTTGGCTAAGGTTTTATTATTATATGGCTGATTCCCTCTCTCTACCTCTATCTCTCTCTATCTCTCATGTACTACTTCAATATCTTAGCCCAGGTACTACCTCGATATCTCGTTCAGGTACTACCTCGCTCTTCTGTCAGGTACTACCTCGCCCTTCTGTCAGGTACTACCTCGCTCTTCTGGCTCTTCAGGTACTACCTCTCTGCCTCTTACTTCGGGTACTACCTCAGGTACTACCTAGGGATCTACCGGGCCTTTCCACGGGCTCCTTCCCTCTCCTGACGCGCCGCGGTCTTATCTTTTGACGGGGCACAACCCTGCCCCTTGGGAACCGCTTCCGCGGTGGATTGCCACTTCCCTAGCGGAAATGTAGTACCTCGAAGGTACCTCCACCTATTTGGCACTCCAAGTCGAAACTCAGTATACCAGCCTCGTGGCCATCTAAGGGACCTCTATTTATAGGACTCTGATACTACCTTTAAAGAGGTGTGCTATACTGCAACTACCTATCGGGCTATAACTCAGCAATACCTAGCGCCCTCTACTGGATATTCTATGCCTAACTTCCCTAGGCCTTTCACCTATTTATTGTATAGTTATTATTATTAAAGGTCCTTAATTATTATTAATAATAATTTATTCCTTATTTAAACTACCTAACTGGCCATCAGCGCCATCTAGCGATTACCTTATAAACTATCTTATATTTTATTAATGGATCTCATACTTGCTATTATCAATTTCGCTACACTACCCCGGACTTAGGCACGGGATGGTCCCCATCCCTCATTTAATAGAACAAAAATGTGTGCGGGGAGTGCCTTAGCTTGTTTACAATCAGCACAACTAATCGCAGTTACATAATCAATAGCGTTTTACATCAAGCGTCAATCAAATTAAAGTTTATACAGATTCATATACAATTAAATAAAAGAACAGTTATAAAATGATCGAGCAACTTTAACAATTCTTTAAACAAAATATTTAAGCAATTTCTTTTTGACATCTTTTAGATCCAATCATCGTGACGACGACATTAGCGTCTACAATTAACAAGTACATTTTAAAAATTAAACAATAATGTCTCTCTTTCTTCCATCAGTCCTTTCAATTCTCTTCTAATCTTCTTCTCCCGAGGATGTGTACTCGATTATCAATGAGGAATCCTCTGATTCTGACAGGTTTAAATCCTCTTCCAGCGGAGTGCTACATCTTGCTGACTTCTTCACTTCGCCGCCGAAACTATGTTCTGGAGTTTCGATGACCTCCACTGAATTGTTTGACCCTGCTTGACTTCCAATTTCTACTTCTTCAATTTCCTCTTCTTCAGTCTCCGCTTCTTCTGACGTAGATGCTTTTGTTTCTGCTGTCTCGCGTCTTCCATCCTTTGAAAAATGAGCAGCTACGAGTCTTTCCATTAGCTCTCGTCTTAAGTTGGGACATTCCCGCTTTCCCATTTCAATTAGTTCCTGAAACGTCTTAACGGTGTAAGCTGCTCTACATAACCGGACAAGGTGCTCGGCTTCTTTTGCGACTTGTCCCCAATTCACTGTCTTCATGACTTCGGTCTCTTTGGGACTTTCCACCATCTCGGCGATTGTTCTTGGTTTTTCACGAAAAGAGTCGGACGTGTAGAATTGCGTGTCCACCTGGACTCCTCTTTGACTTCCCTATAGACGTCTTGCTTCCTTTAGACTCTCTTCGTTAATCTCCAATGGCTCCGGAACGTTCTTGGCGTCTCGATGCCGCTCCATACAACTTCTCCGGACTTTTAGTTTCCACATTCCCTCGACATGCTCTTTCTACTGCTCGCACGTCTCTCTTTATGTGCTCCTGTTCAGATCTTCCTTTCTGTACGTCCTGCTTCAGTGGTGATTTTGCAGACTTCGGAAGTGATGATTTCTCTGGAGACTCCACAGTCTCGCTGCTTCTTTGTGTCCTCTGCATGTATCTTGGGATCGTCTGTACCCCGGACTTATCCTTCAAGTTCTCTTTCTGTAGTGTCTTGACTGTAGTCCGTGTGTACATACATCTTTGTTCTTGACTGGTTCTTCGCTCACTAATCTTTCTTCCTCTCATACTCACTTCTCCTGTTTCAAAGTTTATCTGACATTCGTTCTGGACTAGAAATTCCATTCCCAGCACTAATTCTTTTATTTGTTCTGAGACTAAAAAGGTAACGTCTTGATTGCATCCCCAATGGAACTTCATTTTCACTGTTATCTCTCCTTGCGCATCTATTTCGTAGCCATTGGCTGCTAACAATTTTTGTGATGTTGGCTCTAAAGTCATACCTTGAGCTATAGATGCTGGCATCAGGTTAATTTCTGAACCTGTATCTACTAAGCAACGATGTTCCTGACCATTCACGGTTCCTCTTATATATACTGACTTTTCCTTGTTCGTTTGACTTAATATTCCATAGTTTGTTGTGTCTCTAACTGTCTCGGATCTATCACTGCTTCTGCAATTCCTAGCCAAATGCCCTAATTTTTGACATTTGAAACACCGGATTCTCTCCTTCTGTGGACGGTTAGTAAATCTTATTTCGCTGTCTCCACTTATTATTTTCGGCTTTGTCGTATCGCGTTCAGACAACGTTTGTTCTTCTGCTGGTACTGGTATTGGCTCTTTTTCTTTCTTTAGAATTCTCTGTTCCATACTGCTTTTCCAAATTTCCAACATGTGTCTCTGTTCCGCCATAAAATCAGACACTTGCTTCATCAACTTGGAAATTACATCTCTGAACTGTTTGTCTCTCACGTCTGCGGCTCTCTGCAACCAATAACTCAGGGGTTTCTCTACCTTTTGGTTCACCGCATTGCTTCTGTGTTCGTGAGACATCCTTTCTTTTTCAGCATTAAACTGCTTCCTTTCACTCGTCTCTTCTTTGACTGTTCCTCTTGTGAATGTTCGTACATCCACTGGGTCGTTGGGACTTCGACCAACATACTTCTTAATATCAGGCCTCCGTCGTGCAGTGACGTTCGCCTCATCTAACTGGAACAGTTTATCTAGGCTGTATACTTCTGTCTCTGGGTTTGACTTCATAGTACCTTCGTACCTTGCTGGTCCAATCGACCACAGTCTCAAATCCACACTTAATGAATCTACCACACTTAATGACTCTACCACTTAATGACTTCACCCCACTTAATGACTTCACCCCACTTCTGCTGTACCAAATCTGTTGCGAACCGACCTTCTTACTTATCTACCAGGATGACTGACGTCGGCCGCTAACAGGATTATCTTTCTCTCAATTAAGGCGGGTGGGTATTCGACTTAGCTTTTTGGCTAAGGTTTTATTATTATATGTTTTGGCTGATTCCCTCTCTCTACCTCTATCTCTCTCTATCTCTCATGTACTACTTCAATATCTTAGCCCAGGTACTACCTCGATATCTCGTTCAGGTACTACCTCGCTCTTCTGTCAGGTACTACCTCGCCCTTCTGTCAGGTACTACCTCGCTCTTCTGGCTCTTCAGGTACTACCTCTCTGCCTCTTACTTCGGGTACTACCTCAGGTACTACCTAGGGATCTACCGGGCCTTTCCACGGGCTCCTTCCTCTCCTGAATGGTCTTATCTTTGACGGGGCACAACCCTGCCCTTGGGAACCGCTTCCGCGGTGGATTGCCACTTCCTAGCGGAAATGTAGTACCTCAGAAGGTACCTCCACCTATTTGGCACTCCAAGTCGAAACTCAGTATACCAGCCTCGTGGCCATCTAAGGGACCTCTATTTATAGGACTCTGATACTAAATTTTTAAAGAGGTGTGCTATACTGCAACTACCTATCGGGCTATAACTCAGCAATACCTAGCGCCCTCTACTGGATATTCTATGCCTAAAGGCCTTTCACCTATTTATTGTATAGTTATTATTATTAAAGGTCCTTAATTATTATTAATAATAATTTATTCCTTATTTAAACTACCTAACTGGCCATCAGCGCCATCTAGCGATTACCTTATAAACTATCTTATATTTTATTAATGGATCTCATACTTGCTATTATCAATTTACTACAATATAACACATACAATATATATATATATATATATATATATATATATATATTAAATGTAACAAATATAGGCCTACCCTCCAGATTTATATGTCCCAAATAAAATTCCGGGCTACGCAATTGCTAGTTGGCCTGTATGGTGACCCTATTCTAGAACCCTGGCCAGGGCCGCCGAGAGAAATTTTGGGGCCCTTAAGAAAAAATTATCAAGTCTCCGAAAAACCTGACAAGCAAAAAACTCTCCTCTCTAAATCAACTCTCCAAAATCAACTCTCCAAAAACAGCCTGACAAGCCATGAGCCCCGGTACAATGTACTGGCTGCACCCCCTCTCCTCAGGCCTGACCCTGGCTACGCCAGTGCGCATAACTATATCCGTGAATCTGTATGCTTTGCCAAGTTTGCCCTCTGTAACCTGTCTATAATATATAGGTATACACAAATGCGTGAGTGTGTGCGTGTGAGTGTGTGCAATACGAACTAGGCTTTCAGTGACGGAATTCTTTTACATTGTACTACATCAACAATTGTATTGTCCGTGAAGCAACAATTTCGAATCTGTCGCTTGTTCCAGGCAAACGGCCCCCCAACCTCTCCTGCCCCTCCTCGATTCTCCTTGCCCATCAATTTTCCGAAGCTATAAAGTCGTAGTTGGACGCCGGGTGGGTGAGTGGGTCGGTGGGAGGGAGGGAGGGAGGGAGGATGGGATTGGAGTGGGTGGGAGTGTGTCGTTGACAACTGTGCAGATGTCAGAATGAGGGTCTGATTAATGCGAGAACAGATTGGAAATGCAACGAGTGTCGACGACGAATGCAAAATGCAAATGGCCGACACGTCCAGAGATCGCTTCCTTCGCATTTACATTGACGACGCGTGTAATTGAACAACCGCCGACTGTGCCGCCGCTCGAGGTTTTTTCAAAATCCCGTAGATGCTAACCGAAGAATTCGGTTCCTCGATTTCTCGGGATTATTTCGTGAGTGACAGTCCGCTTTTTCAGTAGCAGCCCCGTCGAGCTCGCGTATCTCTTTAGATCGGTTTTTAAAAAAATGCTCGTTAAAGAGTGATTTAGCAGTGAACCAATTTTCCATTTCAGTTAAAAACTTCATGAAATCTTCGTTCTGACTGTAATTTTGAGCGATTTAGGCCTACAAGTTCTTCGATTTGCTCAACTGCCGTTCAAAAGTAAGTCTTTGTCTTGTGTGCACCAAAATGACAACGACTAACAATCAGCGAACTTTTATTACGGTCAAAGACCAGATTTAGAAACGGTCGGTGTTCTAACTGCTGTTTCTGCATGCAAATGCAATTGTCGAGACTTTTTTAAGTGTCGTGGGCTAGCGTTGCACAGCACTTCAACGATCATTACCCAGACCATATTAAGTTTCACTTCCCATCGTTGGCAGATGGATCGGTGATACGAGAATATATCCAACCTGTTGAGCTCCAGAAGACGCCTTCTTCAGCCAATTCAAAATTTAAGAAACTCATCTACGGTGTAGACGATCAAATGCAAATCAGCCATTTCTTGCTTTTCTTCGATCTTTTACGATTAAATGCAGCCTAAGCCCTCTACGAATTTCTAGGACCTTGCCTATTTAGCAAATATTGAAAGCTACGCTGATAAAGTTACGGTTAAGACCGATTTAGCTGCGTTCAACTGCGGAGTATTTGTCAACAGTAACTAACCTTTTAAACTACAGTATTTAGGACAAGGCATAGATGTTGCAAACGTCAAATCTAAAATTTAAAAACGTAAAAACGCGTTTTTTCTTTAAAAAATAAAATCCGTAAAAAACGTTGAAAAAACGTTCATTTACTTTTTAGCCAAAACAAAAATTAACATGTTAATTTTCTTCTGTGGTGGCGTAATTAGTCTATAAACGAAGAAAAGCAAGACAACGAGAAACACTCATTAGTAGGCCTAATTCAGAAAACGCTATAGTAGGCCTATTTAGTTATTGTGACAATTTGTTAATAGTTTTTTTGAATAAATATTAATAACATTGTCCTGGCGCCAAATTAATTAGCTCCTCTAAAACCATATACAGTCAAGACACGAAGCGATCATCTTAGGTTTAACGTAAACGTATCACCTTCAAAACTGGTTAAACTCATTTTCTAAAGAATTCTAAGTAATTGCCGATAATATTTTTAAATACATCGCACCTTTTCGTATAAATTTCGTACACTTTACAACAAAAAACAAGAGAATCCAACTCAATGTGGTTCGTTTTTTGACTTTTCAATATTGCGGCGTTTTGACGCTAAACTTCACGTAGGCCTAATTGAAATTGTGTAACACCTTGATTAACATTTGAAAATTCTGATTCACGGCTTGTCTGACCTATGATCTAGAAATAATGGAAATGCCATATTACAAAAAGCCGTTGAAAAACGCGCAAAAAATAAATAACGTAAAAAATTAAAAAACGTAAAAATCGCGCTTTTTTGTTGGCGAATAAAAAACGTACAAAACGTTTGCTACATCTATGGGACAAGGCATGCGAACAGGTGCAATGGGCAACAAATTGCCAGCAATGAATGCTATTTATTTGAAGGTTTTCAGCTCTGGCGTTCAGATTTTCAACTCTTTAACCATTCGCAGTTTACTTGCAATTAATCGAATTACTTTACAGCACTTAACTTCCAGAGACTCGGTCATGCTGTACCTCATATCACCAGGCGTTTCTTATGCGCGTTTGGTACAAAACCTAGGAATAACCCAATCACTCAGACGCGAGAATTAATGTCCCCCGGAATAATTACCAAACACAACCGTCACCGCCACCACCCCTCACAACACCCGTCACCCATCGGTCACGGACGAACAGTCGCGTTTCGCTGTCACGACCCCCGCGATGACCGCAAAGACAACGGAACACGCATTTTAGCGATCCGCTGACATCGACTGAATAATAGTTATTCATTGCACCATTGAACAACAACAACAGTCGGTGAACCCTCACTTCCGACCTCTGACACGTCAACATTACACGCAACGCCGGGATCGGATAAACCATTGAGCTCCGTCTAAATGGTAATGCAGATCTACGATTCCATGGTTAAACACGTCTAGGGCTACCGCAGTACTATCAGTGTTTATTCTAGCCACCTACTGTAGAGGGGGATCGTTGTGGGGGCTTAAAATGCTTTGCGGGGACATATATGGGGGAGGTCATACTACATTACTTGCTAAAATGTCAAAATTTTGAGGGAATATTCAAACATGGAGGAATTCCCCCAGAGAAGGCCTAGAATAAACACTGAGTACTATTTATTTTTAAAACACTTTAGCTACGCAAATATTACAGACGATGAATCAGAAAAAAGTTAACGACTTTTTAAAATCTCCTGAAGTCTTTGAAAATCTTTCTAAAATTCTTGATGAAAGTTGGATACGGAAAATTAGAGCAAACGTACAAATTAATATTTTAATTGTAAAACTTAGGTCCTTGATTTTGTCAGATTATCGCGCGTATTTTGGGAAATTTTTAGGGATTTTGAAAGAAAAACAACTTCTACAATAATAATAATATTAATAATAATAATAATAATCTATAATCTTTATTCGTGACAAGCACAGCATCAAAAAATAGTACACAAACAAGAAATAATACAAATCAACTGAACAAAAACCAAATAAAATCAAACTAATAGTAAACTAATAGAAAGGTTGCCAAATTTGAAGAAAATAGATTTTTGACCGTAAAATTTCAAAGTTGAAATACAGAATTTGGAAGGACGTTCACATATTAATAGTCTCGCATCGCGCATCTGTAATAACTTCACTTTCAATAAATTTATTTTAGGCATTTTAAAACCGAATAATATAGGTTGGTTTAATTCTGCAATGTTTCGTTTTTCCACGTTATTTGAAGTTCAACAATGCGGAAGCCAGGAAGATATCCAGAAGCCAATTCCACACATCCATCCATCCTTCCTTCCTTCCTTCATTTCGCTCTCCCTCTCTTCCCCCTTCCGTTTTACCTTCCTTCCTTCCTTCTTTTCCTCCTTTCTTCTTTCTTTCCTTCTTTCAATCCTTCATCTTTCCATATTTCCCTGTACGACGGCAGTTTCACAACTCTCAATATTCCTTTGATATCTCTGTCTGTCTGTCTGTCTGTCTGTCTGTCTGTCTGTCTGTCTGTCTGTCTGTCTGTCTGTCTGTCTGTCTGTCTGTCTGTCTGTCTGTCTGTCTGTCTGTCTGTCTGTCTGTCTGTCTGTCTGTCTGTCTGTCTGTCTGTCTGTCTGTCTGTCTGTCTGTCTGTCTGTCTGTCTGTCTGTCTGTCTGTCTGTCTGTCTGTCTGTCTGTCTGTCTGTCTGTCTGTCTGTCTGTCTGTCTGTCTGTCTGTCTGTCTGTCTGTCTGTCTGTCTGTCTGTCTGTCTGTCTGTCTGTCTGTCTGTCTGTCTGTCTGTATCGGTCGCTATCCCTCTTTCTCCCTCTATCATTTTCCGACTAAACAAACGAGAAATTGTCGTTGCATTTCTTAAGCAAACAACAACGAAATTGATCGACTGAAGAGAGAAGAACCGAGGAAATATTTACTTCCAACATCGAATTATACAAATATAATATACAGAATATACAAATATAATATACAGAATATACAAAACTCTACGACACAGCTGATGGCCGTTAGGCACATCTCACGACTTGTCCTTTTCACCTCTCTCTCTCTCTCTCTCTCTCTCTCTCTCTCTCTCTCTCTCTCTCTCTCTCTCTCTCTCTCTCTCTCTCTTTCCATCTCACACACACTCTATCTCTGTCTCACTGTTTCTGCCTGTCTCTGTCTCTGTCACTGTCTCTGTCTGTCTGTCTCTCTCTCTCGCGCGCGCGCCCGCGCTTTCTCTCTGTCTGTCTCTCTATCTCCCTCTGTCCCTGTCTCTGTTTCTGTCTCTCTATCTCTCTCTGTTTCTCTTTCTCTCTATCTCTTTCTATCTATCTTTGTCCATGTCTCTGTCTCTGTCACTCTGTCTGCTTGTCTGTCTGAATGTGTCTCTCTGTCTGTCTCTCTGTCTGTCTCTCTGTCTCTGTCTCTCTGTCTGTCTTGCGCGCTTTCTTTCTTTCTATCTTCTCTCTATCTCTCTGTCCCTGTCTGTCTATCTCTGTCTCTGTCTCTGTCTCTGTCTCTCTCTCTCTCTCTCTGTCCCTGTCCCTGTGTCTCTGTCTCTCCCAACGTCATATTCGCCTTGGAGAACGATCAATGTGTGGTAGGACCGATTAGCGGTCTTCGAATTTGACGAATCAAACGAGACAAATCACTTCACTCACTAGACGCCGGTTGATGGAACGGCAGAGACTAACGCCTTCAAAATATTCCACAGTCGATCAAAAGTCGTCCACAATCGACCGCCGCCGTCGTTTCACGGTTTCAGTTATTTTAACCAATACGATTACAAGTGAAGTTCTATAATCATGTAAATGAAATATTTACTTACGACATTGTTGTATTTGTTACGTTGGGAATTGAACTGCTTTTCACTGGTCGACACCCAGTTGGGTGGATCAACAATTTTGAATATTGCATGTCTGGGTCTCGTAGATTTTGGGGTTGTAGCGTTCTCACCTCTCGGCAATTTTTTTACAAATCCACCCTTGAATCCTATGACCAGGGACGTAGCGACGGGGGAAGTATATCGGTGTATATATATACCCCCAAAATCAGTATATATATATATATTAAGATTTATTATATATTATATTATATATATATATATAATATAAAATTTATCATATTTATTATATATACCCGACTAAATTTACCTAAACCTATACCCATCCACCGGCCCCCTCCCCAATCAAATTCCAGGCTACGTCCCTGTCTATGACCTTAATTGCCTAAGTTATCTCCACGAATCCGTCCGATGATCTTATTTCATGATCTGCATGATCAGCATGTTCGCATTGCAAATTCATTACAAATTTTTAGAGCAAGATTAAAACCCATCGTTTTGATCTAATAGACTGTCACCCGTTTGTCCGGCCGGATACCCTGGATTTGACCTGGATCTGAAGTGGTTTGGTTTCATCGGTTGATGACGGAAATACGAAGTTTAAGATTAGATTAGATGATTGTCTCCGGAATGGGTTTCAGACGGAAGACGTTTGTTTAGTTCGCTGTATCGTCTTTTCGCCGTCTTTACGTTTTCCTTGAATTGCAGAATTACCAAAATAATGAAAGCGACGAAGAAAATGTAATTGAATCCCGAATGCAGCCAGATGGGGTTGCGTGACCATTTGCCGTTAGAACAACGAAGTAACCCGTTAAGCAGCGTCGTCGAGCGCGGCTTAATACGTGGATGGGTGACCGCCCTGGAATCGAGTCTTGGTGCCATCGGCCAACTCAACTGTTCATCGTCTTGAATGGGCTCTCGGCCAGAGATCGACAACCTTTGGTAGCATTGAGCCAATTGTTACAGGTTTAATTTATTCATCGGGTAAACAGCAATAATTAATCTATCAGAGTCGGCCCAAGGTTGCCATGGTTAAACTAAACACGGTAAAGCAGTTTAGGTTTGAGAAAAGTCTCTTTTTTACAGCAGCGTCTGGAAGGTTCATTGGCCCCAGTGGCGTCAATCCCGCGAGGGTCCTTGGGTCCGGACCCTCACAAAATGTGGTTGTGAGGATCCATAAGGCATTAGAGTGATTAGACCTTCACAAAAATCTGAATAAATCTACATTGTAGGCCCTACGTTGTACGAGTATTTAATAAATTGTTGCGTGGAGTCGATAATTAATACAATGTAGATATAATCAGCAAATGGTATTTGGAACATTAATAAGTAATAAGAATGGTGCTAAAAGAGTACATGATGCACTACTTCAGCATAGCACAAGCTGACACAACAGGTGGACCCTCACAACTTTTACTACAGATTGACGCATGCACTGATTGGCCCTCACGCTGTCAATACAATGACTGGTTTAGCACCTTTACACCACAGTAATACTGTATTAGTCTTTTTAGCCTTCCGCGTGTCACTGAAATTCGCGATGCGTGTCGCGTTGTCTGGTCAAGTCGAAGGTAAAATGAGTGGCGGCGTTAAACTGGGAAGGTAAAACGCAGATTTAGAGAAAATGAGCTAGAACCCATTCTAGATTCATAGCCAAAGGCAGTGGCGTAGCCAAGATTTCCGGAAGGGTGGGTTTGGTTTTTTTGACTTTTGACCGTAACCAACTTTCGAAAAATCTCGACAAGCAGAAAAGGTCATCCTATGTATCTATCCTATGTTTTTCCTTCTAAAATGTTTCCTTTCAGATGCTCTCAAGCAAAAAAGGTCGTGACGCCTATGGCTTAAAAATAATCATTTGAAATAATAATAATAATAATAATAATAATAATAATAATAATAATAATAATAAGCAGCGATGGCAGTAGCAGCAGCAGTAGCAGCAGTAGTAGCAGTAGTAGTAGTAGTAGTAGTAGTAGTAGCAGCAGTAGCAGTAGTAGTAGTAGCAGCAGCAGCAGCAGCAGCAGCAGCAGCAGCAGGCAGCAGCAACAGCAGCAGCAGCAGCAGCAGCAGCAGCAGCAGTAGCAGTAGTAGTAGTAGTAGTAGTAGTAGTAGTAGTAGTAGTAGTAGTAGTAGTAGTAGTAGTAGTAGTAGTAGTAGTAGTAGTAGTAGTAGTAGTAGTACCATTTCTAATACCCTAAGCCCTTCTAAGGCATCGATCGATGTCACTCTAAATCCAAACCGTAAGAACGACGATGCAGATAAATCGAGATATCAGACAGTTTGTGGAGACATTCTGTTATCTCTGAATCCAAACGAATGCAAGTTATCAATCAAACAGCCATGGCAAAATATATCCAATAATATACAGCGTTCACTTATTCTTCTGGTCTGCAGTCGCTCCATTGGTGTCTCAGTCGCTGTCTCTGGTGCAACTCCTACGGCAGTGTCAAAGAGCTTTCCCAGTATAGGCACGGTTCCAGAGGATTTGGACAGCAGCTGCCTGGCTGCTGAGCGATTCTCCGCATCAGCCATTTGGATGGAAGGTGGTGAAACATCTCTAACAGTTTATGAAGACCACCAACGTAGTCTATTGGATTTATTTCCTCTCTCCTCCGGATGTGGCTGCAGCAATGGCTATGACTGACTTCCGCCTGTGAGAAGACTCTCTCTCTCTCTCTCTCTCTCTCTCTCTCTCTCTCTCTCTCTCTCTCTCTCTCTCCTCTTGCAAGCAGACTGTGCCTACCGGATTGATGTTTTTACACTGATAATAAAACGATTTTTTATAGCGCCTGGCTCTTCCCAGGAATGAAATAACAACAGCTGATTTATCTACCGTCTTTTGACACGTGTTCTGTGTGTCCTGAGAAATCCTTCGAAATTGAGGAACCCCAAGGGACTGGGGGGAGATGGTATGCAGAGGCGACAATCCCCTCGTTGTATTCAAATCCCTTCCCATAATCTCTCGTAGCTTTGGTCAAATCCTACCCTCCAAGCATCGATTATTCGTGTAATCGATTAATCGACGTCAATAATCGAATATTAATTGATTATTCGTTGGAAATCCACACGCAGCTCGTTTGGGAAATTATTTTGATACCGTTTTTAATGACACGGTTTTATTTATTTATTTATTTTTACAAACTCTCAGTGCTGAAAATTCAGTGCTACTAATATCCACTGTTATTGTTACATGGTCAATAGCGCACGTTATTAACCACGTAATAATAGCATGTAACCTTGTCCAAGGTCGCATCGCAGTGACTGGGATCAGATCGCACATACTATACCCTCCGGTTGCGTGGCAAGAATTCTACCACTACTCCACCTCAAACTCCCCACACACACACACTGCATTGCTCCATCGACTGTTGTGACTTGAGCAGAGTTTTCTAGACATCGGGAGCGCATTGGGACGGTTGTCTGTGATCGCGTGATTCTTGGAAACTCTCGTTTGGAGTCCATTCACTTTCCTCTCGAACACGATCGAAACACACGCTGTGTTAACCTTTGACCTGTGATGCAATTTCAGTGAAAATGCTCGTGCGGCAAAACTATGTTAATTAAAGATTCCAAGCGGAACTTGACTACTGTAACTGACTCTCGCATTCATACAGAATTTGTCATGCGCGGACTTTGGCCACGAACAGTGTAATTCACGACAACAACAAAAACGTCAGCAGCAGCGACGACGACGACGACGACGTTGTTGTTGTTGTTGCTGCTGATGATGTTAATGCTGCTGCTGATGATGATGATGATGATGTTGATGTTGATCATGCTGCTGCTGCTGATGATGATGATGATCGGTCTGCTTGCTATACAGGTGTGATTCCACGTTGGGAATGGCTGGAGATGCATTCTTTCACCAGCCCACCAAAATGCGTCTTTAATGGAAGATGATCGTCTAAACGGATTAGCCTTGATGTATATCCACAAAGATATGGACATATCCATAGACACTGTCATCGACAAATTCGCATCCAGAGAAAACGATTTTTCATGACTTTGACAAAATTCATTGTCAATTCAAATTTTATAAATCAAATCTACAGATTTCTTCTAAACCGTTTACATATAAATCCTTTGACAATTGGCGGGATCTTCGTAGAAATTCATTGCACCCCTCACCAAGAGTTCTTGGCACCGCCACTGTTGCTATACATTTGACATCCCTTGTTGATAACATTTCCTATTAAATGTTTTTTCTCTTAATTTCTTCACAAAGATCTCTTTTAGAAAGAGCAAAGACTCTGTTGACGACTGATTAATTAACTCTCAGAGGTCCAAGCGCTGTGCGGTCGATCGAAGCCTCTCTCTGTCTGTCTCTGTCTCTGTCTCTGTCTCTGTCTCTGTCTCTGTCTCTCTGTCTCTCTCTGTCTGTCTGTCTGTCTGTCTCTCTCTCTCTCTCTCTCTCTCTCTCTCTCTATATATATATATATATATATATATATATATTATACCTGTATATATATACATCTGTGTGTGTATTATATACATATTATATATATATATATATATATATATATATACATATACATGCCTAATTGACAATTTCTGTCTTAAGTCCTCTGGAACTAAGTACTGAGGGTGATGAGGGTATATAAATATATATATATATATATATATATATATATATATATATATATATATATATATAATGTATAAGGCGTACTGCGATTGATTAAATCGATTTCTAAATGGAAATCAACGAACGTACAATGGAAACAGATCGAAGTGTGGTGGTGGTGGTGGTGGTGATGGTGGGAGGAGGGAGGGAGGAGGGGGGTCGCCCGAATCTACAGCACGCGACCAATCCGTTAGCAGGTGTCTATTTTTCTGTCTATTTGTGGCAGGCGGCCAATATTTGACGAGAATTCACTCACACCCATTGATTACGTCGTCGTCGTCGTCGTCGTTCGTTATCATAGTCGTCGTTGTCGGTGTCGTATTCAGGTGTGTCTTAACCTGTCCTCTTGCTCAACACCGTGTTATGTATCGCTGGATATATATTATAGACAACGGCGGAGAGGTGTCTATTCAAACATTGACGGAGGAGGGTGGAGTGGGGGGGAGGAGGAGGAGAGGTGAGTTGGTATTCAGATATTGACCACACACACACCCTGTGCTATGCTAAGAGGGGACCGGTCACCATCTTCATCTCGCCCTATACTGTATATAAGCAGGGTCTGTCGATGGCTACATGATTTGATCAACAATTCACTGTATGCCATTTGATAAACTTCGCCCGAATAATCCGAATCTTTCATCTGGATCAGAGCAATTAGAATCCGGTAAATGCGTTGAAGTACTTAGAGCATGGCAAGTTGGCAACATCAGATTTTCTTTCCTTTCTTTTCATCCTTTTTCACTTCCCCTTCACCTTCTCGTCATCATTTTATAATAATAATAATAATAATAATAATAATAATAATAATAATAATAATAATAATAATAATAATAGGCCTTATAATAATAGGCATAATAATAATAATAATAATAATAATAATAATAATAATAATAATAATAATAATAATAATAATAATAATAATAATAATAATAATAATGTTATATCAGCCCGGGTTCAACCCCCTGGCGGTCAGAGAATTTTTTCTCGGGCAGTTTCATGTTCGCGGAGACGGAGTGGAAGCTAAAATGGTGTGTGTAATGTATCAAGTTTCGCTGTGCTCTGATACGTCAGCGGCGATAGACAGTGGAGTGTCTACCATGAATGACCGCTATTCTAAAATACCCGACAAAGCAGCCGCACACAATTATCAGAACACGTTCAACAACCGGTTGATTACAGGGACAGAGGACAGAACAGAAAGGGGGCAGTTGAGTGCGGAGATAAAGCTACTTTGTATGTATTCAGGTCGCAGGCGTTAAAGTAATAAGCTAAAGAAATTCACGAGAAATTGCATCATATATTACTATTATTCAGTGACGTAGCCAGGATTTGCGAAAGGGGGTTTGGTTTTGGGTATTGACCGTGACCAAGTTTGCAAAAATCCTGACAAGCAAAAAAACGTTATAACCTCTACAGTAGTTTTTTTAGCTGACAAGCAAAAACAGGTCCTCACCTCTTACTTAAACCTTTGCAATCTATAGCCAGAGGGTTTTGACTCCCAAAGTCGCGTCAACAAATTAAAAATGCATGGAAATTAACAAAAATTTTCGGCAGTCAAGGGGGGGTTTGACCTCCCAAACCCCCTTGCCTACGCCACTGCTATTATTAGTCATTTCTACTCCTTTTACCAACATTTCTGGACATTTGGATTTGGAATAATGTGTTTTCTTCGTAACTTCCTGACGAACAGGTCAAGTACAAACCTCCTCTCTGCTTCGTTGATTGCGTCTTGTTCGTCTTTGTGTCAATGCTTTTGCTTTTTCTAATCTCTTCATCTCACTTAAATAGTCGCATATCAGTTACCATTTGTGACAGTGATATATGTATATCCCTGTATATCTGTCTGTCTCTGTCTGCCTGTCCCTCAGTCTGTCTCTGACTCTGTCTTCTGGTGTTTGTTTCTGTCATATTCCTCCTCCATCTGCATCCAGGAAGTCCGTGCAATAGGACTTAATTTTTGTGGGTTGAATAGAAAATTATTGAACAAAATTTGTTGTTGATTACAGTGGCGGATCAAGAATTTGGCAAGTGGAGGGGCCGCTGAGATGGCAACTTCTAAGCATGGGGCCAACCATTCGTTGATGAGTATGCAGAAGTACGTATAGGGTCTCAACTGGGGGAAGCAGTGGGGGCAGGCATTCAGTAGGGGGCACGCTCCCGGAACTGTTTTCACTTTCTTATTATGCACACTGGCTTTAAGAGATATTGATCTGGTGGTTTCTCTGATGGTCTGTTGTCGAAATCTCTGGTAATTTCTTCACATACCGGTTCCCCGAAGGTGGGTTTTTAGAGTGGGCACGGGTCGAGTTGGGGACGCACAAGGAGTGGGTCTCTGCCCCCCGGCAAGACAGCGTTACACTCATTTGAATTCCAAAGAGTTGGCTAAACCTTATGAAAGAACAAGAAAGGGGACGTTAAAAATGAAGATCACAACTGGAAAATATGTAAAAGTCAGAAAATTCTGAAAAAGGCCGACATTGTAGCTGATAAATATCATCTACAATTTGAAGAAAAGTCGAAGATTTTTCCTAAAGACTGTCAAATATTTCTAAACCTCAAACATCGTAGATCCATCTCCATCCATGTCCCTGACAAAGTGTTTAATTACTCAGAAAATGTAGGTGTCAGAATGCTTCTCAGTCAACCGTCCGAACCCTTCACCCTCACAGTATCTCTCTATGGACGCCCACTTTTGTCTTAAATCATATTTAAATTCCGGCCGCTCAATCGATGGTTTGGGGACTGTCCATTAATTACGTCAACAAAATATTTTTTCAATAATTTTTATAAATTAATTAATTAATTTCCATAATTCTATTTTACTATAAAAGCCAGCAAAACAAACTATTTTTAGCTGTTAGGGGAAGAGTTGAAAGTTTTTGACATAATTTCAATATGGGGTCTCTGAAAGTTTGACAGTTGTTGACACAGGTGGGTCAAATATTGCCTGAAATGTTTTGACACAATTAATGTGCAGCCGTTTGTAAGGGAGTTCAAACTTCAAGGTTTTTGACATCATTTCATTTTAGGGGTCACCGAAAGTTTGACAGTTGTTGTCAAGGGGAAGGCGGAGTCAAAAAATGCCAAAAAAATGTTGACGTAATTAATGGACATTCGCTTTTTTTTGCTCACCTGTTGCTCCGATCTGAAGGAAGACGAAAACGACGGCCGGAAACCAGCAACAGTTTCCGGTAAGCGCCTTAAGAGTGAAACTCCACCGACGACAGAAACTCACGACGAGGTCTTCTCTCTTATTCCTGGTCATCCTCTAAGGGCGCAGTTGAACTGTCTTCGATCCGGACAATGCTGCTGCTGCTGCTGTTGCTGCTGTTGTTGGGTGACTTCTCTGAGCGTCGAGCGCTTGCAAACGCGTTTGCTGGCGGCGCTTGCTGGGATCTCTCCGGCGCTTATAACGGGGTCTGAGAACGCAGCGGGGGTCCACAGGGCGCCGATTTGCTGTCGACAGAAGCCGGGCGATAGTCGGCGGCGGCGGCGGTGATGATGATGATTATCATGATGATAGTGTGCATGATGCATGACAGCGGGATACATCCTGACAGCTACTCCGAAATCGCTGAATTCTCGGTAGATCTACCGGTTTTTGGCTCCAACAGGGCGTCAGAATTTTTTACAGCATCTAGTTTTTTGCAGTTTTATTTATCAACTGGTTTTTGGTTAATTTTTATTTTGCGTTCTAAGAAGTCCGTCGGTTTAAAATTAGGCCTAGATTTCCCGAATAGGCCCCTACCTGGGTTTTGCAGCACGGAAGGCAACTTTTTGTTCAAAAATAATCATTTAGAAAATTTATCAACGTTTTACCTTCTATGTTTTCGGAAATTTTGACGAAATACATAATTTCATTCAAATCTAAGAATTTCAAAAACCTGCTTCCATTCATTGCGAGAGTTCCTATTGAAGTTTGTAGTATCTGTTTTGTGAAATCTGTAGTGGCAGCATCGCTTCCCAGTGTTTATACCTTTTAAATTAGAGTGCGGGTGGGGGAGTGCGGGTGGGTTGGGGCGGGGAGAGTGGTGAGGCAGGTGAGACGCTGTGATCCGTGCAACACCCTCCCTCCGTCTCAGTGGTGTTCCGCGAATACCTTTCATTCTACTGCCTTGTATCTACTGTATGCACCGCAGTCTCGCACCCAGGTGATCCTCTACCTTCCATCAATCACTAACATTAATCTGATAAACAGATCAAAGATACGAGAGAGAGAGAGAGAGAGAGAGAGAGAGAGAGACAGACAGACAGACAGACAGACAGACAGACAGACAGACAGACAGACAGAGACAGAGACAGACAGAGACAGAGACAGAGAGACAGAGAGAGAGAGACAGAGACAGGCAGACAGAGAGGCAGAAAGATGCGCAGAAGGATAAAAACTAAGACGAGTATCATATGTTGAATGAAAAGTCCTAGTGGCAGCACCGTCGAAGGAACTGGGATGATTATTGCTGGCGCACTGCAGAGTGCAGAGTGTAAAACGCAGCAGCGGAAGAGTGTTTACGTTTCGATCTCTCGTTCGAAAAACCATTCACTTTTGCTTCGTCCATTTGAATCCAGCAAAGGGAGCTCAATTTCTGCCTGTCTGTCTCTCTCTCTCTGTCTCTCTGTTTGCATCTCTGTATCCGTCTCTGTTTCTGTCTGTCTGTCTCTCCGTCCTCCGTCCGTCCGTCTCTGCCTCTCTGTCTCCGTTTCTGTTTCTGTGTCTTTGTTTGTCTATCTGTCTGTCTCTCTGTGTCTCTGTGCCTGCCTGTCTGTCTGTCTGTCTCTCTCTTTCTCTCTCTTCTGTCTCTGTCGATCTCTCTCTCTCTCTCTGTCTCTCTGTCTCTCTGTCTCTCTGTTTCTGTCTGTCTCTGTCTTTGTCTGTCTGTCTCTCTCTGTGTCCGTCTGTCTGTCTCTGTCTCTGTGTCCGTCTGTCTCTCTGTGTCTGTCTGTCTGTCTCTTTCTCTCTCTCTGTCTCTGTAGTCTCTCTCTCTCTCTCTCTCTCTCTCTCTCTCGGGGTCCTCTCTCTCTCTGTGAGCAGGAAGTCACTCTCTCTTCGGGGTCCCGTGGGTCCCGTCCTGTTGAGCAGGAAGTGTTTGCACGGCAGAAGAAGATCTCTCGTAACTTGTAAGCAATACGTCCCGATATAAGGCCGCCTACTTCCCATCCAATTTATCAACCAGTGATCAACATAGTAATCGAATCACGGCAAAATACATCTTGTAATTGAAATTAGGCCAATTATATTGCGCTGTAAAAAGTAGCCCATTTATAAAATATGCAGAATCGTGTATCATAATTATATTCTAAAAGCAAATTTTCTAGTGAACACAGTCATATTAAAACTTTAATTAAAATCGGTCTGAAAAAGTTATAGCCAAATGCAGAGGAGTGACCGGCGGGTCCCGATTTAATTAGACACCGTGTAGGCTATGTATGTATAGGAAAATAGGTAAAGGTAGTCCCATACTCGATTTTCGAGATTTTTGGGGCCGGTGCTGATCTCCGGTATTTGGCAAGCAGCGACGCAGGTGGCCTACGCCATTAATCTAGAGTAGGTTGCCATTACTTTCTCTAGACCTGCGTTTCCAGCTGTCGCAGCTGAAAGAAGCGCTTTTACTATTATTTTAATTTTTTCGACTTCCTAAAAATTTTGCGATGTAAAAATGGCGTCGCTTAGAACCTCACACCAGCCGGCACCACGATTAGATCCCGGGATGGTCATCCATTTTTTTATAGTACGTTGCGCGCGCAACGACGTTGCCAGAAATTAACGTCGGTGTTCTGACGTCCTTGCGACCTTTAATAAAAACAACAGCGTCTGAGCGCGCAAGGACATCGTTTTGAAATTATTACATTGCATGTGTTGAGATGTTGCAATAGTACGTCTATAAGTATGGTAACAGTTGAATTTGACAGCCGCCGAGATTTCCCAGAAATTTGAAATGGATCATTTTTGGATCGGCGCAAGGTGAAAAGACATTCCGGAAAACAACGGGAGTGCAGTCCATGAACGTTTTTCGCGTTTGTTACATCTACATATCCGACATTTTCCAGACCCCAGTTCGTTGCTCAATTTAATAAATTGTTGGTTGGTTTTCAATTTTATGAAATCGCCGTGAAAAAATTTGTTTGTTTACCACTCCGTCCTAAAATAGACTATAGCTCAGCGGTTCTCAACCTGCGTTTTCTTTGCAGCCCAGCGACGGGGGTCGAATTATCGACGCCTAAGCGATGGTCGCCTGAGACCATTGGCAACGATTAGATTGGGATGGTCATCCATCCTTGTTATCGACGTAGCAAAATTTATTCTGTTGAAAAGGTTACTAATTTTAAAGAGACATCGTATTTGTCGTTTGAGCGTAAATGCAGACCATAGAATCAGAATAATTTCAAACATTTAAGTTAACCGTTATGGCGGGCATTATTTTTAAAGCAGTTAACAGCACATTGTGAACAGAAAATAATTTTAGGGTTGGGGTTGCCGCTGAGCAGTGGTTGAAATTAAAGAAATCGCAGGCATTATAGAGGTTAAAAAGACTATAGCTGAAAGCCTGAGCGTTCTTGTCCTCACAGGGGGCTTCTCCTCCATGACCCAAGACAAGCGGGAGGGATCGACCCTGTATCGAGTATGAAAATTGGAATAGCAAAGATTCTTGCTGCTTTCGTGCTTGATCACTCACCCAAACGTAGAATTTGTTCACGTATAAGAGTCGTTATGATTGGACATTAAGCATTGAAATATCTTCGGGTCAAAGCTTTGTGCAATGAGGTTTTGAAACGTCTCAAAGCAGCTATCATTTGTAACGCACGTTCCCACAACGGTTAGATCTTGCTTCCTGACATTACAACGGTTCAATGGAAATACGAGTTTGAAGTTTTTTTCCAAAAGCTGAACTAACTTCAATTAAGCAAGCCTGAGGACAAGTTTAGTCCGATAGCCGTGCCTAAAGCGACAGGCATTGTTCTAGTGTGCAGCTGGACACTAAAATGTGTAGCTGGAAAAAATTGCAGTGGAAATTCATGTTTTGTGCTGAATAGTTTTGACGAGATTTAGGAGCCAACGCAAACAGGCTAAACGGGGGCCGCAGCCGAAGAACCACAAGATCGAGTCGATGATCTTTTAATGCTCGCCAGACTTTTGATGTTGAGGAAGTCACCATAAGTGTACTTTCCCTCAAATACTTTATACTATACAGTGCTTTATACCTTGATAGGATAGTTCTGCAATGTATCGTTGCTCCTTACATTATTTACTATGATAAGTTATGGCGTATAATTAATTGCCAATTTAATAAATACTTAAAACTTAGCATGATTTAAAGTGGCTTAGGAGGCATTACTGTCTGTCTGTCTGTCTGTCTGTCTGTCTGTCTGTCTGTCTGTCTGTCTGTCTGTCTGTCTGTCTGTCTGTCTGTCTGTCTGTCTGTCTGTCTGTCTGTCTGTCTGTCTGTCTGTCTGTCTGTCTGTCTGTCTGTCTGTCTGTCTGTCTGTCTGTCTGTCTGTGTGAAAGCCACTAGGGGCACTAAGGGGGCTTGAACCCGCTCCGTCAGCCTGACGCTCCAGCGCGTAACCCACTCTGCCATCTTCCGCCCTTAATGGTATTTTTATTTATTTATTTATTTTTATTATTAGGCATCTATACGCAGCATACAATAAGGATTAGCGGAATTTTTAATTCACTGCAACGAAACTGCTAAACAATAAACGTAGAATCAAATTACTCTATTATACAGTAAGGGAGGAAACTCGGTCAAAAGGCAGCCATACCTTCTGCAGATCACGTGTGGCTGTTAGCGCCAGCTGGATCGCGCGCAAAGTGGGGTGGGGAGGAGGGGTTAGGAGCTGATAATAAATGATAACCAGAGGGCATTCACCTCTGCCTGCCAATCGAACGGTACGGAAGATTGTCGCCCTCACTCTCCAGTGGCTGGCATGCAGGGCTGTCTGTCGCGTGAGGACCGGGGATTCTCCCCTCGGAAAAGCGGCGGCCAGGGAAAGCCAGCTGGCAAGCGTCCTCGTCCGGTCGATGCCGGGAAAAACTGAAGGCGCTCTAATCCTTTGGATCTGTTGGGGGACGTTGAGCCCATCGAATGAATCGATTCTTACCATTTGTCCATCGTATTTGGTTGTTGATATTTCAATCACGAGGCTATTTAGCAGCTTCTGCGCATTATAATGTATTAAGACAAGAAGATTGGTAAGACGCTAGGCAGCTGCGCGCTGACGGAACGAGTTCGATTCCTGACGGATCCCTTAGGGGCAACTCAGCCTTCATTCGCTAGAGGGCGATGGTAAATGAGCTTCAGCTGCGAAGGTAAAACGCGGATCTGGAGACAGCAATGGCAAACTACTCTAGATTAATGGTGCAAGCCATCTGCGTCGCTGATTGCCTGACACCGGGGATCGGCGCCGGACCAAACACTCGAAATCGAATATGGGAGAACCTTAAACTTTTATTCAGATTTCAGGCTTAGACAGACATCTGCTAGGTCACAATCAGGGGCGTATCCAGGAATTTGATTGGGGTAAAATGTGATTTGGGGGTGTGAATCTTAAAACACTTTGAAAATCTTAAAAAACACATTAACAATTTTAAGGTAGTCTGATTTTTAGAGTATATATATACACCGACTTACCCCCCGTCGCTACACCCCTGGCCACAATCGCTGTAATCATTTACATAGCCACGGGGACCGCCCCCTATTCTGACTGGAACCGGTCGTGGATTTTGCGCAAAACCGTCGAGAAATGGAGCGGATGGATAGCGCGATCGAAAAGAATACGCGAATATGTGCGAATAATTTCTTTACGGGCTTCTTATGCTCGTTGGAGACTTTAACCAGAAATGGTGGTGTCCTCCTATTCCGAAACCCTGGCTACGCCACTGGTTGTAATAATTATATATCATACTTACGTATCCCGCTCGAATGCAATGGACGTCCTTATAGTTTTGGCATCATAAGCTTATCAGTTTGGAGTCTGGGCAAGAAACTTGACCGGAATATTAAAAGGAATTTCGCCAAAAATCCTGCCCGATTTGAATAAATTCTAAGACGATGCGCTCAAATATTAATGGCATTTTGCATATCTCTTCCTCATCCTCCGGCTCCAGTTTTCCCTTGGAGAGAATATTTTCTTCAGTACAACATAGACGCCGATACATATGGCCTAATAATTACAATGCAGTCAGAAAGATATTTCAAAAGGGTAGGCCCTACGGGCGTAAACCACGAGGGGATTTGGGGCGGTCCCACCAAATAATTAGTGACGGGGATACAGTATCGTTTATTCTCCTCCTCCCCACCCATAATATTCGGCAAGTAGGCTATACTGTACTATGGCATACTTGTATTAGACTATCAGTTTCATAGTAGGCCTAGTATGCTGACAAAGTTAAGACACTGTGTAAGACTGTAATAGATGTTGATACTATACACATTAGACCTGAGGTGACCGGACAATTCGGAAACGGACAATTCGGATCGGACAATTCGGAGACGGACAATTCGGAGGACAAAAATCGCCCCAAAAGTTGTAAAAAGTTATAAAACTGTTTTAAAATATGACTTTTTATAATGGTTAGGGTGAGGTTTAGGGTTAGGGTTAGAGTTAAGGTTAGAGTTAGGGTTAAACTGTGCTCCGAATTGTCCGCTCCGAATTGTCCGCTCCGAATTGTCCGTCTCCGAATTGTCCTAGAACCAGACCTGATTTGGCTTAATGATAAGCTATACCAGTTTCGATTCAGTATGTTTTATCTCTTTTATCTCATCTCATGCATCACCTATTGGTACTTAACAAGATTCAATTACTAACATAGGCGTAATAACTTACGATACAGATGAAATAATTACAAAGAGGTAATTCCTTGTTACTAAAACTTAACTAATAAAACAAATAACATGAGTTCACAACATACATAAGGTAAATTTGATTATTTGAAATTGAACACAAAGTGATTAAGCCTACTAGGCCCTATTTGTATCGAAACAAATTTCCTAATATTTTTAAATTTATTTTTTACTATAGTATTCTTATATATTATCCACTGTATATCGGCCGACGTTCTACAATATAGGCCTACACACTGTGCTGTGAAACTTAAACTTTTCTGTGCTGAGTGATCTTTCAGACAGTCCTAGACAAATATCTTGTTACAGACAATTACACTAGGGCTACATTAGTCCTAGACCAGACAATGCATGGGCTATTAGTATATTACGTTATTAACGTATTTAATGGGCGATTTAAAACCCCCACCATATTTATTTATTTATTTCAAGATAATTTCTATAGCGCCGTGCACTAGGTTAAGGCCTACGACAAGGGCGCTGCACACACATAGTCAACCATAACCTAAACTAAAAAGGTGCGTCCTTAGTTCTCTCAGGAACAGTCCAGCAGAGTTGGCCTCAGTCACTGCAGTCGGCAAGGCATTCCAAAGCAATGGGTTCCCGCGAGAGAAGGACCTGTCTCCGAACTTCGAAGTCTGTGACGGAGGCGGAACGAGCAGTAGGACACGATGGCCGGAGCGAAGTGCCGACTTCCGTGCGTTCGACGTTGATCTTAGGACCAGCTCAGCCAGGTACTGTGGACAGTGCGGGTCATTTAACGCTCGGAAGGTGAGCCAGCAGCGCTTATGGATAATGCGCTCTCGGGCTCGAAGCCAGTGCAGTTGATCACGCAGTAGGGGGGTCACATGGGCTCCCCAGGGGCTGCTGAAGACGACCCGAGCAGCTGTATTGAGCACGGATTGCAGACGATTCAACTTTCCATCGGGGAGGCCCAGCAACACGCTGTTGCAATAGTCCAGCCTGGGCAGAACAAGGGCGCGCACAAGGTGCACTGCCCCACTGATCGGAAGATGCCGGAGCACTGACCTAATCCTCCGTAGGTGGTAGTAGCAGCCGCGGACAACATTACCGATATGTTCCTCGAACGACAACGTCTCATCGAGTAGTACTCCCAGGAGTCGTAGGCACTTTGAGGGGACGACGGTCACATCACCCAGCGTGAACGGTGAAGGGCTCAGGAGATGCTTCCTCCTGGGGATGCACATCCACAGGAACTCGGTCTTGACCGGGTTAAGGGCCAAGCGGTTCTCCTCCGTCCACATGATGATCGCCATGATGCAATCGAGGAAGCGAAGTTTAAGTCTTTCCATGTCGGCAGAGAACGAGAAATAATATAATATGTAATATCCAAGCAAATGGGGAGATTTAAATATTTACGGATGAGTAGGCATATACTTCAAAAAATAATTATATTCCCTCTCCAATGGTGATGTCAGCATTACGTCCCTGCCAAATGGGCGGGCGGACCTGCAGACCTAATTTTCGTCCCTTTAGTCTGCCATTTCTCGTTCGATGTTCTCTTGGGACCCTGTTGTCTGAACCAGGGACCTAGATAGGCATAGGCTGGCGGGGGCTCAAACCCCCAAAACCTGGAGCTATAGCCCTCCCTCCCAATGAATTCAAGCCCATGCAAATGGCGTTGCGGGCTCAAACGTTTGTTTGTTCACAAGAATCGTGCATTGGACATTGAAAAGCTCATAAACACCTTTGCTGCAGTGTTTAATCTAGGCCGTTTGGTGGGGGGGGGGGGAATTGCCCTTCCCCTCCCCGGAAATTTCAAATTCCGCCCGGAAATTTTGGAATACTACATGGACTAACAGCGGCTCCTAGCAGAATTCCCCCGGTTTTGTCAGTCCCCCCCGGTTTTTTCAGTTCTCCCGGCCCGGAGTCCAGGAATCTAGATTAAACACTGCTTTGCTAAACGACTGGATAGGCGAGAAAAGTTCTATTAGGCCCCTAAATGTAGTCTTATATATTTGAGACCAGAAGCAATAGTACAAGACCTATAAATGAACTCTGATTGATAGTTTTGGATGTCTGTTAATTGCTATAGCTTAACTAGCCTATACTGGTTTTTTAACTATAGCAACTTTGATTTGAAGTTTTCATCAGCAATTTAGTTGCCTGCTGTCTACTTTTTGTCGCCTTTGGTCTCTTGTGAGTTGTGACACTGAATAGATTTACAGCGGTTTTAAACAAGATTTGATTGAGCAGTAGCACCTGCCATGTGACTTTTACTCTTAGTAAGATTGACACTTGTATGGGCCGAAAACAAGTAATTTTTTACTTAACACGCACATATAGGCCTAATCAAAGCAGAATTATTTGAAATTTACTTTTCAACATAAGACATTACATGATTACAGACATGGAACCTATTGATACAAGATCTGTGATTTCGTGTCCAAAATGCTCTAAAACTAGTAAAACACACGTACGAGCATCTACGATTTCAAAAAATTTTCCGGGGGAGAAAATGCTCTGAAATCCCGGACCCCATTCCATGGGAGGCCGCGCTATAGACGCGGCCGAGGAGGGAGTGTCTAACGCGGGGAATGGAGGGGAGCAGGCTCAGCAGGGTTATTTCTAGTATTATCAATTTGATGGTTCGGTATATTCTGGGGGTCTGGGTCCATACTGAAAAGGCCTGACAAGCAAAAAAGGTCGTCCACGGCTCAGCACAGGTTGTCCTCTGCTGAAAGTCTGACAAAAAACCATCCCTGGCTCAGATTGAGGGGGTGTCGGTCTCAGATTGGGGGATCCCTGGAGGGAGGGGAGTGACGCATGGGAGTGAATCTTGAGCTCCAGCCCCCAAACCTAAAATCCTGGCTACGTCCCTGGTCTGGACGCTTCAATTAATCGCGATTTTGGACGCAAAATTGACAAAATCTGCTCTCTCTCTCTCTCTCTCTCTCTCTCTCTCTCTCTCTCTCCCCCCGTCTGGCGAATATTTCGGCGCTATTGATCTTATTTCCGGGTTTTCTTCTGGAATTTTAGATGTCCATCTTCTTGATTTTAAGCCTGCGCGCAGTGCATTTTGGTATTTGTGATGAAAAATACAATAATGCCGGCAATCTGTGCAGGAAAACATTGCGCAAAATACGGTAAACGGGGAGAAAATTTGTCGTTTTTTCGTTTTCCCCGCGACATCGAGAGGTAGACAGTCGCAGTTTCAGTCAAATCGAACAGCGCATAAGTAAGTAAGTAAGTACTAAGTAAGTAAGTAAGTAGGATAACACATGCACAAAGCAAGTTAATGTGTAAGGTTTGTTTACAACTTTACAGTACATTAAAATTGAAACCAACCACCCGTTGTGGCTCCGTTCATTATTTTATTTTTATTTCATTTCAACCCTATTTATATACTTCTATTTATTTCTAATAACATTTGTAAATATATCCTAGTAGGCCTATATTCGTTGCATGGGCCTACTTGGCATTTTGCGACCGGATCCCTTCAGAATAACGAAATTGAGCACACTGAGCGCGGCTCGCACTTGGGTGGGTGTCGATCTCGGTGCAGTAAAGTTATAATAGCTTCCACATAATAATAGCTCCCCAGTCATTATATATATATATATTTTGTTATTATTCATATTGTTCATAACAATATATACAGAGCCATAAAATAGCAAGGGCCAAAGCCAAAGGCGCTTTTCCAGAGGCATCAGTGGCGTAGCCAGGATTTCCGGAAGGGGGTTTGAGATTTTGGGTTTTGATCGTGGCTAACACCAACTTTCGAAAATCTTGACAAGCAAAAAAACCCTTATCATCTCCAGTTTTTTCTTGACAAACAGAAAAAAGGTCCTCGCCTCTTGAACATCGTTACATTCTATACCCAAGGGGGTTGACCCCAAAGTCACATCAAAAATTAAAAATGCATGGAAACTCATTTTTAAATATTTTGTTTTTGGCAGCCAAGGGGGTTTAACCCCTAACTCCCTCTTGGCTACACCACTCAGAAGTGTAGCGTGCCAATGGCTATTATGGAGGTGGCAAATTTAGAAAGTGGCAACCTTTTTTTGCTTGTCAGGCGATTTCAGATACGGATTTGTTGTGATAATTTTTTTGCTTGTCCCATATTTTTGAATGCCGATTTGTTGTGAGGATATTTTTAAAGGTGCGCGCCATCACTATCTTTCTTTTGTTTTTGGGGCGGTGGTTATGGTCATGGGCCATGGGCGGCAAAGGTGCACGATACACCTCTGCTGTTTACTAGCTCCTTCTGTATAATAATAATAAGTTCCCTAGTTTGAATTTGGACATTAGATAGTTGGTGGAGTGAATAACAGTATGGGAATGACCAAGCTCTGCCATGTAAGCTCTGCCATCCAATTGCATGACAAATTGATGACACAGCCCCATAATTTCTCATCATCTGTGAGTTATTAGACTGATGTATATAGTTCCTTGTGTTTCTGCTGATCTGTCATGCTGTTGTTGCTGGTTCAGATGCAAGAAGTGGATCATCAATTCTGGTCGAGTGGATTTGGAAAAGAAGTCTGCTGTTGAACTCAACAGGAAGTTCTACCTTTGCAGTCTCCATTTTGACACAGACCAGTTTACAAACAAAGCAAAAAATCGTCTGAATTGGAACGCTATACCTACAAATTTTCCTGTAAGAGACTAAAGATGTTGCATGCGTTGAATGTCTGATACAAACTCAACGAGATAATGGACTGATATGGCTGTTTGAATACTTGTAAGAGGGTCCATACATACGCACTGAGGAGGGAGGGGGTTGGATTCTTGAGATTTGTGCATGTATGGTGTGTGCAACAGGGAGAGAGGTTTGAAAATATGCCTTTTGTGTGTGTGTGTACTATATGGATGAGCCCTAAACATCGGTGATAGAGTGGAGTAGCAGTAGGATTCTTGCCGTGCAGTCTGAAGGTTTTGAGTTTAAGTCTGACCCTAGCCACTGCATAGTAACTTTGGACAAGTTGTTGCCCTGTGTGAGAACCACTATGTTCACCCATCCATTCGTTCACATTACGGCCTTGCCGTGTAAAGTGGAGGGAAAAAGAGCAAGAGGCAGGTAGACTGCCTATGAGAAGGGATTGAGGGAGTAAAGAATAACATCGAATAACATCAAGATGACGTCAAGATTGAACAAAGTGGAAATCCATGATTGCTAATATAGAAATACACAGCACCTAAAGAAGAAGTTTAATCTCATTCTTTGCCATCTCATCTTCTGATTGTCCGTGAAAAAGACAGTAGGAAAACACCTCATTCATCTCATCGCCAGGTGGTGTAACTGCCAATTTGGCCTGCCTTAGGGCTGAGAACTTGCCCTCCTCTTCTTCTTCCTCTTCCTCTTCCTCTTCTTCCTCCTCCTCCTCCTCCTCCTCCTTCTCCTGCTCCTCCTCCTCCTCTTCCTTCTCCTCCTCCTCCTTCTCCTCCTCCTACTCCTCATAATCTTCATCATCATGAGTTTTGAACGCAATATTGCAATATGCTGCTAAATATACAATGGCACAGTTTTCCTCTTTCTTGTAACTTGTTATAAGTTTTTTTAAAGTTGGAAATAAGCTTCATCAATCTAGAGTGAGTACTCACCTTCAGGAGTTCGCCCTAAGAACTGTGCTTCTTGTTTGAAAGATTTCGTTGGGGAGGGGGTACTTCGTAGCTGCCTGCAGGTTATGCACCTGCTGTGTATTTTTGGACTTATTCTTCACAGATTTATCTTTTGCTCTCCACTCAATGTTTTTCATAACCAGCTGGATACACTTTTGTTTGTTGCTTTACTTCTCGTCGTATTAGCTGCGATGTGATTTTGAACCTTGCAGACCTTTATAAACAACAAAGATTTATTCTTGACCATGCATCCATCACAAATTACTGCATTGTATTCTTACTCTAGTTGCAAATTTTCATGGCAGAAATAAAAGTGGTTGACTTAAGTACAATGGAATTTGTCTTTGCTTTTATTGATTCTAGTTTTCTGATTGCAACACAAAGGTGAACTTACGACAGCAGTCGTTCCGTAAATGCGATGAACCTCATTTAAAACAGAAGGGTTCACAAGTGTTGCGGTACATTTTGCCAAAAGGAACGGAAGCATCTGCTTTGGCTGAAGCAGCTTGGAAACAGATTTCTAATGTTGATCTAGTGGAGGCAAGTCAATTCCGATAAAACTAGTTTTAAAAATGTTAATGAAGGTTTTGTTTCCTCTACTATGCTTCACATACAAAGGTACTTCATTATAACAGACATTGTAAAGTTATTTTATATATCTGGTTATAAAGTACCGCATTGGATGGTCCGGTGTGATGCACTAGTTATCGGATTGGATGGCATTAGATATAACATCTGTTGGATATAACATGCTACATTTACAGACCCAGTTAAGTACCGGTACTTTATAACAAAGTTCTACTCATCAGTGACCAGCTATAGTCTCCCAGCTTGAAAAATATAACAAAACATGTCACAGCTATTGCAACAATAGATCAACATTTTAGGTGTTATATGCAATGAAATTTGCAGCCTTTGAACTTGATGATTGCAGCTACTGTTGCCTAGACACAGCATAACCCCTTAACTGGGTAACTATTTGTAACTCAATGAAAAATGGACGAGCGTTACTCGGGGCACCCAGTTAAGGGGTTAACCCAAATTACATTGAATATGTTGCCATAGGCACAAACTACTCTAGATGACATGCCTGGGCATGCTTGAGTGCCTGAGTGTGCATGAGATCGATTTTCTTCAAGTTTATTAGATTAGCGAGTCTCTACTATAAATTGCATATTGGTCATAGTTATAATACAACAATTTTGACCTCAGAAATTGCCAACTCTTGAGGCTGTTATCGGGACTCCAAAAAATTATATGAAATTTACTAATGTAGCTCCCTATAAATCTAACTGATAGGTTTTTCTGTTTTAAACTGTTCTTGCATCTAGTGATCTTAATCAACATGAATTACTGTTTTATATTCTTCATTTTAACATAAAAATTTACAGCAAAAAATTGTTGATATAAACTGCAACCAATGTTGTTTTTGGCTTTTCTGCTTCTAGCTTTCTAATTGGAATGCAGAGAATAGTTCAGATGAACCTCAGTTGAATGAGTTTATTCACAAATTGAATGAATGTCAATTGAATCAGGAGGGTCCACAAGGGCTCCAATGCATTTTTCCAAAAGGAACTGAACCATCTGTTTTGGCCAAAACTATTTGGAAACAGAATTCTAATGTTGACCTTGTGGAGGCAAGTCAATTCTGATAGTCTGATAGAAATTGAAAATGTTGCATTATGTCCTCATCTAATCATTGAATATGTTGATCCTCAAGTCTACGGCGATCGACCGGCGCTCGCAGCTTCATTCAAGCAACTGTCATCAACTGGTGGTTCCTCCTCCATCCAAGACGGCTGTCTTTGGTGACAGGTCCTTCTGGAGGGGAGTCCGCAGCTGTGGAATGCTCTACCGTAGAGCGTGACAATTGAGACCTCCCAGAACTGTTTATCAAGTGCCTTAAGACATATATGTTTAACACCTCTTACAGTGTCTCTTGTTAAGCGCTCTTGATTTTTGGCCTTCGCTATGCTTACTGAGCTCTATAAATCGTCTTTAAGAATAATATTAATAATATTAATATTAATAATAATCATTGTCATCTTTTTGGAATTAGATTCACACGATTGGGCACTAAGTTGAGAATTAAATATTTTCATTGCCCTAATGTCTATGCTGATATAGGATCTTTCACGGCTCCTGAAACTTGTTTGGGCTTCCAAATAATTAGATAAATTTTTGCTAGGGTAGCATACCAGAAGTATACCAGTACCTCATGAACATTTCCTCATTTCAACTGTTATGGAATCTCATAATCTGAATTAGCCTTTTAGATTTGAGCATTTGTCTCTTCCTTTGTTGAGCACTCCATTTCCAATTGCTATTTTATCAAATTTATTGATAGTGTTTAATGGTCTCAATCAATTGATCTTAAATATGCTTTTATTACAGGTTCCTGATCCTGCACTAATTGTTGAGTGTGGACAGAATGATACACCCTCAGAAGATGTACCGCTGCCACAGCATCAATCTCCAGTGGGGAAGATTTGTCAAAGGTGATCTATGTTTTGAACAGGTCACCCTCACTGTCGTCTGATTTGATGGGAACTGGTTTGGAACAGGAAACTGATGATGGCATACAAAAGGTGGGAGCATCTCAAGAGCTTAAGATGCTCAGCTTACATATGATCGTTGTATGAAATATCATCAAGTGTATATGATCAGTGAAATTTTTTATTTTCTTTTCAATTTTATAATTGATTTTTTCACTATTCCAAAAAATGTTGAGCTGATCTGTTTGGTGCTCAAAATCCATACCAACGGATATGACCTTTTTTTTTTTTTTTTTTTTTTTTTTTTTGTCACCTGCTGGTTTTCTTTGTGCACGTTAATACATTAAACAAAAATTGCCACGGCCTGTTTTTTTTTGATGAAGTGCATTATAAATTAATATTTTATGGAAGCCCCACCCCCACACGCCTCTGTATCACCCAATGTGTTTAAATGTTTGGCCACGGATATGATTCTTTGCCAAAAATTGATTTCTTTTGATGAATGTGGAAGGTTCAATGTGTTTAAATTTGGCCTCTCTTTGCCAGACAAGTTTGTTGAACTGGAACAGAAAAATATTAATTTACTAGGAAATTACCCCTAAGAAATTATGGGTCAATTTCTGATTTATTTGTTTAAATCGGTTGCCGCTACAGCTGCTGTTGGCAAAGAGCCAAATGCCTGCTCTCTGTTGTTTATGCAGCTTATAGCCGTCAAGCTCTGCCTCAGGCTACAGGCAGTGTGTCCATCTCCCCGAACAGGTAGATGAACTCTCCCGGGAGAGAGTAGGTTGCGTCACTAGACAGAGGAAATTATAGTATAGGATTTAAATCCTTTTATAAAACTGTATTACAGAGGAAATTATAGTATAGGATTTAAATCCTTTTATAAAACTGTATTCGTGTTTATTCATTATGCTAATTAAGGCAATACAAAGCCCTTTACTGTATTTTGGACTTGGAGAATCCGTTTGCCATATTACGGATCTTTAGATGATGGCAGACAATGGTGTTTGGCCAGAAAGAGATTGGAAGAAAAATTAAAGTAAATGGAATAGAAGTAGAGAACGTAGAAAACTTCACCTATCTTAGAAGCAACACATGACAGCCTGCAGACAAGAGGTCACAAGAAGAGCAGCAAGGCTCTTGATCAACTGATGGCAATGGACAAAATCTGAAAAAGCAAAGCAATAAGCACTGAGAGAAAAAAGAAAATACTCGAAACCTGTATCTTCAGCAGCTTTTTATATGGATGCAAAACATGGATCATCACAAAAGACTTGGACAGAAAAATACTAGCCTTTGAAAGAAATGTTATAGAAAAATACTAAGAATCGGATGGGTCGAAAAATCACAAATGTAAAACTATACAGGAGAATTCTGCCCAAACAAACCATGCTGGAAAGAGTAAAACAAAGGAAACTCCATCTTTTTGGACACATATGCAGAATGAAAGAGGACAGAAAGATCAAAGCTCTAATGTTTGGAATAATGGAGGGTGCCAACAATAGAGGGAGACCACACAAGGAATGGTGTGATGTTATTGAAGAATGGTGTGGAAGCAGTTTACAGGATCTTAGCCACAGAGCAATGGACAGGAAAGAATGGCAGAAAACTGTGGAGATGGCATTATGCACCAATGGGCGATGAGTACTGTTGATGATGATGATGATGATGATGATGATGATGATGATGATGATGATGATGATGATGATGATGATGATGATGATGATGATGATATTATGGATAAGGGCAGCAACAATGCCATTAATTTGGGTACATCCATATAGTACATATGGGGCTGTCCATTAATTACATCGACAAAAAAGATAAGGGGGGAGGGTTTGAAAAAGTTTGCCAGTTGTTGGCAGGGAGAGGGGATCAAAAGAAGTTGATGTCAACAATTTCATTTTTTTACAAATGATAAAAATAGGAAATTTCATGGAATACTATTCATTACAACTGAAAAAGTCTGACAAGCCAAAAAAGGTCATTGCCACCACATTATGACACTTGATAAACAAAAGAAAGGGAAAAAGATCTCATTACTGCAAAAATAATAACCTTCGAAACTTTTTGGGGGATCCGTCACTGATCTTAGTGGGGGGATCAGAAGTTTTTGACATAGTTATAGGGGGGGTCACTGAAAGTTGACAGTTGTTTACAAGGGGGAAGGGAGTCAAAAATTGCCCAAAAATTTTTGACATAATTAATGGACAGCCCCTATGCACTGAGAGGGCAGGGGTTGGAGATTTTGCATATGTACGGTGTGCAAACGTGGGGGAGGGGGTTAAAAATATGCCTTTTTGTATCCATACTATATGGATGAGCAGGGCGCGATTTGCGAGGGGGAAGGGGTGAATATTTCCCCCCCCCCACTGCCAAACTGCATCCCCCTTAGCGCTACATCCCCCACCACTACATCCCCACCACTACATCCCCCACAACTACATCGCCCCACTGCTACATTTCCCAACAACTACATCCCCCCAAGCTCGACATTTCCCCACTGCTCCAGGTCACAAATCGCACCCTGTGGATGAGCCCTTTCAGAACTGGCAAAATTGCAGCTTTAGATTAACCTAAATGGATTCTTAAAAGTTAAAACCGTAAGTTCGTAACATGTACTTCCTTGTGTGACTCAGATATTTTATTATTTATCTCAACATTATGAGAGTGGTAGAGAAATATGGACGTCATTCCATTAAAACTTGTTGTCCTTTTTATCATGCACGTTTAACAGTAATAAATCTTGTTCAAAATGAAACTATGCAGAAAATTTGGTTTCCATTGCCTATTGATTGACATGTGTGTGTGCATGTGTAATAATTTTGTGACTAGATTTTTCGTAATCTCCATTTGCTATTCTAGTAATCCCTTCAGCTTTCGTTTTTTGACTTCTTTCTTAGTTTTTATTTCTTGTGACATCATCTGTGGCTGCAGGAAGAACTTGCCAGGCCTATTTTTAGTAGTACAGTACTTTCTTTATGTTCTTGTCATTCCATCATGTATGGATCCTTTCATTTTCCTTCTTAATTAATAATAATGTGATTTTAAGTGGTTTAGGAGGCTAAGTAAGCCTGTGTGAAAACCACTACTTTGCTGACTGATCTTCCTGATTGAGCTGGCTCTAATTCTATTTGATTTTGTGCACCATCGGCTGATGCCCTGGTCTCTGGACATTATCCTAGTGGCGCCATAGAAGTTGATTGATTGATCGATTGATTGACTGCGGACGTTTCACGGTGACTCACGGATATCGTATTGAATGATGATTTCTTAATAGTCGCCTGGTGGCGCTTCATGCACTGCGCGCGGATCTCTTGGAGGTCATCGGTAGACTTTGTTTTATGGATCGTTGAAATTTTTCGGCGTTTATTTTATTTAATTTTGGAATTAATCTGGAGTTAAATTTTGTGATTCGCTTTACTATCGGCGAATAGAATCCATTAGTTTTATGCGGTTGTGACTATTGACAAAAGGCATGATTTAATTCTTTACTTATAGCCGAGTAGTCGGGACGCATATTGAGTAAAACGTGGTGCTACATAAATAGCTTCAACCTCAGATTTTAATTTTATTTTGTACACGAATGAAAGAAGTTCAGAATTTCTTCAGAGTCAGAATTTAAGGGCAGTTAGTCGACGGCGAGGAAAATTTATTCGTCCTAAAAATTTACAGGCACTAGAATTTTCATTTGTGTTAAAGATTTGACCCATATTGCAATTTCTCCGACACAATTATCTTTATTGTTTTCAACACTGATTTAAGTCTCTGAAAAAACTTTTTGATTGTAATTGACTTTATTGGCATATTTTAGGTTTTTATTACAATGACAGACGACTTTTGCGGAATTATTAGTAATTTTATTTTTGATGCGGTTGTTTTTTAAGGTTAACGCGCCAAGGTACCCCAAGAAGATGACTGTGCTTGACAAGCGCTTCACTGATGCTGCGTATGAAGCATTGTTGAAATTTCAAGAGCGTGGATTCCTGTGCGATGCGGTACTTGTGGCTAGATGCGGTGGAGAGGTGAAGGCCCACGCAGTTCTTCTCGCTGCAGTGAGTCCGATCTTCTTGGCTGCTCTCCAGATATCGACGACAGGACCGCACCGGTTCTGTTTTCCAGAAGTTGAGCTCGACGTTTTGCAGATTGCCGTTTATTTCATTTACACGGGTAAACTGCGCCTTCCCACCATCTACTCGCAGATGGATAAGCTGTCTTTGCTGCTTAGCAGTTTGGCTGATCTTGGTATTGACTTGGAAAAGCTTCATGGGAGTGAGATGACTTTTGTGAGGTTTGTCATGAATCTTTATTCAAGGCTATCAAGGCTACTTTTGTGTTAGTCTATACACACACGCGTGTGCGCACAACCACACATACACACTCACTTGAGAAGTAAGAAGTACTCCACAGCCCTGGAATAATAGTACTGAATATTGTTTAAATGTGATATTCACTGGAAAAGATTTGGAATTCAAAAGCTTTGGATGCTGAAACATTAAAAAAAAATTAAGCACAGAAATCAAAAGCAGGCAAATTTGCATTGCCAAAATATTTCGTGTTTATCATGAACTTGATCAACAGATCTTTTGTGTTTTGCCATTTTTTTAATATCGATGTTCTACCAAATTTTATTTTTATCGTCAGAATATGAACAAGAAATGCTAAGCACTGATTAGATGCAAGTCACTTCAAATACAACCAATTAATTGAAGTTTATATTTACATGCATTAAATATTTTCACTTGATTTTTTGATGGATGTTATGTTTCTGTGTCATTTTTGATGATGGTTTAGTCTTTACATTTTATTTATATTATGTCATCAGGCAAAGCTTAAGTTTTAATTGTTTCATATTCGAATTACCAGTACAGTTATTGCAATCACTATTTTGTATTATGCTAATGCATATTCAAGGCTATTATTGCAACTCTTGACTGTGAGTGTGTCTTATGTGATTCAGTGTTTGATTGAAGTTGAATTTATAATACAAGGCTAGTTTTAGACAGATCATCATTAGAAAATTATTTCCTTTTGATGAGGTTCTTTAAATGATTTTTTTATATTTATGCTTAGAAAGGTGAAACTTCCCACTGCGCCAAAATCGACCGAATGTCTTGTGCCAGATCTTGAACACAATTATCACAAGACGAAGACTAAAGAAGGAGGTCGTAAAAAAGTGCCTGGCTTAGAAGACTCGTTTCCCAATGCACCTAATGCTTCTGCCAATAAGAGCAATGGCATGAATTCTCTTCGACACATTGCCAATGTTTTAAGTTCGCGATTGACCAAAGGCATGTCCACTTCGATTGTGAAACCACTTGACAGCGTTCTTAAGGATTCTTCCGATGCGGCTGCTGTGACTGATATGCAACCTGGTTTATTGAAGACAGAGTTGGACCAGAGTGTGGGACAGATTTTGGTTTTAGACTCGGACAAGACCAATTTCTGGAATATAGTTGAAGAAAATGGAACGGTCAGCGACGGTCGAGAATTCTTCAGCTACGTCGACATGTGTGAGGAGGCTTTGGAGCACAACGAAAAGGCAGACGTGTATGTTTGTGACTTTTGTGAGGGACCATCGAAGAAAGAATTCAGAGATGAATTTGGTCTGTCATGGCATAAAATAAAGTTTCACTGGGACAAATGCCTTGAATGTTCTTTCTGCAGCAGGCGATTTGGATCAGAGAGCGGCCTTACAGGTCACATGCGCCGTCATCTACGAGGTCGTCCGAGGATAAGGCACAAGAACTACAGATGCGACGAGTGTGGCGTTCTAGTCGATACGGCGACAAGACTGGGAATTCACAAGTTGAAGCACTCTGGGGAAAAGCCACACGAGTGCACGGATTGCGGAAGGCGTTTCACCCAACAGAGCAATCTGGAACGACATCAGATGCTGCACACTGGGTATCGTCCATTCCTTTGCGACTTCTGTGGGAAGGGATTTGTGCAGAAGTGCTCGCTTGTGGAGCACGTGAGTTTGCATCACGAAGATGAACAAGAGGTCGAGTGTTCTCTCTGCAACTGTAATGCTTAAGAACAAAGTGGCGATGGAGAAGCACGCTCTGGATGTCCACCAGCTGAGTGATATGACCGGACTGGAGAAGTTGATCAAGAAGCCTGAACTGCATCTTTGTGACTTGTGCGGAAAGAATTTTACATCGGCAACAACATTGAGAAACCACATCAAGGCTCACGGCAACAAACCCACTGATTGTGGAACCTGTGGAAAGAAGTTTTCAACGTTCTACGGCCTTCAACTTCACATGAAGCTTCACACCGGCGAAAGACCTTTTGTCTGTGAAATCTGCCAGAAGGGATTTATCCAGAAGACTTCTCTCACTAACCACATGATTCTTCATTCTGGAGTCAAACCCTTCTTCTGCACTGCTTGTTCAAAGGCGTTTACCAGCAAAGGCCAACTAAAACAGCACATGCTCATGCATACCGGAGAGAAGCCGTATAAATGTAGTACATGCAATAAGCAGTTTACTTACAAGTCGAGCCTGACACTTCACAACCGAACTCACACTGGTGACAAACCTTACAAGTGCACGATCTGTGGAACTTCCTACACCCAGATGCATCACCTCAGAGGACACATGCGAACCCACACCGGAGAGAAACCATTCGTTTGTGAGATATGCGGGAAAAAGCTACAAGAACAAGGTTGATCTGCGATATCATTACACTCGTTTCCACAAAGTTGACGTGAAAAAGGTGACTTTGAATTCGCGATCACAGTACATTTTCCGGCTGGATCAGAAAGTTGACTTCCCCAGTTCAGCTGATGACAACTCTACCAGTAATCTTGAAGAAGAATTTACAATATGTGAAATAAAATCCGAAATGTCCAAATGAAATGTTATGATATTTCAGACTTTTCTTGGATCAATGTTATTTAAGTTTTTGTAAAGTGGACTTTTTTGCAGATTTATTGACTGCATTAAGTTGTTTGAGTCTCTGGAACTTTGAATGCTGTTATTGATATAATGTTACGACAGTACTACTATGGAAATTCATATTCCTAAAAGCACTTACAGTATATTGACTTTTTGTATTTTATTCACAAGCCAACACTTGGGTATGCCTTTGGCCGTTAGTGTGTGATGGCACAAATGCGTGGCGGGAAAAGGGAAAAGGGGGTAATGGCCTTCCCTGCATCACAGTTTCCAGCTATAAATTGACAAACATTTTTAAAGATAACTGAAAGAGAATTCGCATGATATTTGTTTTAAGCCAGTTGACTGTAGTCATTTTTTATTGACATCTGATTAATTATGTGCTAATGATAATAATATGTGTAGCTACTACTGTAGCTTATGGTATTTAATGATGTACAGTTATTTAGAATGCCATACTGTACAATCTTTCACAACAGCAAATACAGACTCATGAAAGACCTTTGCTCATAACTACTTATATTTAATATCTTGGTTACAAAAAAGTTAAGTCCTTCCCGAGCATCATGGGTCTCCTTGGTTACATTGTATTTAAATATATTAGGCCAACTTTGATATGTAAAATAGCCCTGATGACTGAAGACCTATTAGAAATTTTGTTTATTTTGTTAGATCTTTTAGGTTTTGACTTGAGGCATAGACTACATTTGCTTGAATTTTCATTTTATGTGATTGTGAAGTAGGTTAGATCATAACCCTACAATGAAACAAACGCAATTTGCAGTATACTGTACATTGTACAATGCCAAACAGCACATTAAATTTAATTCTTAATTTTGTGTACTATAATCAGTTTATGTATAAACCAATCTAGCATACACATGCCTAATCTAATATCCCATTGAACTTAATTGTTCGTTGTACAGTGTTTAGAACATTTAAAACAATTTTTAAAAATCATGAAACAGAAATAAAATTCAATCGATTTAGATGTAATCATAAGTGGCACATTAATCGAATGAAAACGTTACCATTGGCAAGTAGGCCTACAGCCTGTACAACCATTTGTACTGTAGGTGGATAAAACTGTTTATACCAGCCGCCTAGACATTGGGGGAGTACAAAATTTTGGGGGAACAGACATTGGGGAGGTCATACTACTTGCAAAAATGTTGGAGAAATTTCAAACTTGGGGAGGGGAATCCTCCCAGAGAGAGAGAGAGAGACCTAGAATAAACACTGGGTAAAAATAATATTTAGAGCAAGTTCTGAATTAGCAAAATGAAAACTTGAAAAGACGAAGAGATAAGAACTTCAAAATACTCGACGAAAAGCGGATATTTTCTTCTATTAAAGGCCTATTCTTGATAGGTTTTCATTGCGTATTTTCAATTTAAATTTATCAAGCTAGTACATTTTTTATTCTTTTCCGCAGAATAGTATTTTACAGAGGGAAGTTTAATTTTCCAAAGGCAAACACAAGCGTAGCATTTGCACAGTATTTGGCAATTTCGCGTGATGTTTCCAATCAAGCAATTTATCGTGCAAGATATTCGCAACTGGAATCCATCTTACGTCGTCATTTTTAGCTCCGCAGCCGAAGACAAATAACTTGTCGCCATCAACAATCACACCAGAATAAAATTTTTCTAACTTGAATTTATCTCTCACTTTCCAGGTTTGCGTGTCAATGTCGTATATAAGGCACCCGTCGTTATTAAGTAAAATAAAAAAATTATTACACAATTCATCACGAAGCCAAGCACATGCTCTGGGCATTGGATTTGTGAGCAAAGTGCAAGTATTTAGCTTCGTGTCATACACTTGTACATTGCTGACGTTTTTACTATGGGTGTCATATCCACCACAGATATAGAGTGACGCCTTAACTGGCACACAATTGCCAGAACTATAAATAGCGTAGGCCAGTTTTCCAACCTTAGAACACCTATCATCATACGCATTGTATGCTTGGACATCATCGAGTGTTTTCCAATGAGAATTCACCCATCCACCGCATATATACAAAACATGCAGTGGCGTAACGTGGGGCGGGCGGAGGGCCCCAAAGAGGGGTCTAAGCTAGGGTTAGGTTAGGGTTAACCCTAACTTTTTAACCCTAACCACAGAAATGAACGTGCTGCTGACAACTTTTTTTTGCTCGTCAGGGTAAAAAAGAGGTGATGACGTTTTTTTTGCTCGTCAGCTCGAAACTTTGGGGCCCCATGGCAAAGATGCCCACGGGCCCCCAAAAGTCACGCTACGCCACTGAAAACATGACCAACAAACGCTACGCTGTGATATTGTCTGCCTTGAATCAAAGAAGCGCATTTGCTCCATTTGGAAGATGTCGAGTCTAATCTCAAAATTTCATCGTATTTGTTTCCTAATTCACACACGATTGATTTGCGAACCACAGCTGCTGCTGCTCCCCATTGAATTTCAGCGGGCAGTGGTTCTAGGGCGGTGACATCTTCCTGTAGATTCAGATTTATTTTAACAGCGTCTTTGAAATTTGTAATTACAATGGCGCAGCTATGGAATTCTTTTGCTGATTCTAAAACAAAGAGCAAAGTCAACACGTTCATTTAGATTTTTAGACTGAATAACGCGGACAGCTTCTGTTTATCATAGCCAGTAGCGGCCCCACATGGGGAGCCCGGGGGTCCCGTGACCCTATTCAACCTATTGGGACCCTATACTTAGTACTACATACCTATCAACGAATTGTTGGCCTCATGCTTAGAAGTTGCCACCCCAACGCCCCCTGCCTACTTTCCAAATCGTAGTTTGCGAAAGCAATGAGCAAGCAAACTGCTGAGTCAAACTAAAGCTGGTTTTCTACACGTCATTTATTGCTCATTATTTCCATTTCATCTTAACAATAAATTACATTTACTATTGACTTGTTACTTTATTTTCTAACTTACGCCCATTTCTCTACAGAGTCTACACTGTGTGGCTTCAATTTGTAAACATATTCTCGATTCGTAGAAATTCACCGAGTTGATTTTTGTTATAAATAGATAACGAACCATATAGGCCTACCTGATAACTTTCCAATGAAATTACTCGCATTTAGAAGAACTGAATTGTGATCTGTGGTAATGAATTCAAATTCAGATGATTTACTTGGCGTCTGCAAATAGTCTCCGTATTCCTTGCTTAATTCCTTGGCTCTTGTAAGTAATCTGTCAGCACTGCCACAGACTTCATTCGGAGATCCTTTCGATTTCAATTCAGTGCAATATGTCACGAAACTCTCCAGAACTGTCATTTTTCTTTCAGATTCTTCAATTTCTGCTTCTAGTATTTTCTCCTGCTGCTGCTTCAGCAATGAAAGTTCATTCAATACCTCTTCAGTATGTTGATCGATCAAAGCCTTTAGTTCCTGATTTTTCTTTCTAATGGCAGTTTCTGTTTCCACAGCTTTAGCCAACAAATCTACCTTCTTTGTTTCAAAGTCACGTTTCCTCGACAATATATATTCTTTATGGTCATACATTTCTGTGAAACTTTGCTCAATTCTTTGACGAAATTCCATATCAACTGTTGTCACATCTTTACATTCATGTGTTTTATGTTCTTCAACAAAGCACGAGACGCAAACAACTGTCTTGCAATCGGAACAATAGTAATCCAACACTTTATCTGAATGTCTAACACATTTCCGGATTGGAAGCATTTTTCTGATCTCTTCCTCGTCAAAATCAATGTTCAATTCAGCCGTGTTGTGATCCTTTGTGGCTTTAAGTGTCTTATGTATCTTTGAACATCGCAGACAATAATTTTCGCAGCATTTCAACCATCTAATCGTAGCTTCGACAACGTCATTTGCATCTTCAATCGTTCTACACGTTGTGCAAGGCGGCCTTGAGTTATTTCCTACATTAAAGGCGCTTGCTACATCCATAAGACTTTCGATGAAGAAATTTCTCGGAAGTCCTTTCATTCCATCTGGAGGGATTTGGAACTCGTTCCTGCATAATGGACATGGTAAAACGTCTTCCGGTTTCTGCCCACTCTTCAGCTGGATGTCTTCGAAGCATTTTAGACAGGCGGTGTGGAAGCATGGCAACATTATAGGATCTGTGTATGTCGTGAAACAGATGAAACATTCTGACAACGCACGAAGTCGTTTCATCGCTTCATTTCCAGTCGACGCCATTTCGACAGTTGCTGCGATCTGTTCTGCCACGTTAACTAAATCCTTTTAACGCGAACAAAGACTTTTCTCTTGATATCTAAAATTTATTGGAAAAATAGCAAGCCAGAAGGTCAATGTGTGACATAGTCAGCAACAGACTTGGAACCGGGTCACATTTTGAGACCCCGTGACCCAGTGACCCGAAATAAAAGTGACCCAGTAACCCGGTGACCCAGTCACTGGTTCTAATATTTGAATATTTATCAATGACGTCAATTAACCGTTGTCATCACACCATAGAATTTTCCATTACATTTTATAACATTCCACAGAGTAATAATACCAATATCTCTCAGTGATAAAATCAATTATTTGTATCTGTGGACCTAACTAATATCAAGCGGACAGTCTCTTCAGCCTTTCCGGGATTGATGAACCTGCATGCTTAGCATCAGAAGAAGATTTTAATTAGGCTAGTACCGAGTCTTTAACCGGGCCATAAGATAACCCGGTGACCCGGTGGATAAAAGTGACCCGAATGACCCAGTGACCCAGTTCCAGTATTACGGCAGAAGCGACACATAGGTCTATGATGTACTGACACACCAATGATATCGAATGTCCTGTATAAAGTCCTGAAAGCAGATGGTAAATTGGGAGAGAAGTTCAGATATGAGTGTTAGCGCATATCCGGGAAGAGTTAGTAACGCTGTTAGCTGCTACCCTTACCTTCGAGCTGAAGTGAGATCTCTCGGAGTTTTACATCTGTTTTTCTCGAAACGATTTAAATCAATATAACTTTTACACGTGTGCTATGACTACTAGAGCTGTACCGATTGCACATTTTGCCGATTGTTCCGATTACCGATTGTTCCGATTGTCAGGCAACCGATTGTCTTGCCGATACCGATTGTCCGTCTAAATCTCCAAATCTGGTATTTTTAATGATCATGCACTCAAATAATATACCATAAAGGCGCAGCGTAAATGCACATGTCCTCGGACTTCGATATGCAGGTGCAATTCGAGACCTGCCAAGAGACTCAATGCAGAATGTGTGTTTAATCATTAATGAATATGATTTTGTCATTAATACTTATTATTTCAAATTTTAGATGTCTATATTCACATTGTAATCTACAATTTTATATCTGAAGTTGTGATTATGAAACTATTCATTCATTAAAATTTAAAACCACAAGTGGTAGTCAGATGGAAGTAGGTCCTAACTTATTTTGTACAAACTCCGATGGCCTGAAGCTGAAAGTGTTCAATTAATACATTTCCAATAACACTATAATTATTGATTAAATATTTTTATATTCTTAAATGTTAACTTAAACATAGGTGAGTTAATGCAGCTGGTCCGTTGTTTCGACATTTGTATTTTTACGCAGATATTTTATTTATTATTTGAGTCAAATATATATTGTGGTGTATAGGCCCGTTAAGGGTCGTGATCTTTTCAGCAACAAGATTCGGGAAGACGAATGGAGTATAGATTCATTCGGTTCCTTTGAGAACTCTAGTGACTAAGATAGCTAGGTGTTTGACTAATTTGTCTTTACTGAAAGCTGTACTTATGGCTGCGCAAGCCTCGATATGTATGAGCGAATGCATGGATCGGCTAGATTAGATACCGGCTGTAATCCGACTAGAGAAGAGCCATCTGGCGAATCTGCGAATTCCTATGGTCTTGTAGTTGTCGGTCTATTTGAAGTCGCGTTCGCTGGAAAAGTCCGAGTACAGTATCTTCCCTATAATTTCTATCACCAGGAAGAATATCCTGGTGGAATGGAGTGGTTGGAATAATGCATTTCTGGCTGTGAGTTGCTGAAAGAGTTCTAAACTTATTGCTGTGTGAAGTGCACGTATCATCTAGGCTTATCGCGAGCGCGGAATGTAATTATTACAGTGCGTTTGATTAGTTGCAGCTTGTTTGGTAGTCGTAGGTTTTCCAGTCATTTTCTTTGTTGTCTGGGATTTTGGACAGCTGTCTGAGTTTTCTCAATAAAACCAGGTCTCGGCGTTCGCTCATCGTCTTGAGCAAACGATCGCTGCCTTGAATAGACGTCTTGCGAGTCAGTCTCCGCCAATACACTAAAATTGGTGGAGATTCCGGTCGCGTAGCTTTTCAGTCTACGAATAACAGCGTTCGACCAAGTCCATATCGTCGAGAAGTAAATAACAGCAGTCAAAGAAAAACCGATTCTTCTTCATGAGCGCTCCGGTCAACAACACAGTCGGGTATTGTCAACTTCGAAGTGGAAGAATCCTGAATCCGGAAAAGGCACAACAGCACGAAATATCAGAAACATCCGCCGAATCGACTTCATCTTCAGCACCGGGTCCATCCGCCGAATCGACTTCATCTTCAGCACCGGGTCCATCCGCTGAATCGACTTCATCTTCAGCACCGGGTCTATCCGCCGAGCCGTGTTCTTCAGGCATCAGACTTTCGTCGTATCGTGATCCAGAACCAGTCGTTCAACTCGAGTTATCTTACCGGAGGACGTTGCCAACTTTCGACCAAGAGTCACCGCTGGAAGAGTTTCAACGTGAGTCTCCGATCTTCTTTTACACTGACAATATGGCTGAAGGTTCTAACTCGCTCCTTCCAAACCCGTTTCATGGAAAACCGGACGAGGACATTCATGAATTTTTGAAAAATTTTGAATTATGGGCCACCTTTCGCAGAGCAGACCGCGATTCCCGACGAGCAGCTCTTCCTTTACTTCTGAAGGAGGGCGCTGCTGCTTGGTACCATACTCAATCATCGCGAGTTAGAGACTCTATTGACGATCTAAAAGAGGCTCTTATTGAACGTTATGGACCGCAGGCGGCTCACGCATGGAAAAGCACTGCCGACCTGTGGCTACTAAAACAAGCAAAGGAACAATCCACTGACGACTACATCACAGCAGTGGTCAAGGCGGGCCAGAAAATCGGAGTCGCGGAAGAACAGCTATACTTCGTTGCCCTGAACGGCCTCCGTCCCAGCATTCGGCAACATGTTATTCAACACCAGTTAAGCTCTCTTGATGATCTGCGTCAATGGGGGCGAATTACTGAACTGTCCCTTCGAGATAGCGCGCTTGACGACTCGCCGCTTGAAGCAACTGCAAGAGAGTTGGCGGAGATGAAGGCGGAAATCAGGAAGTTGCGCATCAACACTGTCAATTCTCCGTCCCGTTCAACCTCTCCATCTCCAGATGCTACTTCATCGCAGCGCCGGGTTCAATTCAGGGAAGACGTCCGTCGTCCGTCGCAGCAGACAACCTTCAATCGCCGGCCATTCTCTACATACCAAAGTCGAGGACAGAATCGAACGAATCAACCACAAGGGATTAACCGAGGAACGCTACCCCGCTGTGACTACTGCGGTGGTAAGCATGTTAAAAATTTCACTTGTCCTGCGCGCGATAAAATATGTTATTACTGTCATCGTCGTGGTCATTTACAATCTGTGTGCCGCGCAGCTCGGTTTACACGATCGCAGCAGCGACCATAGGACAGTTCACCCGTCCATTTAGCTGGAATGGACAGGGTCAGTACAGCCAGTATAACATCTTTCAGCAAAAACATTATACCTGTTCAAGTCGCGCGATTTAAAATTATGGCTTTAATTGATACAGGTGCATATTTTTCTATCGTGTCGAAATGTTTTTTGAAACGTTTAGCCTTGCCTCTGCGTAGGTTGGAGGACACAGAAATTCAAAAATTAGCTTTGGCGGACGGGAAACCTGTCGACATTTTGGGAAAAGTTGAAATTACAATCAAAATTAATGGACTTTCAATTCCTTTCGAATGCTGTGTCCTGCCAAACATCGCTTACGACCTCATTCTAGGTCTTGATTTCTTAGAGGCAACGCAAGCGAAAATTGATTTTAAGGAACGTCTTTTGACATTATATGACAACATGACTGCTGCCGCATTTACGTCATTTCAGAAAGGGGTAAACGTTTTATTTCCAAAACGCCCAACAGTTTTGCCTCCCCACTCTGAAATTTTGGTTCCCATGTCTGTACCAAAACACATAACACCGCAGTTGTGTTTAATTGAACCTCTGAAACCACAAAATCGTCAACAATTTTTAATAGCGCGAGGTTTAGTTCATACATTTCCATCTGCGACTATATGCCGTGTGTTGAACCCGACAGACCGTGTACTCTGGTTATCTCCACGTCGACCATTAGCATCAATTGAGCCTGTTTCTCAGAATGATATTTTTGATGAACCATCTTCATCCGTGTCAGATAATTGTAATATGGATATTCCTATACTTCCTACTCTGACACACAGACATACATCGTCAACTTCCAATTTGTGCACTATTTCTTCATCTGAAGCAACTGATGATTCTAAAACAGATAAAAATAAAAATCCGCCTACTGTCACATTGGATAACCTAGGTCTCAAATATCATTCAGATTTGTTAACAGATTCGGAGAATCAGAGATTGAAAGATTTATTAGAACGAAATATTGATGTGTTTGCTAAATCGCTAGAGGATTTACAAGGTACGAATTTAACTCAGCACGCAATTCATACAACCACGGAAGTACCAATTAGACAAAGGTGCTATCGACATTCTGCTGAAGCTAAGAAAGAGATAGACAGTCAAGTGGAGCAAATGTTAAAAGCTGGGGTTATCGAACCATCCCAGGCAGTTTGGGGTTCTCCAGTCGTTCTTGTTAAAAAGAAGAATGGCGAAATTCGTTTTTGTGTAGATTTTCGCAAAATTAACAAGATTACAATTCCGATTAATTTCCCGCTGCCAAATTTAACGGATGTGTTTGATGCCTTGGCTGATAATCATCCTGCTATATTCAGCGTTTTAGATTTAAAATCTGGCTACCATCAAATTTTACTTGACCCAGATTCTAAGGAAAAGACGACCTTTGTGACACATTCGGGTCAATATCAATTCTTACGCTTGCCATTTGGCTTGTCCAACGCGCCTGCGTCATTTATGAGTCTCATGGCACATATTTTCAAGGGCATGACCTTTCAATCAGTGTTATGTTACTTAGACGATATTTTAGTTTTCAGTAAGAATTTTGAATCGCATTTAGAGCATTTGCAAGAGGTTTTTGATCGCCTTACAGCCGCGAGATTGAAATTACATCCTAAAAAGTGTTCTTTTGGACTGCCTAAGGTATTGTACTTAGGTCACTATTTGTCAGCTACAGGAATCGAAGTAGACCAATCCAAAGTGAAACTTGTTCAAGAATACCCTCGTCCAAAAACGCAGAAAGATGTCCGTTCTTTCTTGGGTCTTGCTGGATACTATCGTCGTTTTATCCAGGGGTTCAGTATTATTGCAAATCCACTTCACCAGATGTTAAGAAAGGACGTTGAATTTCTTTGGGACGACCATTGCGAAAAATCATTCAATACCTTGAAGCATGCTTTGTGCAACGCCCCAGTTCTGGTTTACCCAGACCTTTCAAAGCCGTTCGTAATAAATTGCGACGCTTCTACCATAGGCATCGGGTATATTTTGGCCCAGGTGGATTCTAACGGTCGGGAGCATCCTATTTGTTATGGTGGTCGCTCACTGTCATCTGCAGAGCGAAATTATTCAATCACGCATTTGGAATGTCTTTCTCTTGTTGAAGCGATTAGAGAATTTAACTGTTATTTAGCAAACTCTTATTTTACTGTATTTACCGATCATATTTCATTGAAATTCTTACAATCGCTTAAAACATCAACAACAGGACGTTTGCTGCGTTGGTCACTACTGTTGCAGGGTTATAATTTCGACATTCAGTATAAAAGTGGTCGTAGGAATTCTAATGCTGATGCTCTCTCGCGTTTTTCGCTTCCTCCATCTTCTGCGATCGACAAGGCTGTTGAGGAGTCAATATTTGCGAATGTGGAGCCATTGAGTTCGAGTTTAGAGCCCATTCCCTCTCTCAATGTGATATTTGAGGATGAACTTACAGCTCCAGATTCTGATTCAGTAGTTATTGACGACATTGCGTCACAGCAAAGACTTTGTCCTGATATATCACCCATTATTGACTACCTTGAGAATGGAACTTTGCCTGATGATGATGTGGCAGCGCGTAAGTTAACATTTGAAGCTAATGAATACGTATTGCATGACAATATACTGTACCATTACTTTCAGCCGCGTTCGCGTAACTGCTCTAAATCAACTATTCGGCAGTTGGTAATTCCTAGAAACTTACGTGAGAAGTTACTCCATGGATTTCACGAAGAATCTTCTCATCCGGGATTCCATCGTTGTTACCTAAGTATACGTCAAAAATATTTGTGGAAACACATGCATGTGGGTGTTCAAAATCATATTGCATCTTGCGAAAGTTGTCAGCGTTGTAAATACCCCATAAATTCTAAGAAAAATCCTTTGCAATCACTGCCCATCCGTGAAATTTTCGGGCGTTGGCAAATGGATATCCTCGTCCTTCCGCGAAGCAAAGAGGGTTTTCGCTATTTACTGCTTTTTGTCGAAAGTTTGACTCGATTCCCCGAGGCGTTCCCCATGAGAGATCAGAGGTCAGAGACCATCGCTGACCTTCTCTACTCTCAAATCATCACCCGCTATGGGAGTCCGAAATCACTCTTAAGTGATCGTGGGGCAAATTTTCTTAGTAGTATTGTAGCGGAACTTTCTCGCAAGTTTGGCATTCATCGTTTGCACACTTCCGGTTTTAGGCCACAGACCAATGGGGCTTGTGAAAGAGTAAACCGTCATTTGTGGCAATCCCTTAGGATTCTCTGTAAAGATCAACAGGATTGGCCGCAATTTATTCCATCTATTTTGTTTTCTATACGTGCTGTTACAAGCGCTCGTTTGAATTATTCACCATTTTATTTAATGCACGGAACTCAGATGAGGCTTGGTGTTGATCTGTCGTTGCCTAATATGGAAGACGAAGCAATTACTCCTGAAGAGCATGCCTTGAATATAACAAAGCGATTGGCCGCTGCACATAAAGAAGCTACGGATAGAACTAAAATCATGCAAGATTCAAATAAACTAGCACACGATAAGAACGTTGCAGAACCAACGTTTCAACCTGGTGACCTAGTTTGGTTAATGACTCCTCAAGTGAAGAAAGGGTTGTCGAAGAAGTTATCACTCAGATACGCAGGTCCTTATTATATTACAGCGAAGGTAGGTAATCACACTTTTATGTTGCGTCACAATCAAACCAACAAGATTCTTTCCCACCCTGTGAATTCAGAACGTTTAAGACGCTACGTTGACCGTCGAGATTACACTACCCCACCTGCTGCTCAACCACAGGACACTTCGGCACCCCAAATACCTCACGGTGGCTCAGGGGACCCATCAAGTTCTAATTCAGAGAAAAATTTTGATTCGCAAAATCTCAAAGTGCCTGACGAAAAATGGCACTCAGCGAATCGTTTGTTGGCTCAAAAGAAAATAGGGAAAGAAATTTTTCTATAAAGTGGAATGGTCGGATCCGAAGTTTAAGCCCGAATGGATTAATGAACGTGATGTTACCGACGCGTTAAAGCGTGCATTTTATGTGACTAGAACGAAAACGGGTCACAGAAGGAAACGACGAAATTAAACATTATAAATAAATATGCATAGAAAGCAAAAATATGTGACCGAACACTGATAGAGCCACTTTCACAAATGTGTTTATTTTGCCTGGCCAGGCATTGCTGCTTGTCGATTTTCTCCTAGGGTCCATAGGACGATCTTCATTGACGTCTGACGGGAGAAATTATTCTAGATATTATCTGCGAGACTGTCCTCTAAGTTGAAGGTAGAGGAACAAACAGCCAGTTAGTGAAATGGAGGCTCTGATATTTCCACATCGAATTTTGTTTTATTGTTGTAGGATTCTGGTTTCAACTTTTGCTGTTATGCATCAGTTGCTCGGTCACCGCCAGCGTTAACACAGAAGATAGTCAGTTTAGACATGGTTACGGCGTCTATTTTAAATCTAGGGGTCATTTTGAAGTGGTTACCGATACTTACTACCATGTTTTTGATTTTAAATTGCCAACATTTGAGATAGAAGATGGGAATCATTCACTTGCTTGTATGATGAGCCACGAAAATTTATCAAGCACTCAGTCGTGTCAGAATGCCTTACCATACTATGTTGCTTTACGGGAATTGCAAAAGACTGCTCATTCTCAAATTAGGCAGTCTATTCGCCAGATCCACTCTATTTTGCGAACACAGAGATCGGATTCGCTGCCACAGAAATTTAAGCGTGGGTGGTTTGACATAATTGGTAATTTGGGTTACAATCTTTTCGGCTTAGCGCGAAAATCAGATATAGAGGTCTTAGAAGATCGTATTAACATTTTAAGCCAACGTGACAATCGAATTCTGCAGGATTTCGAACATCAACTTACGAATCTGGCCAGTGCGTCAATCATTTTGAATAGGAGGGTAGATTTAATAAAGGAACAATTATCGCAACAAGAAAAATGGCTGATTGATTTGTCTCAGCAATTCAGAACCTCTTGGGCTAACAGTGTACATTTTTCTGCTTTTCTCACTGCTAGTCTCCTTAATTTTACAAGGGTGTTAGATCATCTTACACATCTTCGCTTGGCTGCGGAAGAATTGTTATCTGGTAGATTGCATCCGGCTTTATTACATCGTTCGCATATTCAGCATGCTTTGAATCGCATTGCCAATGAGTTACGTAATAGGCACGAACCTGCTCGTATACTCCTCCGTGACGTATCTTTTTATTATAAGCGTCCATTCTTTGTGGCTGCGAAGTCACATACCCTGCTTTACGTTACAATATCTGTTCCAATCTCAACAATACCGTCACCCTTTATTTTATACGAAGTGATTAATTACCCAAAAACGATAGCTGATACGCATCAAATTTCCACACTGCTGGTTAATCTGCCTAAGTTTTTTGCGATTTCTTCAGATCAGCTTTTGTTCGCTACATGGGACTTTTTACCGAACCTCGAATTGGGAGATTATTCGTATTTCTTGGACATTGCAGACATCACTTTAAAATCTGATTTGAATACATGCATCGTAGCTTTATTTAAAGATGTTGCAACTGATGTTTCAGAATTATGTTCTTTTAAATTGTTGTCGGATAGACCAAGCGTATTGATTCCAATCCCTCCTGATTCTGTTATCATGGAAAATACTTTTAACCTGTCACTCACCTGCAAGGATTCAGCACCACAACCCTTCAATGGTTGTCTCTCGTGTGTTGCTAAGATTCCTTCTGGCTGTAGTTTGAATTCTTTGAATGGATATATACCTTCTCAGACCCCACAAATTCGGAATTTCTCTTCTGCAAAGTCTCAAGTTTCTCTTGAGTATGGCGCAAATAAAATTATTTTACAGTACTTGTTTCATCCTGATCAATGGATGGCCATCGGGTCTGACCACTTGTTCAATCAATCATTGTCGCTTCTTCTTCCTCCTTTTCAGATTTCTAAGACTAATTCTAAAGGTTTAGCAGCACTAGAGGAAGATTTTGAGACGACTATGCAGGCGATTCAACAGGGGGCGCTTCTGTTTCAGAACGATTACAATGCGTTAGTCAGTGAAGCTCGTCAAACATCGGTCGATAAGTCTCAGAATCAAGTGCTGATTTATGGATTTTCATTGGTATCTGCTGTTTCATTGATTCTAATTATTGCCATAAGTTATCTTTGTTTTCGAGTAAACAAGTTAGCTGTTTTGCTTATGACAATATCAGTTCGAACACGTTTGACAGAAGCCTATCCGCAGTTCATATATCCACTCACCTCAACCCTACCAGCCACGGATAATCAGTCGGCTAGTACGAGTCAATTCTATTTACTTCTGGTTATCTTACTCCTCATCATATTATTTCTAATTACTTACATAATTCTACGTTGTCGGCGCTCTAAGAAGGCAGCCAATAGCTCTTCGAATAATTTTTTGGTTCTTCGTTTTGCGAATTCTCAGCGTTATGTAGACATTCGCTGGTTTGGCTTTCAGTACCCAATTTCAGAGTGCGAGTTAAACGCCAGGTCTAATATTACAAATGTCCGTCTACAGCGTTATAATTGCCTCGCTATGATACTAACCTTCTCCTGGAAAATTGAAATTCGTCATGTGTCAACTGATGTGTGTCTGATCCCACCAGGTCAGATTCACATTGACTGGTTCCAAGTATTTCAGCTGAAAAGAATTGTGGGGATTCACAGAACATTTTCTGTCACTTTGTGGCTTCATGAAATTCGCTTACAAAATTTCTTACAGATACAGCCACATGTGCTTTCGGCAAATGACTCAAATGAGTTAGAGACCAATCAAATCCCTGTGGCAGCAGTTCGCAATCTAGAGTCGGAAAGACTTTGAATTTGTTGTTATTCATTAGTCGCTTAATTAGCTAGTATTTGTAGTAAGCTTAATTGTGTATTCGAAGCATAATTATGGACAATCATGCTAACATATTTACTCACGTGTGATTAGTTGAACAATTGTAGTTGTGTATGCTAAAGTTTGTTTCTTATATTTAGCAGAGGTGTATCTACATATGGGAGTCAGTGGGACCCATCCTCTGATTAAGTGATTGGCTTATAGGCCTACAGGCTAACATGCATCATGTGAGGTTGATTCATACATTGTCGGTTTTCCTCACGCTTGGAGGGGGCACCCAGGACACCCCCTGGCAATGGATACGCCACTGATTAGTGTGTGAGATTTAAGTTTTGAAATATGCTTTATTGTACTGTATATAGGCGTTAACCTTAGTGGGAGATTCCACTGAATTCGATCGCATAGACTGAGGAAATGGAAATGGGGAAATGAATAGCCCTCAGTCCCCCCCCCATTAGTTTCTTCTTTTGTCAGGAGAAAAGGCTACTTGGAAATATAGAGTTGAGTTACCCCCCATATTTCATCAAAGTTCACGCCTATGTTGTTTTATTTTTGTTTGCTTTTTGGCTGGTGTATACGCTGTGGAGACAGGACTCTTTAGATGTAATCTTCCAAGGTTTTTGTGAAAAATCCTCTTGTTGACCAAATCCTCATTGATAATCAATGATATCTATGTATATTCCAAATCTAAACACACAAATAACAATTTTATCATTCAAACATATCTTGATAAAAATGACTACAGGTTATGTTTTTTTTCAAACGAGTGTGCTCGGGTTAAAATCCAATTGGTTTTGTTTAGACCTATGTAGATATACGAAAAAGTACATGGGGTGTACAGAGAAAATCCCCCCACCCATCTTTCTAACCCAAGTGTGTTATTTTCAGATTGTTTTATCGTCTATTTTCGGGAATCAAAGTCTTAGTGTGAGACTTGTGCGTTTATCATAGACTTACCTCTCCGGTAACGGCTCTATGAGCTTTCCTTATTGTAAATCGTTTTGGGTCAATAGGTTATCTCTTCTTGGAGTCAGTTTCCAGTAGTCTACAGAACACTGTATTTCTGAAGCATCGATAAATAGCCATAGACTGTGGTTTGTGCAGGTGTAACAATTGTTTCCGATAACATCCTGTCAGTCCATTCTCCTTCTAAAATAATCTTATAGCTTTGCAGCTATAGCGCCATCGGCCCAATATATAAGTTAATAATTTTCAATCCACTCTGTACCAAAAGCTTTCACATAAATTATTGATTTTTTTTAAAAATTTATAGTTAATACTAGGTTATTGAATATTAACAAACATTGATTATTTCTAGAAATATCATTAGTTAGGATTAGTAGTAGTAGTGTTATTAAATATTATACAAAATAATTTATTATTATGGGTTATGAACAACATCAATTTACAGCGACAGTTAGTAACTCCAATGGAGTAGGATTATAGCTTCCCATAAATAATCTACAACATAATAACAGTTTCAATTTTCATTGACAAATAAGTTAGTTAATAGCTTTGTTATAGTCATAACAGTATAACTGTGTCATTACAGTAATTGTGTTTCATTTTCGAGCTTATATCTTCGTTGTTATCGATATACATACGCATTTTGAATTGACTTTTTGTATGAACAGTCGTTAAAAAAAAGAGTTATTTTTTGTCGATTCGTTCAAACTGCTTTGACATTTTTTTTAAATTTTGCAACATATAATTATGAGTTATAATATTTAAACACAATTGTACCTTATCGAGGAAACGCCATAATTCCTTGTAATTCTCCACCCGACCCAAAGGCCAGGATAACGAGATTATCGTTTCCTTGAACAATAAAAATTATTCCAAAGAATACGGTTATTGGCCCATGGCCATGAATCCCAGTCCCTATTTGAGGTTGTGGAGCTGGTCTTCGGGGCGGCTGATCGCCTCCCTGTAAAAACAAGTCCACATTTTATTGAACGCTTAATGAAACTCCATTGTATGAATTACACTCGAATGTTTACGTATAAAGTGCAAATTACTATGTTTTTGGTTTGTGTGTGTGTGTACTGATTGATGCTTTTCATGTTGTCTATTGTGTGTTTTATGTATTTCAGAGGCGTAGCTAAAGTATTCTGTGTCCGAGGGGAGACAGACTATGAAATTGGCGCACCTATCTTGGCGCCCGAGAACATTTGTGCCCCCCGTAGCTACGCCCCTGTAGCATTTTGCTTTTCATGAATTCAGCATTGCTTCGTATATTTTGGTTACTTTCACTTTGTGCTCAGTGTAGGGCACCGTTTTCTGCGTGGTATTTAATTTCATTTACCTATACTACATTCTACCAAAATTTAATTGTCTTGAGGGTTAGGCTACAGTACTTTAAAAAAATCGGACTTTTGACGTTTCAAAATTTATCGAGTTTTGAAAGCATAGAGAACAGTCCCGTCGACATGGTTGTGGGAAATTTCAAAATCTAATTAGTTCAATTTCTCACTCAAAACGTTCCACAGAATTCGAATTTTTATACAATATTCAAGTGACTTACACACTTGTTTCCTTTTTGAGAAATGGACAGCCACAGTTCATAACTGTCGGCCAAAAGTAATTCTTACTAAAATATCTCCACTCTCTTTTTCAAATTTATCCAGACATGTTTTATTTTCTTAAGTCTTTGAGTGTTATACTTCCTGCAAATACCGATTAATACCAAAGTCATACGTAATAGATTTAAAATTCTTACCTGACCAGGATTGTTCGCGTTTTGGGAATTCATAATTCCTCGGCAAAAGCTCGTCAGCAAATGATTCGGTTCTAGATGAAGAGCCGTTATTATCTTCTTTTGCGGGACGCAAAAGTTCTTTTAGTAGGACGGGATGTGGTGTATAGGCCCGTTAAGGGTCGTGATCTTTTCAGCAACAAGATTCGGGAAGACGAATGGAGTATAGATTCATTCGGTTCCTTTGAGAACTCTAGTGACTAAGATAGCTAGGTGTTTGACTAATTTGTCTTTACTGAAAGCTGTACTTATGGCTGCGCAAGCCTCGATATGTATGAGCGAATGCATGGATCGGCTAGATTAGATACCGGCTGTAATCCGACTAGAGAAGAGCCATCTGGCGAATCTGCGAATTCCTATGGTCTTGTAGTTGTCGGTCTATTTGAAGTCGCGTTCGCTGGAAAAGTCCGAGTACAGTATCTTCCCTATAATTTCTATCACCAGGAAGAATATCCTGGTGGAATGGAGTGGTTGGAATAATGCATTTCTGGCTGTGAGTTGCTGAAAGAGTTCTAAACTTATTGCTGTGTGAAGTGCACGTATCATCTAGGCTTATCGCGAGCGCGGAATGTAATTATTACAGTGCGTTTGATTAGTTGCAGCTTGTTTGGTAGTCGTAGGTTTTCCAGTCATTTTCTTTGTTGTCTGGGATTTTGGACAGCTGTCTGAGTTTTCTCAATAAAACCAGGTCTCGGCGTTCGCTCATCGTCTTGAGCAAACGATCGCTGCCTTGAATAGACGTCTTGCGAGTCAGTCTCCGCCAATACACTAAAATATGTAGCGTATATCCTATTTAAGCTGTTATAACTGTATGCATTAATGTATAAAATGAAATTGTATTAGACCGATCGACAACGTGCGAGTTTTAAAATCAAACTGGCAGCCCCATCCACTGTCACGTAAGCCCATCTTGATTGACGTACGTCTCCGCCCGAAAGACGCTAATGTTGAAACTTGAAACATCGACACGGGTAGTTAGCTTTTCAGACTAGTAGGTTGTAACAAGCTAAGTTACACAAGCTACACTAATATTCTAATCATCGAATGCATCTGATTAACGACGACGAAGTCAGATAAGATCATCGGACCTAATCGTCTCCGACCGAGGGTGAAGAGATGCCGACGAAGTCAGATCGGACACTAATCGTCTCTTAACAGATGTTATATCTGACAATCTGGTCTGACATTAACTGCCCCCGACCGACTATCGAATGCAGGATTCAAGATAAGCCGGTCCTCCCTCGTCCCTCCCTCCATCGACAGTTCTACGAACTCACAACCGCCACCGACTCCCCAGATGACGCCAGCACCACCCCCAAAGGAAGCGACCAAGGAGTCTAGAATGCCAGAGGGCGACACTCACCAGTCACCAGTCCCCACTCACTCGGGCCTATGGCACGCAGAAAAAATAATTGGCACCCATAACCGATTGTTCCGATTACCATAATAATCGGCCCGAATACCAATATTAAAAATTAATCGGTATCGGTGCCGGATTAGCGCCCGATTACCGATTGTTCCGATTGTCTTAATAATCGGCTCGATTGTGAATGTTACCGATTAATCGGTACAGCTCTAATGACTACTGTATACTGCTTAAATTGCACATTGGTCATCAACAGCAGCACGTATCCTCATTATTGCTGTCCTTTCTGTCAGATTAATCTAGACTCTATAGAGAGACATCATCATTGTTATCAATGTATCAAAGTTGTTCAATTCAAATTTGAATTCTGCTAGTCTTATCACTACTGGCATTATCTAGAAAGAGAAGGCAGAGAGCGTCTATCACCAACTTTCCTACTCAGGATAATAGAGATTACTATTCAAAAAGGCGATTGGCAGCCTTCTTTATGAACGAATGAATATCAGCCTGAGGTTCATTGGCCTATCACTTAGGCCTAGTCGCCAGCCGGTTAATTTAAAATTAATTTGTTGCTGAAACATTTCTCTAGTCTATTCCAACTTCCATTTGATCGCTACAGATCTTATTGTATCTTTGATTCAACAAAGAATAAACGCAATAGACATTTACACATGTAGGCTATCAATATATCATTGCAGACTCTGAATCACTCACTGGGTGTTTGACATCCATAGACCTTCATTGATCTGACACTGGAACCAGCCTTTGTTTTCAACAGACTTAAGTGTGTGGAGGGGGCAATCGCCTGTGTCCCATTGGTCGATTTGTCGGGGATTGGGGTGTCACCCTCTGGTCGAGGTTGACCCCTCCATCAGAGGTGAAAAGGTTTGAAATTTAACGAAATTTTTACAGTAGGAGATACATACGTAGGAAGAGCAGAGGCATACTGACCACATAGTGGACATGGGAAATTTCCAAGGCCCTTGAGTGCAAATAAACTTAAACCACGTATATGTATGTATATATCACTGTTTTATCAACCTCTCGTAAAATAGTTTGTCTAATAAAATAAATATAGGTCTATCGCACTGAGTCACAGCTTAATATTCGAACTTTGCCAGCAACGCCACAATCAGGACTGATGTGTCCCTGAGGTCAGCAGCTTCTCGGACCCTTTTGTAGCTCAGATGGTGGGAGTAGTCCTAACTCCAGAATGACTTTTCAACTATCGAACACTGATGGGGACAAGATGGTCAAGGGCTGGAATGGGAAAATGTGGCGAAATTCTTATGTGGACGGAACAAATCTGAAAGGGTAACCAGTTAGAGTGGAGATGGGGCAAAATATTTTACCCTGCTGTCGTCTACTCTATACTGATCGGTGGTAGTCTTAGTTAGCATTGTAGATTGATTGCTAAAACTGGTGAGCAACATTTCATTGAATAAGCATTTTGGTACTACTGAGGCCCAAACTAGAAGCTGTAAATTACTTTTGTAATGAGTTTTTGAACAACTTGAATAGGCTACTGTCTTGCGTGTCTTCAATAAAAGTCCAGAAAAATTTTCAACATGAATTATTGGACTTACAGCTGTAACGCGAATGATAAAAACGTGGAGTCATCGGAACTTAGGATGCAAATCTAAACTAATCCAATTGTTAAGCGAATCGTGCAAAAGACCGTCTAAAATAATACCTTGCGAACGTTTATGACGAGACGAGGACATGTAGCAGAGGTGCACACCTTTTTTAGGAAATTTAGGCCAATGTCTAAATTGAGCATTCTCAGAATCACAGATGCTCGACAGCCGCGTTCTCGAAATGTGTAGTCTATAAGACTATAATTCAAAATATACAGTATTTTTATATGAATCTGCAACTCAAACAAAGTTGACTTTAATAAATGTTGTAATGAACTACTGCTTGACTCAAGATTAGTTAGTAGTAGCCCAGTTGATACGGTTAGTTGATAGACGATTTCTATAACAAAATTAGCCTACTGTTCTTGGGCCAGTTTCTGTTTGGTTTTAATTTGTTGCGAAGGCCGAACAGACCGGATTTCACCCGCGGGTCACGGGTTGTGCATCCCTGAGTCATAATTATGCGCTTTAAATGTGCATGGCTCTATGAGTAACGAAATCTCTTCGACGAGATATTCTGCGGTTTCTCTTTGCGTCCAGCTGCATCCATTCCCTGTTTCGGAGACAGCGGACGAAACCCGAAAGCAGAGCAACGATGATGAAGATTCTGACGATGAAACTTCAATGACGATTGGTCGAAATTCTTAAAAGAAATAAATTAGAGCGGATTATAGTCTTAGGAGATGCTGTGTTCCCATGTTCTAAGTCAGTGCTTCCAAAACTGTGGGTCGCGACCCTAAAGTGGGTCGCAGTGCTCAGCCTGGTGCAGCGGTTCTCAACATTTTTAGGGTTTCTTGTGTGGTGGTCCCTCAGAAATGTTTTGACGACTCGCGGACCTTATAGGACTACAGTTTGAATTTTAAATTAATTGTAATCAGTGCCGGATTAAGGTCCGAGTGGCAGTGTTTATTCTAGCCACCTTGACATTGGGGGGAGTTTGAAATGTTTGGGGGAGCAAGATTTCTCTCCGTTTTTTTTTTTTTTTTTTTGGGAAATTTCCATCCCCCAGCCAACATATACAAATTTTTCTGGGGGGAATTTTAAAACTTGGGGGGATTCCCCCAAAACAGGCCTAGAATAAACACTGTCCGAATGGGCCTGTGGGCTGCTTATTTAAAATATTTAAAAATCATTACATTGGCTTAAAATAACTGAACGTATCCAATATAAGATAATAACACTAACGTATAGCTCGCTTAAGTCATCAAAACCTGTGTCTACCTTGGGTCACTATTAACCTCTCAGCCTCCTCGACCCACAAATCCTTAATCTAATCTAACTCTATCACGCCCGCTGAATCAGTCTTCTCTTAAAATTTACAACCGTGCCTTCTCATACGCTGCACCTGAATTTTGGACCTCAATCCCTGCTTCCGTCCGCAGACTTGGACACTTTCAAACAGTAAAATTCGAATTCTCTTTTCATAATTATAATTCCTGCATTATCTCATCAAATCTTCAGGTATAAGCTTAAATCCTTCTTTTTTTTCTTAAATCATTTCCTCCATAGCTATAGCAACCTAGCCTCACTGCCCTTTGGATGTTGACTATTGCCTGGCTGATATTGGACGTTCGCCGCTGCAGTTGCTGACCATTAGACAAAGAACATGCGTTATGCAATGGAGACATTTGGAAAGGCGGCAACTAGTCCATGCGTATTAATAAATTTGAACATCTGTATTTCGCTGCTTTCTCTACTTTCGCTTTTAGTATTTTTGTTTTTAATTGATGTGATTTCATTACTTACTTTGTTAAATAAAACAGCAAACTGAATAATTTCATTTGTAGGGCCTACTTGGCGCTTGATCTTATCGGGAATAAAGAGACGCTAAAAACGGTGGGCCTATTTTTCATGGCGGGCCTGGAGCTTCAACCCCTCAGCCCCCGCCATAATATCTTTTAAAAGACCATTATAAAGAATTCCTTCATTCTTGAAACCTATGAAAACTCAGGAAAAGACGCGACGTAATCAAATGAGAAATTTAAAACATGAAATTTCATCTCAGTTGACGAGATTTCCAGTCTGCAATTTCTATCCCTGTTTTTCTGTTTGCCTCGTAACAGAAACGACAGGACAGAACCAGATACGGGGCGTCAGACATTTCGAATCATCTGCTAGGACCACAGTTACTCATATCGAGGAAAAAGAGAAGGAACAACAAGAAATCCCTTTTGCGCGGCGGCTCAGAGACATGACTTCCACTAAAGAAGGTTCGATGGTAGATTGGAAATCTGATACGAAAATAACAGAATCTCACGTTTGAGACGTATATGGAGGGCGGGGTAGGGTGGGTGGGTGGGTGGGAGGGCAGGTGAATCATCGGGAATCAGTGAATAAATGATGACGAAGACAACGCGAGAACGATGCACTGCAGATTGGAACGGGGGAGGGGCAGTGTTTAATCTAGAATCTGGATTCCGGGGGAAACTGACAAGGCCGGGAGAAAGTCAGCTATGTGGCTGCTGTTAGTTGATGCAGTATGCCAAAATTTTCGAGGGGAATTTGAAATTTCCGGGGAGAAAGGGCAATTTCCCCAGAAACGGCCTAGATTAAACCCTAAAGAGGGGCATTGAGGAGTGACTGGTAAACCGGTTCAGTTCTGAAAAAGGGGAAAACGATTAAGGTAAGTAAGTAAACAGACAAACGGTTCACCTTTATTGTTGCGATTCGCTGTTGGTCACTGACCTCGTCAGTTCGACTTCGACGAAGAGAAGTCTTCTGAGAAACGAAAAAAATTAAACGGCAAATTAAACGCCATTAACCGAATAAAACCAATATAAACGAACATTCAATTGCAACGCTAACTCTGGAACACATCGGAATTCGAAGGTCAGTCAGTCAGTCAGTCAGTCAGTCAGTCAGTCAGTCAGTCAGTCAGTCAGTCGCTCAGTCAGTTAATCAGTCAGTCAGTCAGTCAGTCGCTCAGTCAATCAATTAATTTATATGGCGCCACTTCATAATGCCCGAAAAATATTTTCCGAATGGGGAGGGTTATGGTTCCCATGTTCCCAACTTCGGAAAATCCCGACAACCAAAAAAAGTTATAGTCATTACTCATTAGTCATTACATGATTTCATTAACAACAGCACACACAAAATCCTGACAAGCAAAACAGGTCGTCAGCTATTAGTATACCTTCAATATTTTAAATAGCTAATATAAAGACATATGAGCGCATGCACTATATAGTGATCGCAATTTTTTAAAGGTTATGTTTGGTCGCCAAGGGGTTTAACTTCTAAAACTCCCCTTCCCTAATCTCTATACTACGAACAACCAAGGGGGTTAACCCCAAAATTCCCTTGGCTACGCCACTGCCGAAAAGTCAGTCAGAACCTGAACAACCGGAGCGCCGCAGGAATATAGGTTACCAGTCAGTTTTACTATATTATAATGAATTTTTGAATTGTTGTTTATCAATTTCATATCAATGCACTAAAATTGGCCTCGAGCAAACCCTGCCTCGTCTTACTTTGGCACAATCGCATTTAAAACTGCTGTGGTTACGTAACGAAGGAAAGACGGAAACTTAACAGAAAGGTCCCAACAATTAATTTCAAACCGTGAGAAAATGTTTCTTCCCTAATATTTAATTATTTCGTTCTAACACGGAGGAGACAATTATAGTAAACCATGTCCCGATTTTTCACATTTAATAATGTTAGCAGATTCAATGATTGAAAGGAAAATGGACAGAGGAAGACAAAGGAGAAAATATCTGGATAGTTTTTGCCATATACAGGAGAAAACTACGGATGTATTGATATCAATTGATATCATCCATGCAACAGAAGACAGACGAAAGAAGAAGACATACGGAAGAAGAAGAAGAAGAGAAGAAGAAGAAGAAAAAGAAGAAGAACAAGAAGAAGAAGAAGAAGAAGAAGAAGAAGAAGAAGAAGGAAGAAGAAGAAGACAGACGGAAGAACAAGAAGAAACAACGGACATTGGAAGAAGACAGACAGACAGACAGACAGACGGAGGAAGAAGAAGACGAAAGAAGAAGAAGACAGGCGGAAGAAGAAGAAAACAGACAGACGGAAGAAGAATAAGAAGAAGACAAGACAGACAGACGGAAGTAGAAGAAGACAGACGGAAGTAGAAGACAGACGGAAGTAGAAGAAGAAGAAGAAGAAGAAGAAGAAGAAGAAGAAGAAGAGATTCAAGCTGAAATGATAACCTAAACGGACGTAAAGTCTCCATATGTCCCTGGGTTTTCAAAGTAAAAAGTCTGACTCAGATCAAAATATGAAATATCAAAAACTTTAACAAAGTCTCGTCAATAAAAACTGAACTTTAAGGCTTTTTTTTTCCTCGTTTCTTAAATTTGACATAAATCCCAATTCCTAAGCGGATGTTCGACCGAATGTATACTGTAGCAACCAGCTCAATGAATGTCCTCTCCAATGACAATGACAGATGGTCTCAGAGCAGGGCTGCCATGAATCAAGAGAACCGGTGGACTGGGCTGGACTGGTTGCGGATCGGTCTCTCTACAAAAACCCGGATTCGTAGACTGGTTGCATGATATGGACTTTGCTGGGGAGGATGGAGGAGGAGGAGGAGGAGGAGGAGGAGAAGGTGGTCGAGTGTCGGTGAATTTATGACCGAAAGACGTAGACTCAACGAAAGACGCTCAATGTGTCTTTGTAACGAATTTAGAAAAAGATTCAACGAAGACTTCCTTTGGTTTGTCGCTTCAGCAAACCATTTGCATTTCGATGTAATCGATTTACACTGGGATATTATGTACGCCAGACAGACAGTCAGACAGACAAGCAGAAAGACAAACAAACAGACAGGCAGACATACAAACAGACAGACAGACACACAGACAGACAGACACACAAACACACAGAGAGAGACACACACGCAGGCAGGCAGACAGGGAGAGATAGATGTACAACTTTCGCATCAACGTGAGGTAAAATGAGCTATAAAGGTTTACATTAAAACCTTTGAAAACGACTGGTTCTCTCTCTGTCTCTCTCTCTCTCTCCTTCTGTCTGTCTCTAGACTGTCCCTCCCTCTTTCCTTCTCCCTTCCACATACCCACAAACACACATACCCACAAATGCCTGTCTCTGCCTCTCTATATGCACGCTGTCTCATAAAACCCACACTTTTGTCAGATATTTTAATTTTTAGACAGAGGAAATGTAACCCCGGCAGAGGAACTGGGAGAGAGGAAAAGAGCGTCCGACCGGAAAATGGCGACCGTCATTTCCACGAGTATATATCTCGATCCTTTTGGAAGTCGATCGGAATACGGATGAGAGGAAATCCGCTGACATCAAAAGGCGATTCTCTGCTGGAACTCCTCCGGCGTTAATCCACTCACCTCTGAGTCACTCGCTCGTTCACTTCGGATATCCAACTGCTTCGTCTGAATGTCATAAACGAAGAAGTCGTGCACCCAATGACTCCCAGTATAAGCGCTCATCTCCCTCCTCCACGTTCTCCTCTTCGTCCAAAACCACTTCCTCCTCCTCCTCCTCCCCCTACGCCTTAAAACATTTCCCTCTCACCCACCTTTCTTCCCTCCCTCCTTCCTCTCTAGCTCTCTCTCCCTCTTACCTCTGTGTCGTTGTCGTTGTTTGTCTGTCTCTCTCTGTGTCTGTCTGGATCTTGTCTGTGTCTCTCTCTATGTCTCCGTCTCTGTCTGTCTCTGTCTGTCTCTGTCTGTCTCTGTCTGTCTGTCTGTCTGTCTCTCTATGTCTCCGTCTCTCTCTGTCTCTCTGTCTCTCTGTCTCTCTGTCTCTCTGTCTCTCTCTCTCTCTCTCTCTCTCTCTCTCTCTCTCTCTCTCGTCTCTTTCCTAGTGGTCAATGTCAGCGCATACGCTCGAGGACATTAAATGTTATTGCTTATAGCTGAAGAAAGTACTTGCGTTGAACTTCAAGCGGGAAATTCTACAATCCGCTGCATATACTCGAAATACGTTCTCTAGTCGCCACTTGAAACTGAACACGACGTCCACGGTGGATCGTCTTTCGCCGGCGCCCTGCTGTCTCCTCTCCAAAGACTAACCGACGCTCAGACGATGGACGATTTTAAGGATCAGCCATGTTCTTGTTAAGTTCATTTTTTACCTCCAATTTCCTCTTCTACCGCGAACAAAGTAAAATGTAAAATCTAGCACAAACTCCGATGGTGAAAGTGTCTCTTGCTAAATAAAAACAAAAGAAGAAGAAGAAGAAGAAGAAGAAGAAGAAGAAGAAGAAGAAGAAGAAGAAGAAGAAGAGGCAGGCGAGATTGACTTGGAAGGACAATATAAAACCAAGGACAGAATTATTGACAATATAAACGACTAATGTCAGGGAACGGAGAGAAACAGAATTCAATTAGAATGGACAAGAGAGAGAGAGAGAGAGAGAGAGAGAGAGAGAGAGAGAGAGAGAGAGAGAGACTGTCTGCCATCGCCGGCGACACCAAGGTCGACGGGGACAGAGGAGGTCTCCTCCTAAGAATCGTCAAATGTTCTGGCAGTTCTTCATCTTCTGCAGACTTCACACAAACCACGCTCATCGCTGATTTCAAACCAACGTCGAATACAAATGGTGCAATTGATTAATTATACATGAAGTGCACAAGAGAGACATTTAGACAAACCGTAAACGTACAACTAGCACGTCAAGCATTTTGGAAAAGTCGAATTAATACATGTAGCACATTACAAGATAATAACGAAGAAAAAAACGACCGGCATTCAAATACGAGTCAACCGTTACTTACATTTACACCACTGTACTTTACTGTATGTCATAATTATAATCAGTGTCTTATCCAGGCCTGTTAGGGGGAGATTCTCGCCCCCCCAAAAAACCTCAAAATCCCCGCCCAAAAAAATCGGTACTGACACAAATTTTTGCATTGAACTACATGTATGTCTCTTCTCCTCCAGCCAAATCAATTCTCTCCCCGCCCCAAAAAAGCCTGGAGTTTGGATAAAACACTGATTATAATTAAGGTTGTTAACGGTTAACCGGTTAACCGGTCATAAACCAAGGACCGGTCTTTTTAACCTTGACCGGTTAACCGTAACTTCAATTCGTCGGAATTAGAATGTTAGCCCGTATTAACAAATACCCTTCCCTCCCACTCTTAGTAAACATATTAGCCGGTGTAAGGCCCGCTTGATAGTGGGTAGCGGGGTGGAGGAGTGGGGCAAAGGTGGCATTTGCCCCGGGCCCTGCTTTAAAGGGGGCCCCTAATTTCTGACAGGATATATAATTGTATTCGTATGCACTCTGTGAGTGGCTTGCGTCTGGCAGTAAATGAGTAGAGGCTATAGAGGTCAACAGTTCTGCCTCTCATTCATTTATTCATTCATTCATTCTCTCTGCCGAGTCCTGCGAGAAAGACCACTGCAGTTGGGTTGAAGATTTGATGGGTTGGGTTGGATTGGGTTCTAAAAAATGGACCCATGGACATCTCTGTGGCAAGTACAATACACATTTATTGACGGACCTGCATTTTGTCGAAGTCCAAACTCGGCCTCTGGTCGATATTCGGTCGACATGGAAGCGACCGATGATGCCGCTGAGGAGGAGGAGGAGGACACTTCGTTGATGATGTCACCGTTGGTAACTTCCGGTCGTCGTCGTCGTCATAGACGTCATCTGACCCGAATCTAATCGAACGAGTGTTTGACCTTGAACCGAGGCATTCGACCTTCGTGGTCGTCAGCGGGTCACGTGATGCGTCGGTGAGAAAACCGCTGACCTCGTCGTCAAGGACACTCATCTCGTGGCCGACAAGTCCTCCAAGGTCAAGGTCAAGGTCGAGGTCAAAGTCAGCACAGGAGACTGGATCGGAGTCCGTCGGTCGCTGGACGTTGCTTCTGTCGACGCTTCGGTTGGCAGACGACGGGAATCGGTGGAAGAGGAGGAGGAGGAGGCGATTCTCTCGTCCTGGAAACGGCTTTTCCATCTGGAACATGATCCAGTCGATCGGCGAGGCGTCGCCCGGTGTGTTCAGTCAGGTGGAAGAGAGAGAGAGAAAGATAAAGAGAAAGAGAGAGAGGCAGAGGCAGAGACAGAGACAGAGAGAGAGAAACAGACAGTCAGACAGACAGACAGATAGAGACAAGCGAGGAGTCGGTCGGCGATGGAGAAAAAGTCTCCGATTGGATGAATCGCCGTTCACCAGATGAATGCCTTCTCCCGTTCTCCCGGTTCTAACAGTTTTGTTTCTTGTTCACAGAAATGAAATCAGTCTCAAAAGGTCAGCCACAAAAGGTCAAGAGGTCAGTCTCAAAAGGTCAAGAGGTCGGTCTCAAATGGAAGAGCGTAGCGTCCTCTTTCTAGTAAATATTGTTCAGACAGTTTTACTGATAAGTCTACTCATGGGGCGTAGATCATGGGGGACTGCGGGGGGGACTGTCCCACCCAATAATTAGTGAAGGGAGCATATAGTATAATCATAGTGACATATATCCCCCAATGTGTTGCTGAATACATTGCAAACACAACTAGAAAAATGCTAAAAAAGTTTATCGCTAGTGTTTAGTGCTTCTTCAACGTTCTGAAAGCTGACAAGAAAAAAGGCAATCACTAGTTTTTATGCTTAGTGTCCTAAAATGTCTGACAAGCAAAAAATCCCACCATAATCAGCAATATCCCGCCAAAATGGAGGGATTTTCCATATTTATGGGTGGGAATACTTTTTGAAAATACTTTTTGAAATCCTCCCAAATAGTGATGGCAGCATTACGCCCCTGTGTCTACTAAATATTTAACTAGCAATGAAGATCCAATAGTAAATACCTGTAAACAAAATCTATAGGAAAAGCATCTTGCAAATGCTTTAATCCTCCTTTACCCAAGCGACTTTGGCCATAGAGAATTACAACGGTCGTTGGAAATCTACCAAAAAATATCAATAAAACTACAATTAGCCAATTGTTATAATTCATAATGTTATCGCAACAGAAAAAACATAGCAAAATTAAACATCGGCTGAAATGCTGAAGCAATAAGAGAGAGAGAGAGAGAGAGAGAGAGAGAGAGAGAGAGAGAGAGAGAGAGAGAGAGAGAGAGACTTTTAACTTAAAACATCTTTAATGAAGACTTACTTTTTAGTGAAATTAGACAAAGGATCACAAAATTAGCTGATGACACCTTCTCATGATGACATTAATTGCAGATAACAACATTATTTTCGAAAATGTAAAAGTACCAGTGTTTTCACACATGCTGACTTAGCTTCCTAAACCACTTTAAATCACATTATTATTATTATTATTATTATTATTATTATTATTATTATTATTATTATTATTAGTTATCATTGTTACGGCGTCATCCTCATATTTGCAGGTGTCCTATCGCAGGCTTGACACTTAAAATCTGCAGTGGAAATCATTAAAGAAATCAAGCAGAAGATGATTAAATCCAGGAAATCTCCTGAAAATCAAGGAGCACTTTTAAAATGTGTTTCTAACACCCCAAGACTTTGGACTCAATAACTTGTCTGTTTATTTATCTCTTTGTTGCCGCCAATACTCAGGAAAAAATTCCCACAGTTCATTGACCGCTGGGTATCATCAACAGAAAACCAAGTGACGTCTTTTAAAGAGAATGCAAATACATGGACATAGGCCTATATCACTAAGAAAACAAACCTCTATAGAAATCCTTCCAATTCTCCTCACATAGCAAAGGTTATGCTAGAAAGACTCTCTTAAAGAAGAGCAGTCGAATATTCTGTACTCAGCTATATTCAGTGGAATCAGAAATCTTTTTGAAAGTAAATGGTTCTACTGTAGATTACCTTTCGAGACATATCGACGTACTATTATTCCAGCGACGGAATGCAAGACGTTGTAAACACAGAATCATGTGAAAATGTTTGCGATGCGTTGTCGCATTTCACCCCATCACCCCCTTTCCCTACCCTCACCCTTAACAGTACTTGGACACGAATGGCAGAGTACCGCGTTATACGAGTGGGGACAGTCGGTGGATTTTGTCAATAGAACAAATAAAACGCTTTGCGCTCGATTCGCCGATGGAAACCGAAATCAGAACCGCTTCATGCATGACAGTCCAGAATAGCGTTTTGGCGACCTTTTCGGGTCCCAGGCACCCTGATAAAAAAAATTCCATCACGACACCCCTAGTAAAACTAGTATAGTTAGTATAGCATAAAAACTATAAAATAGTTTAGAGTCTAGAGTCTAGATACTCTAGACCAGCGGTTCTCAACCTTTCTAGTACCGCGACCCTTTTAATTCAATTCCCCATGATGTGGCGACCCCCAACCGTAAAATTATTTTCGTTCATAATGTAAACTGCTAAAAATAATAATGCTACGACAATTAAAATGTTCGGAATCATTATTATTCTATTGTCTCCAATGTCTATCCTCGAATGACAATTAAAGTTTTTAAAAACTAGTAACTACCAATGAGGAAATTTTGTACAATAACAAGAAAAGAGACCACCCCATATTTCTGATGGTCTCGGGCGACCCCTGGCAATTCGTCGTTCGACCCCCTCGGGGGTCGCGACCCACAGGTTGAGAACCGCTGCTCTAGACTATAGTTAGTATAGAATCGGTACATTCTATAGATGAAGAAATTCATATTTATAGTGCTGTTACGGTTTCACCTCGAGCAGTCTCGGTCGGTTTCAGTTCGGTTTGGACCGAAAAAACGCGGTTTCGGTTCGGTTCGGTTTTTTAACCCTAGGTTAGGGTTAGGGTTAACCCTAACTCTAACCCTAGGGTTAGCGATAGGTTAACCCTAACCCTATGACCTCTTTTTGCTTTCAGGGATTTTGGAGAGGAAAAATGATACAATTATAACCTCTTTTGCTTGTCAGGGTTTTCGAGAGGAAAAAATACAAGAATGACCTTTTGAGGACTTTAATAAGAAATAAAAATAAAATGACGTTCTGCGATTTTTGAAAATGGGGGTCGGCCCGTTGTGATGTCATATTTTAGGGGGTCCGACGTTGCGTGACGTTGCGTGACGTAGGGGAGTAAAAAAGTGACAAATTCGCGTGACGTCATTTATGGACGGCCTTTTTATTTAAGTAACCTCTTTTCAGTTGATGAAATTGCCAATAGGCCTAATTTTAAACTCGTCATGATTTAAAGTGGCTTAGAAGGCATTACTGCACGTGTGAAAGCCACTAGGGGCACTAACAGGGCTTGAACCCACTCCGTTAGCCTCAGGGATATTTCTAGGATTGTGGATTTGGGGGTGGGGGTGTCTACCTCAATTTTGAAGGTGTCCGGAGCTAATTGGCATTCCACACTAAACTGGCACTGCGCGACACTACTAATGCAGCCATTTTAAAATTGTTTTTACTGATTTCAATAATGACGTCAGACTCTGACTCGTCATAGAAATATAGACATGCCAGAAGAACAACACTCGTTATTTTAGCGTTTAAAAGCTGTGCATTGATTAAACTGCATTCAAAATGCATTAAATGCATTTAATGCATGAAAAAAGAGATCATAGGGTTAGTGTTAACCTAAACCTAACCTAGGGTTTTAACCTCAGGTTAGGTTAGCGTTAACCCTAACCTAGGGTTAAAACGGAAGAAAACCGTCCAATTTGCATGGTCAAAACCGCGGTTTCGGTTCGGTTCGGTTTTGACCGAAAAACCGCGGTTTCGGTTCGGTTCGGTTAACCGTAACAGCACTACATATTTCAAGGTTTTGTTTTAACTTGCCGGGATTCACTGATTTATTGCTAAGAGTTGTGGACTGTGGAGCACGTCAGACAAAACGCAAGTAATTCGTCTTTTTCTGATGCAATGAAGCCACACTCGAGATACGCTTCAAGATATTTTCGCTTTTTCGTTGTTACAATTTTCGGCGCAGTTTTCTTATTCTCGCTCGGGTCGTCAGTTTTCTCATCTTTCTGTCGATTCACAAATTTGTCCATCTGGATGGGCAAGCAATTTTTTTTCACAAACCAAAGCTTACACTATTATTGCGTTGAGTAACGTTTGTCCTGCGTTTAAACGCTGATAAACACCCGGACGCTCACACGCGACGCGTAAAGTTAAATGCAGGTAAGTAAGGAAGAATTTGGTGGCCACCACTCACTCTTGCGAGTTATTCTGAGTTTCGTCAATTTCATCTATCAGTTTCTCCATGTAATTTTTTTAGATTCCAACATTTTTCGCGGCAACTTGGGGCACACAGGTTGCTCGACACTGGTCCAGACTGTGAAGCCACATTGCTGCTGCCTGTCTATCTCTGTCTTACTCTCTCTGTCGTTGTCTGTCTGTCTCTCCCTCCCTCTCTACAGCATTAATTTAAGTAAATTTGAAAATATAGGGCCTACATTCCTTATTAATTTGACAACATTTCAGTTAATCTAAGTCAGTCTCACAGTCTGTCCGCAACCTGAGGCAATATTTGATAAGAACATGTCTTTTTTAACGATCACATAAATAAGGTCAGCAGAGCTACTCATTTGCAAATCAGAGACATTCGACGAATTCGTGATCTTGTGCCCAGATCTGCTCTGATTCCTCCTGCCAACGCCCTTGTCAGCAGTAGACTTAATTATTGCAACTCCCTTTACAATGGCATGTCAAAATCCAATATGCAAAAGCTTCAAAGTATTCAGAATTCTATTGCCCGAGCCATTACAACAAATCATAAGCATGATCATATTAAACCTGTTCTTCAAAAGTTACACTGGCTGCCGGTTGAACAGAGAATTCTATTCAAAACTGGTCTCCTGGCTTTTAAAACGCTGCAGTCTGGCCAACCTCAATATTCAAAATCTATTTTGGATCAACCGAAACATTGTCATTCAACGAGGTTTGCTGATTCATTGTTAAATGTACCTAAAACCAACACAGAAATTGGTAAGGGGGCTTTTCTATTTCTGGGCCAAAAATCGGGAACTGTCTCCCTCTGGCTGTCAGATTCATCGAGTATTTTCATATCCAGGCTTAAAATGCATCTCTTTCAATTAGCTTTTCCTACATAATCTGTCTCGCTGCTTCCCTCTGACTGATCTCTGGAATGACCTGGTCTTCTGCGGATGGTTTTTGAAGTACCATCGATTGATACCTTGGGTATTACAACTGGTGCTATAGAAGTGCATAATAATTACTTATTATTATTCTCTCTAACACAGGCCGATGCCATGAATTTAGTGCCTGTGACACTGTTTTGATCTTAGTAGGGCCGTCCATAAAGTACGTCACGCTAAAGCGTCGTTCATTAAAGTACGTCACGCAGCAGACATTCCGTTAACAAAATTTTCCCATCCGAAGATTTTATTCCGCTAGCAACGTGAACCGTTCTCTTTCTCGTCTAAATATCTGTGAATGGAAGGATTCTAACATCTCCAAACACTCGGCCTATCTTTTAATACTAACGGTCTGCTTTTCACGTAATCCTAGGCACGCCAAAGTCAAAACAAACAAATCCATAATAGAGGATTAGTTTGTCTTCTGTTCCCGTTTGGCACGACAGAGGGCGTCAGCATCAGACAAAGAGCTCGGCTTCGTATTACAATGCGCAGTGCAGGGTTATTTCTAGGATTATCAATTTGGGGGGTCGGTCAATTGTGGAGGTCCCCTACCAAAAAAGTATGACAAGCAAAAAAGGTCATCCATAGCTGAGATTGGGGTGTTGGGGGTGTCGGTCTCAAATTGGGGGGTGTTGAGGAAGGAGGGTGTTAGGGTGTGTAAAAATATCCCTGGCGTAGTGGACGGCTAATTTCAGCGCGTTTGTAGGAGCCATAGAACAGTAGCCTACTACTCAAACTGTGGGCATGGCCGCCGCCGAGAGAAATTCCGGGCTCCTGGGCAGAACAGTCGTGGAGCCCCTAAAGTGGTGACCGTTTTTTGTTTGTCAGTCTTTTTAGAAGGCAGTTAAAGCTTAAAACGGTTACAGGTGGTAGCCGCCCCAGCTATGACCGCCCCAGTTACTCTATGGGTTTTGACGAAAAGCAGTGTATTGCACCCGTACGGGGTCATATAATCATTACCCACACCATAAACCAGACACAAAACACTAACCCTAAACGATACTGACGGCAGCTAAAGCTGGGGCGGTCATAACTGGGGCGGTCATAGCTGGGGCGGCTATAATGTGATACCCTTAAAACCTGTCTTGTGCCTTGTTGACGGGCTAATCCTAACTGCGGACCCTTCCGGGCTCCCTACAAATCGCCGGGCCCCTGGGCATTTGTTTACCTCTGCTTCCCTTTCGGCGGGCCTGCATGGCTGTGGTCGCGACTCGCGACCAATTGTCGGGCAGCGGAGGTTTAGCTACTGGGTCGCGTAGATGACTAGATGGTAGAAATTTGTTTTGAAATTTGAAATAATTAAACAAAAACTAGATGGACTAAACGTTGTTAATTGTAATTTGAAAAATGTGCGTGAAAGTTTCACTGAATAATGGCTACTAGTCTATAGTCAGTGTAATGTAATTTAACGAAAACGTTATAGTGAACGATTCTGTGTTATTTCGAAAATTAGAAGAGTAAGTAAAATCTCGTGGATTTCTATAGCGCCTTGGGAGCACAACAGTAGCTGCTTATTGTTAGGCGCTCAGCCTTTCTTAAATTAGCTATTGAAAAGATATATTATCAGCCAGGCGATAGTCAACATCCAAAGGGCAGTAAGGCTAGGTTATTACAGCTATGGAGGGAATGAGTATCAGAGACTGCTTTGACACGTTTCCCAATTATTTGATAGCAACCATTAGCAATGAAAGGGAAGAAAGAATTCGATAATATTTAATTAAGAACTGTAATTGGCCATTACTTATCTGCTTTGATGCAATGCTTTGAATTCTATTTCCCAAAAGAAATGATCCAAGAGAAGGACATGGGCACATTGGGTGGCTCCAAAATTCGTTTGTGCTGACCTGACCCTGACCCTCTGAGTGTGAATCTTGAAGGCAAGTTGATTCAGATGACTGATGAAGGATTGAAAATGAATTTGAAATTCATTATCTCTGGCTGTATATTTGCATGTCATCGGCTCATCGCCGAAATGGCAGGATGATTATATGATATCACTCAATATTCAACCCATTAGAATTCATATATCAACGTGTATCAGAGCACCTGAGAAATAGCTCGCCCAGTTCAAATATAAATGTAACTAACCTATCATGTAACAAACACATGGCGTATTCCTGTCATCAGCATTGGGGGATAGAAACACATTTTAAAGTATACCAGTCCAAAAATATGTTTAAACTCTAGTGATGACCCTTTTTGCTTGTCAGAATTTTTAGGTCATTAGAGAAGCAAAGAAGCACAAGCATTGAGGATAAATGATGCAAAATATTCCTACACTAATTATTGGGTGGACCGCCACGCACGTGACCTACGCTCCTGAAAAAATATTTGTGTTAAGCTGACCTGTCGTTGAAACGATGACTTTCTATCATCGAGTTTCTGAAATTTTAGCCAGTCAGTTCCACCACAAACGAATCCATCTTCATAGCGTACTCTTCCTCCTCGACCACTCATCCGCAACTCCAATCATTCAACGGTGTCACCACGGCTCCATGCAGAATGTCTTGTCATCTCCACTAGAAATCTCGCCAAAGATATTCAGCTTCTAGTTGATGACCAACATTACGCGATCAACGTCAGATATTACTAACCACTAAAAAACTCATTTGTCAGGTCAGTCAAATTGTCCTGAACGTTAATTGTCTGAAACCTTCGTTGATCATATTCAGCGAGATAAGCTGTTGCCGTATCTGAAATCGAAATTCAATTGGTTTTAATCGTCTTAGCGTAAGTAAATTATTACACTGTGGCGTCCCTTTCTCTGGTCTTCGCGAATACAAAGACATCGGCTGCTGCTATTGTCACTATGACCTTCCTAGAATAAATAGTCCAACATCGTAATCTTGAGTTGATCAGGTTGGACAGAAAGTCAGTTTAAAGTTCAGTCGCATTAGTTAACAAACGGTGTCGTAATTGTGCTTATTTTCTTTGCAATTATCATCGGCAAAACAAGAGATAAAGAACTTTGATATCATGCAAAAGATAATGCGTCGCGCTGAAATGAATTGATCCGTTCACCCCTTCGAATCGACTCGTCCACTGAACGCTGCGCTTTGATTGGTTGACGGTTTTCTTGGCTCCGTTTTCAAGTCGAGTCATTGATTGCATAACAATGTTCGACGATGCCCAGTGTCTATGGGACGCCGGGCATCGCATATCACCAGGGCTACTAAGAAACGACATCTAAATGTGGCTCTTCGTATCTTTCATGTCTCTAGTCAATTTTAAACAATTTGTATTAGATGATTAATCGTGAAAGAGTCTCAGTCTGTCCCACATTCACAAATCATTTTTTAAAATCATCGATCAGCTTTCGAAGGAGCAAAACAACAATTTTGACCTCAGAAAATGCCAACTCTTGAGGCTATTATCAGGACTCCCAAAAATTAGATGAAATTTAGGCTACTAATGTAGCTTCCCATACATCTAACTGATGGGTTTTTCTGTTTTCTAATTGGAATGCAGAGAATAGTTCAGATGAACCTCAGTTGAATGAGTTGATTCACAAATTGAATTAACGTCAATTGAATCAGGAGGGTTCACAAGGGCTCCAATGCATTTTTCCAAAAGGAACTGAACCATCTGTTTTGGCCGAAACAATTTGGAAACAGAATTCTAATGTTGACCTTGTGGAGGCAAGTCAATTCTGATAGTCTGATAGAAATTGAAAATGTTGCATTATGTCCTCATCTAATCATTGAATATGTTGATCTTCAAGTCTACGGCGATCGACCGGCGCTCGCAGCTTCATTCAAGCAACCATCATCAGCTGGTGGTCCCTCTCCTGTCCATGACGGCTGTCTTTGGTGACAGGTCCTTCTGGAGGGGTAATCCGCGCTTGTGGAACGCTCTACCGTAGAGCGTGACAATTTTGAGACCTCCCCAGAACTGTTTATCAACCGCCTTAAGACGCATATGTAACACCTCTTACAGTGTCCCTTGTTAAGCGCTCTTGACTTTGGCCTTCGCTATGCTTACTGAGCTCTATAAATCGTCTTTAATAATAATAATAATAATAATAATAATAATAATAATAATAATAATAATAATAATAATAATAATAATAATAATAATGTTGTTATTATTATTACTACTACTACTACTACTACTACTAGTACTACTACTACTACTACTACTACTACTACTACTACTACTACTACTACTACTACTACTACTACTACTACTACTACTAGAAAGATGCTCGCTTCGCTCGCAGTGCTGAATAATGCTATTGTGGAGAATTTGCATTTCTCGTCTAATTGTTACCAGCTACTGGAATCTACGGCGTCATATCCGCACGTCTATGGGCAACTGTGGGACCTTCAAAACTCTTATTTTCGATTTATTAACATCCACCCATCAAATATCTCACTGAAATACGATCTTAAATAAATTAGCGCATGAGCGAAAGCAGAAATTAGAACGCTGGGTCGCGTATTTCAAAAGTTATAGCTGATTTTTGGTTACGTTTATAATGCGCCTATACACTGTCCATCTATTACACGGCTTCGCTCGTAAGGTTCCAGAACGACCAATCAGGACGCTCGCCCAGCCAACCAATCAGAACGCTTGAAGGTAACCAATGAGAACATCACGCAGCCAACCAATCAGAACGCTCACACAGCCAAGCAATCGGAACGCTTCATGAACGCTTGAAGGTAACCAATCAGAACGCTCACACAACCAACCAATCAGAACGCTTGAAGGTAACAGAGGCACGGAGGAAGGATTTTAATGTGAAAGATTATTATTATTATTATTATTATTATTATTATTATTATTATTATTATTATTATTATTATTATTATTTGTTATGTTCTCAGCGAGAAGAAGACGGATTCCAGGAAAAGATATATAATCGTTTAATTAAGCAAAATGAAATAGAAACGTTTTACGATGAAAATATATAGAGATAATGTACAAGTCTTTGTTACGCACTCAAAGTTCGCTTGTGCTGCTCTCTCGAGAGTCTGTCGCTTACTGCCGTTGGGACGCCGCCCGGGCCTGCCCCTGAGCCGACGCCCCCCCCCTCCCCGGCTCCCACGTCGCCTGCCTAGGCTATGTGCCTAGCAGTGAGGTATATACATATTTACATAACGCGTCCTACAGTTGTTTATGACTGGGCTTAGCGCCTGTCTTTAACGGTCGCCGGCCCTCGGTGACTCATCTCGTCACGATTCCCAATTGTCTGTATCATATGATATCACACCTCCCCCCGAGTGTACCATGCGTACACTCCAGGAACCCCCCCCTGCCTACGGCGAATATCGTGCAGGGGCTTTGCGGATCCTTGTTGACCGTCGAGGTGCCGGCCTTGGCGACGGGGTTCTGGGCAGCTCCACTTCTTCTGGTGTCGTCTGCTGCTGGACCGGGTCCGGTTTGTTCTCCGCTGGTTTATTTTCCTGACGAGTCCCAGTTTCTTGTTCCATCTGTGGTGGCTGTGCTCCCGGAGGTTGGCGTTGCATTCCATCCGTCATGGGGTCTCTGCCGATTCTCACTGCCGCGGGGACGATGTTTGGAGTAGGTTCTAATGTTTGCATCAGGTCTCGTCGATTCCTCCTGAGTTCGTATCCGTCCGTAGATATGACGCGATACGAGCGTGGTGGTTCCGGGAGCTCTTCTAGGACTCGTCCCAGTATCAGCTGATCTCCTTGCCGGATGCGCACCGTCTCTCCTGGTCTTAGTCGCGGCAAGTCCATTGATCCTCTGTCTGCAAACTGCTTCTCCAACGATTGTTTTCTTACCAGTTGCTCCCTGCTGTTTGAGACTTGTTGTTGTTGCTGTGGGCGGCATTGACGGCAGGTCTGTTCGGATGCATCTGCCGTAGAGGAGCTGTGCTGGACTCAGATTTGTGTTGGCTATCGGGGTTGTTCGTAGGTGAAGAAACGCCCTGGCTACGCCCTGACCTGACTCGTGTGCTTTCTTCATGAGTTTCTTTGCTGTTTGGATCGCTCTTTCCGCTTGTCCGTTGCTCTGTGGATAATTCGGTGACGATGTGACGATTTGAAAATTCCAATCTTTGGCGAATCTGAGGAACTCTGCACTGGCACACGGCATGTTGTCTGCGACGAGCGATTCTGGCACCCCATACCGGCTGAAGATTATCTGCAGCTTGGTGATGACTCCGGTCGCTGTTTTCGATGTCAGTTTCTCTACCTCTATGTACTTGCTGAAGTAATCGACTACCAGGAGGTGGTCTTGGCCGCGGAACGTGAAGATATCGCACCCCACCTTTTGCCACGGATAGTCGGGGACCGGATGAGGGATTAGCGGCTGTTTCTGTTGTCTACGTCGGTTTTGGCTGCACGTTGAGCAGCGGCGGACGAACATCTCTATGTCGTGGTCGATTCCAGGCCAGTAGTAGTGTTGTCTTGCCAGCTGTTTCGTCTTCTCTATTCCCATGTGGCTGGCGTGGAGCTTCCTGACTAGTTCCTCGCGCTTGGATGTCGGTATCACCATTCGTCGGTCTTTGAACACGATTCCTCCTGTCTCGTATAGCTCTGGTAGGATCTGACGGTATGCTTTTAGTTGGGTAGGCAGACCGTTGCTGTTGGTGGGCATTCCTTCCGTCAGGAATTTGCGAATTTGAGTCAATTCCGGGTCGCTAGCGGTTGCTGATCGAATCTCCTTGACTCCGGCGTTGCTCATCGGGATCCTGAACAGGACCGTGTGGACCGCCACGTCGAGGTCTTCTGCGAGTTCTTCTTCTGCGGGGGATCTGGCATCTTGTAGGTAGGCCCTCGAGAGGGCGTCTGCCATGTGCATGTCTTTGCCTGGCGTATACTTGACGTTTAGCTGATATCTGCCCAGCCGCAGGAGCATTCTCTGAAGACGTGGTGTCGTGCAGGCTACCGGTTTGTTGAAAATGGCCTCGAGCGGTTTGTGGTCGGACTGGACGATGAATTCTTGGCCATAGAGGTATGTGTTGAAGCGTTCGCAGGCGAACACTATCGCCAACAGTTCCTTCTCGATCTGTGCATACCTGGTTTCGCAGTCTGTCAGAGCTCTTGACGCGAAGCATATCGGATGATTGTCTTGCATCAGACAGGATCCTAGGCCTTTGCTAGAGGCGTCTGTCTGTACGATTAGCTGTTTCGATGGGTCGTAGTGGGCCAGTACCGGTGTCCCTGCGATCTGCTGCTTGATCTTTTCGATCGCCGTGTGCTGCGGCTCCGCCCAATTCCACGGGACGTCTTTCTTCAGCAGCTGTCTGTAGGCATACGTGGTATTGGCGAAGTTCGGGATGTATCTGGAGACATACGTTGCCATTCCGTTGAATCGAAGCAGGTCCTCTCTCGATGTCGGAGTTGGGAAGTTCGTGATGGCCCGCACCTTCTCTGGATCTGGCGAGATCCCTTCTTGTGAGACTAAATGTCCCAGGTAGCACACCTTTGAGACCATCAGCTGAAGCTTTGCTTTGTTGAAGCGAACGTTTGTGGCCCTTGCTCTCTCTAAGAGTTGTCTGAAAATCTTGTCATGCTCGTCGACGGACGACGCTGCGATTATGATGTCATCGAAGACGATGTTTACGCCCTCGATGTCCCCGAACGCCTGCTGTGCTCTTTTTTGGAACACTTCAGGCGCACTGCTGATGCCAAACGGTAGGCGGGTGAAGCTGTAACGCCCGAACGGGGTGTTGAATGTCACCAGCTTGCTCGAATCTTCGTCTAATTCTACGTGCCAGAATCCGTCCTTCATGTCTATGATGGAGAACACTGTTTTGCCTGCCAGCCTCGGCAGGACGTCGTCGAAGGTTGGTACCTGGTAGTGTTCTCGCATGATGGCTCTGTTTAGCTCTCTTGGGTCGATGCAGAGCCTGATCGATCCGTCTTTCTTTTCCACGACGAGCATCGAGTTAACCCACGCGGTCGGCTCGTCTCGTTTAACGATGATTCCATTTCTTTCCATGTTTTCCAATTTTTCTTTCACCTTTGGTAAGAGGGCCAAAGGTATTCTTCTACAAGCGTGTACACACGGGCAGACGTCACTCCTGATAGTTATGTGGTGTTTTCCTTGTAGTTTGCCGGAAGTTTGTCATCGAATACGTCGTTGTATTCGGTCAGGAGTGCTTGCGTGGACGCCGCCCTTACTGAAAAAGCTTCTGCACCAGGCCGAGTTCGACCGATGTCTGCAGTCCACAGAGTGTATTCGTGGTGTTTTCGACGACGAAGAAGGTCGCTTCCACTTTCTTCTCCTTGTACTGTACCGGTACTCGTAGGGTTCCGATCGGCTTGACCTGGCCTGCGACGGTGTGAAGCGTGGTTCTTGTGGTCTTGAGTTTCGGTTTTGTTCTGAGCTGATTGTAGACTCGATTCGGCATGACGTTGACTTCCGCGCCCGTGTCGATTTTACAGTTGACTTTCCTACCGGCGATCCTTATTGCTGTGTTCCAGCTTCTGTCGTCTGTTCCGCTGTCCAGGCTGGCGATGAACACTCTGTCGATCGCCGCGTCTGAATCCGAGTCGTAGTCTGATTCCTCTGCGACCGCGTTGATTTTCTTCCGCCTGTCGTCTTTTGGGGCTGTCCTCCGCTGTTTGATGTCCGCTTCCTGCATTTTGCGATCATGTGGCCGGGTTTCTTGCAGAAGAAACACTCCATTTTCTTCGCTGGGCAGATGTCGTCTCTGTTATGGGAGAATATGCAATTTGCGCAATCTCCCCCTCTCTGCAGTCTGGAGGCCGATGGTTGTCTGTCGGTCTTCTGACCGTCCCATTGCCGCGGTGGCCGTCTCGATTGCGGCTGGTTGATGGCGTTTACTGATGCTTCGCTGCTCACCATGCGGTCCATTTCTCTCTTGGCTACCTCGTCTGCCTTGAGGATGTGAATCATTTTCTTCCAGGGTCGGTGGTGATTCTTTGATGATTCTTTTCAGCACGTCTACATTGTCTATAGTGCTGAAAACGAGTTGTTCGAGCACTCGTCGGTCTTCGTCGGCGAATGCGCACTTCTTTGCCGCCTCCTTTAGGCGTACCACGAAGTTGTCCAGGTCTTCACCGGATTCTCGTCTGATTTTCATGAACAGATAGCTGTTTACGAACGGTGATTGATGTTGACCGAAGACTTGCCTTAGCGCTTTGATGACTGCCTCGAGATTCTTCGAATCCGCTTCGGACAGTCGTAGCTGGTAGAAGATGCGCCGAACTTTCTCTCCAGCTGTTGCCAGGAGCAGGTCCACTTGGACTTCTGGTTCCAGGTAGTAGCTCTGAGTAATTCTGAAGTACCTCAGGAATTCGCGTTCGAATTCCATCCATTCCTGTGTTTTGTCCCCGGTCAGGGATGGTTCCTTCGGTGGCTTGGAGGTCGCTGTTGACTTGCTTGTTGGAGCCGTCGCGGGCGGTCGCGGGATGATCAGCGGTTCGATCGTTCTTGGCGTCGACGTCGATGTCGATGTTGCAGCTGGTGCCGCCGCTTGAATCGCCGCCGTCGTCGATGTCGATGACGCGGCTGGTGCCGCCGCTTGAATCGCCGCCGTCACTGATGCCGTCAGTGATGCCGTCAGGAGCGGTACGAGCCTTTCCATCAGCTCGCTCAGTGCCTCCGGTGAGAAGTTGGTCGACTGCGCCATGTTATGTTCTCAGCGAGAAGAAGACGGATTCAGGAAAAGATATATAATCGTTTAATTAAGCAAAATGAAATAGAAACGTTTTACGATGAAAATATATAGAGATAATGTACAAGTCTTTGTTACGCACTCAAAGTTCGCTTGTGCTGCTCTCTCGAGAGTCTGTCGCTTACTGCCGTTGGGACGCCGCCCGGGCCTGCCCCTGAGCCGACGCCCCCCCCTCCCCGGCTCCCACGTCGCCTGCCTAGGCTATGTGCCTAGCAGTGAGGTATATACATATTTACATAACGCGTCCTACAGTTGTTTATGACTGGGCTTAGCGCCTGTCTTTAACGGTCGCCGGCCCTCGGTGACTCATCTCGTCACGATTCCCAATTGTCTGTATCATATGATATCACATTATTATTATTATTATTATTATTATTGTTATTATTATTATTAATGTTTATTCATTATGCTAATTAATGCATTCCAAAGGCTACTATTTTGGACTTAGAGAATCCGATTTTCGTAATATGGATATAAGGGTAGATACAATGCCATTATAATAATGTGATTTTAAGTGGTTTAGGAGGCTAAGTAAGCCTGTGTGAAAACCACTGATGTAACCATCTGCATTCAATAACCTAGTTTATCTAGATAGCCTTTGAATCCGTTCACTGTTTCTACTGTCACTCCCACCTCGTCCAAACTGTTCCATTTGTCCACAACCCTTGCACTAAAAAGTTTTTCTTTCTTGGACCAACCCTCTGCTTAAACATTTTGCACTTGTGGCCTCTTGTGCTGCTATAGTGTGCCAATGTAAAGAATCGATCATATGGCACATCTACTTTCCCAGTCATTATTTTGTATGTTTCTATCAAATCCCCTCTTTCTCTTCTCCTTTCTAATGTTGTCAGTCCACAATATTGAAGTCTTTTTCGTAGCTTAAATTATGGCACCCATTGACCATCTTCGTTGCTCGTCTTTGCACTTTTCTAAAAGTTCTATATCTTTTTCAAGAATGGATTCCAAGCCTGAACACAGTATTCCAGATGAGGCCTTACTAATGACTTATAAAGTTTAATGATTATCTCTTTGTCACGACTCACAATTGTCCTTTTCACCATTCCCAACATTTGGTTTCCCTTTTTGCTGCCTCCATGCATTGGTGAGATGGATTCATACTTCTATGGGTGATTATCCCCAAGTCTCTTTCTTTTTCTGTTGTGGTTAGAACCTTCCCCTAAAGAATATTCATTACCATTATTAGACTTCCCAACATACATTACAGAACATTTATCAATATTGAAAAGCATCTGCCAGTCCACAGACCACTGAAACAATTTCCTTAGATCTTCTTGTAAAATTTTTGCATCATCCTCCGAGTCTATATTTCTGCATAACTTTGTGTCATCGGCAAACTTTGAAATTTTGGACAGTAATCCTTCATCGATATCATTTATATATATTAGAAAAAGCAATGGCCCAAGCACTGAGCCTGAGGCACTCCACTGATAACTCTTGCCCATTGCGAATGGCCTCCCCCTAATGCCAACCTTCTGTCTTCTTCCCTTCAACCAATTTTCAATCCATCTGAGAATATTGCCCCTTATTCCACAGGACTTCAGTTTGGCAGCCAGCCTTATATGGGGTACTTTATCAAAAGCTTTGGCAAAATCTAAATATATTATGTCTACTCCCTTGCCCTTGTCTAGCTTATCAAAAACCTCCTCCAGAAAGTCCAACAGGTTGGTCAGGCATGAACGCCCCTTTGTAAATCCATGCTGACTATCTTTAACAATTTTATGCCTAGTCAAATGTTCCAAAATGCTTTCTTTCAGTATTTTTTCCATAACTTTACCGATTACAGATGTTAGGCTCACTATACAGATGTTAGGCTCACTAAGAGGCTCACTCATTAAGTTGGGTACATCCATATAGTACATATGCACTGAGGAGGAGGGGTTGGATTTAGGAGATGTGGAGATGTTGCGTATGTACGGTGTGTAAACGTAGGTGAGGGGTTTGAAAATGTGCAGTTTTGTATGCATACTATAAGGATGAGCCCTTTCAGAACTAGTAAAATAATACAAAATTGCAGCTTTAGGCCTACATTAACTTAAATGGATTCTTAAAACTGTAACATGTACTTTCTCAGTTTTTTGTCTAACTCAGATTTTTCATTAGTATCTCAACATTAAGAGAGCAGAGGTTCCCAAACTTTTTTGATCGCGGACCCCTATATTTTGTTCCCAGCTAAGCTTGCGCACCAAGGGACAAGGAATTTAACAAGGGAAAAGAAAAAAGATTATTATCATCCTTCCTAAATGTAATGACAAGCAAAAAGCAAAAAAGGTCATCTGGGTTAGGGTTAGGCCTAATCCTAACCCTAACCCTAAATATTTTGGGAAGCTCTCGCGGACCCCCGCCATATCCTCCGCGGACCCTCTCCGGTTCGCGGACCACAGTTTGGGAACCGCTGTGGTAGAGAAATATGCTCGTCATTCCACATTTATTTGCGGCTTCTTATGAATGTTAAAACTTAAAATATATGTACACTGTACAGCGCCCTAAGCTTGACGTCTTTGGCAGACGCCATGCGTACGGCGCTATATATTATTGTCAGACAATTTGCTATAGCGCTGTAGGTGAGCGAATGGCACAAAACAAGGGTGCTTTGACAACTAATTACTCGTAACTGAGCTTAAATAAATGCGTTTTCAAGTTAGTAATAAACGTCGCGGCAGCGTTCGCATATAAATTGTATTGATGATGATGATGATGATGATGATGATGATCATAATAATAATAATAATAATAATAATAATAATAATAATAATAATAATAATAATAATAATAATAATAATTGTTTTTCTTCTTTTTATCATGCACATTTAACTGTAGGCCTACTAAATCCAGTTCAAAATCGAACTAGGCAGCAAATTTAGTTTCCATTGCCTATTGATTGACATGTGTGTGTGTGTGTGTGCATGTGTACTTGTGTAGGCCTAATAATATTTGTGACTAGATTTTTCGTAATCTCCATTTGCTACTCTAGTATAGGCCAATCCCTTCAGCTTTCGTTTCTTGAATTCTTCATTGGTTTTATTTACAGACTTGAACTTTGGAACTATATCCCAGCTTCTCTCCACAAACTTGGACACTTTCAAACAATAAAATCTGAATCCTCACTTCCTATAATTCCTGCCATATCTCCTCAAGTCTTCAGATCTAAGCTTTATAATCCTTCCTTTTTCTGAAATCATTTCCTCCATAGCTGTGACAACCTGCTTTGGATATTGACTATTGCTTGACTGATCTTTCACCTTTCCCATAGCTATTTTAAGAAAAGCTGAGCGCCTATGAATAAGCATCTACTGTTGTGCTGCTTCAAAGCGCTATATAAATCCACGAGATTTTACTTACTTACGTGTCACGGATATTGTATTGAATGATGATTTCTTAATAGTCGCCTGGTGGCGCTTCATGCACTGCGCGCGGATCTCTTGGAGGTCATCGGTAGACTTTGTTTTATGGATCGTTGAAATTTTTCGGCGTTTATTTTATTTAATTTTGGAATTAATCTTAAGATAAATTTTGCGATTCGCTTTACGCTCGGCGAATGGAATCAATTGGTTTTATGCGGTTGACTATTGACGAAAGCATGATTTAATTTTCTGCTTATAGCCGAAAATGGGAGCAGTCGGGAGCATATTGAGTAAATCGTGGTGCTACATAAGTAAGTAAAATCTCGTGATTTCTATAGCGCCTTGCAAAGTAGTACAACAGTAGTTGCTTATTCTTAGGCGTTCAGCCTTTCTTAAAGTAGCTATGGGGAAGGTATATGATCAGCCAGGCAATAGTCAACATCCAAAGGGCAGTGAGGCTAGTTTCTACCTCAGATTTTAATTCTGTTTTGTACACGATTGAAAGAAGTTCAGACTTCAGAGTTTCATCAGAGTCAGAATTTAAGGGCAATTAGTCGACGGCGAGGAGAATTTATTCGTCCTAAGAATTTGCAGGCACTAGAATTTCCGTTTCGGCTGTCCATTAATTATGTCAACAATTTTTGGCCTACTTTTATCATTTGTAAAAAATGAAATTGTTGATGTCAACTTCTCTTGACCCCCATCTTCGCTGTCAACAACTGTCAAACTTTTTCAAACCCCTCTAATTTGTTGACGTAATTAATGGACAGCCTCTTTGTGTTAAAGATTTGACCCACATTACAATTTCTCCAACACAATTATCTTTATATTGTTTTCAACACTGACTTAAATCCCTGAAAAACACTTTTTTTATTTAAATCGACTTTATTTTTTGGTTTTTATTACAATGACAGACGACTTTTATGGAAATGTTAGTGATTTTATTTTTATGCAGTTATTTTTTTTAAGGTTAAAGCACCAAGGTACCCCAAGAAGATGACTGTGCTTGACAAGCGCGTCACTGATGCTGCGTATGAAGCATTGTTGAAATTTCAAGAGCGTGGATTCCTGTGTGACACGGTGCTTGTGGCTAGATGCGGTGGAGAGGTGAAGGCCCACGCAGTTCTTCTCGCTGCAGTGAGTCCGATCTTCTTGGCTGCTCTCCAGATATCGACGACAGGACCGCACCGGTTCTGTTTTCCAGAAGTTGAGCTCGACGTTTTGCAGATTGCCGTTTATTTCATTTACACGGGTAAACTGCGCCTTCCCACCATCTACTCGCAGATGGATAAGCTGTCTTTGCTGCTTAGCAGTTTGGCTGATCTTGGTATTGACTTGGAAAAGCTTCATGGGAGTGAGATGACCTTTGTGAGGTTTGTCATGAATTTTTGTTCAAGGCTATCAAGGCTACTTTTGTGTTAGTCTATACACACACGCGTGTGCGCATAACCACACATACACACTCACTTGAGAAGTAAGAAGTACTCCACAGCCCTGGAATAATAGTACTGAATATTGTTTAAATGTGATATTCACTGGAAAAGATTTGGAATTCAAAAGCTTTGGATGCTGAAACATTAAAAAAAATTGAGCACAGAAATCAAAAGCAGGCAAATTTGCATTGCCAAAATATTTCGTGTTTATCATGAACTTGATCAACAGACCTTTTGTGTTTTGCCATTTTTTAATATCGATGTTCTTCCAAATTTTATTTTTATCGTCAGAATATGAACAAGAAATGCTAAGCACTGATTAGATGCAAGTCACTTCAAATACAACCAATTAATTGAAGTTTATATTTACATGCATTAAATATTTTCACTTGATTTTTTGATGGATGTTATGTTTCTGTGTCATTTTTGATGATGGTTTAGTCTTTACATTTTATTTATATTATGTCATCAGGCAAAGCTTAAGTTTTAATTGTTTCATATTGGAATTACCAGTACAGTTATTGCAATCACTATTTTGCATATTCAAGGCTATTATTGCAACTCTTGACTGTGAGTGTGTCTTATGTGATTCAGTGTTTGATTGAAGTTGAATTTTTAATACAAGGCTAGTTTTAGACAGTTCATCATTAGAAATTATTTTCTTTTGATGAGGTTCTTTAAATGATTTTTTTTATTTATGCTTAGAAAGGTGAAACTTCCCACTGCGCCAAAATCGACCGAATGTCTTGTGCCAGATCTTGAACACAATTATCACAAGACGAAGACTAAAGAAGGAGGTCGTAAAAAAGTGCCTGACTTAGAAGACTCGTTTCCCAATTCATTGAATGCTTCTGCCGATAAGAGCAATGGGATGAATTCTCTTCGAAACATTGCCAATGTTTTAAGTTCGGGATTGACCAAAGGCATGTCCACTTCGATTGTGAAACCACTTGACAGCGTTCTTAAGGATTCTTCCGATGCGGCTGCTGTGACTGATATGCAACCTGGTTTATTGAAGACAGGGTTGGACCAGAGTGTGGGACAGATTTTGGTTTTAGACTCGGACAAGACCAATTTCTCGAATACAGTTGGAAAAAATGGAACGGTCAGCGACGGACGAGAAATCTTCAACTATGTCGACGTGTGTGCGGAGCAATTGCCTACAGTGGCTTTGGAGCACAACAATAAGGCACACATGTATGTTTGTGACTTTTGTGAGGGACCATCGAAGAAAGAATTCAGAGATGAATTTGGTCTGTCATGGCATAAAATAAAGTTTCACTGGGACAAATGTCTTAATTGTTCGTTCTGCAGCAGGCGTTTTGGATCAGAGAGCGGCCTCACGGTTCACATGCGCCGTCATCTGGTATTTCGCAAGAGGATAAGACACAAGAACTACCGATGCGATGAGTGTGGCGTTCTAGTCGAGTCGGCGGCGAAACTGGGAATTCACAAGTTGAAGCACTCTGGGGAAAAGCCGCACGAGTGCACGGATTGCGGAAAGCGTTTCACCAAGCAGAGCAATCTGGAGCGACATCAGATGCTGCACACTGGGTATCGTCCATTCCTTTGCGACTTCTGCGGGAAGGGATTTGTGCAGAAGTGGTCGCTCGTGGAGCACGTGAGCTTGCATCACAAAGATGAACAAGAGGTCGATTGTTCTCTCTGCAACTGTAAGCTTAAGAACAAAGTGGCGATGGAGAAGCATGCTTTGGAAGTCCACCAGCTGAGTGATATGACGGGACTGGACAAGTTGATCAAGAAGCCTGAACTGCATCTTTGTGACTTGTGCGGAAAGAATTTTATATCGGCAACAAAGTTGGAAAACCACATCAAGGCTCACGGCAACAAACCCACTGATTGTGGAACCTGTGGAAAGAAGTTTTCGACTTTCAACGCTCTTCGATATCACATGAAGCTTCACACTGGCGAAAGACCTTTTGTCTGTGAGATCTGCCAGAAGGGATTTATCCAGAAGACTTCTCTCACTAACCACATGGTCCTTCATTCTGGAGACAAACCCTTTTTCTGCACTGCTTGTTCAAAGGCGTTTACCAGCAAAGGCCAACTGAAACAGCACATGCTCATGCATACCGGAGAGAATCCGTATAAATGTACTACGTGCAATAAGCAGTTTACTTACAAGTCGCGCCTGACACTTCACAATCGAACTCACACTGGTGACAAGCCTTACAAGTGCACGACATGTGGAACTTCCTACGCCCAGATAGATCATCTCAAAAGACACATGCGAACCCACACCGGAGAGAAACCATTCGTTTGTGAGATCTGCGGAAAAAGCTACAAGAACAAGGTTGATCTGCGATCTCATTACACTCGTTTCCACAAAGTTGACGTGAAAAAGGTGACTTTGAATTCGCGATCACAGTACTTTTTCAGGCTGGATCAGAAAGTTGACTCCCCCAGTTCAGCTGATGACAACTCTACCAGTAATCTTGAAGAAGAATTTACAATATGTGAAATAAAATCCGAAATGTCCAAATGAAATGTTATATTTCAGACTTTTCTTGGATTAATGTTATATAAGTTTTTGTAAAGCGGACTTTTTGCAGATTTATGGACTGCGTTAAGTTGTTTGAGTCCCTGGAACTTTGATTGCTGTTATTGATGTAATGTTACGACAGTACTACTATGGAAATTCATATGTATTCTTAAAAGCAGTTACAGTATATTGACTTTTTGTATTTTATTCACAAGCCAACACTTAGGTACAGGTATGCCTTTAGCCCGTTAGTGTGGATGGCACAAATGCGTGGCGGGAAAAGGGAAAAGGTGGTAATGGCCTTCCCTGCATCACAGTTTCCAGCTAAAAATTGACAAACATTTGTAAAGATAAATGAGAGAGCATTCGTGTGATATTTGTTTTAAGCCAGTTGACTGTAGTCATTTTTTATTGACATCTGATTATGTGCTAATGATAATAATATGTGTAGCTACTACTGTAGCATATGGTATCTAATGATGTACTGTACATCTAATGATGTACAGTTATTTAGAATGCCATACTGTACAATCTTTCACAACAGCAAATACAGACTCATGAAAGACCTTTGCTCATAGCTACTTATATTTAATATCTTGGTTACAAAAAAGTCAAAGTCCTTCCCGAGCATGACGGGCTCTTTGGTTACATTGTATTTACTGTAAATATAATAGGCCCGCTTTGATGTGTAAAATAGCGCTGACGACTAAAGACCTATTAGAATTTTTGTTTGTTTGTTGTTTGTTAGATATTTTAGGTTTTGACTTGGGCGTACATTTGCTTGAATTTTCATTGTATGCGATTGCGAAGTACCGGTAGGTTAGATCATAATCCTACAATGAAACAAATGCAATTTGCAGTATACTGTACATTGTACAATGCCAAACAGCACATAAAATTAAATTCTTATTAATTTCGTGTGCTGTAATGACTATGTATGTATATTTAGGTATAAACCAATCTAGCATAAACTTGCCTAATCTAATATCCCATTGAACTTAATTTGTTCATTGTACAATGTACAGTGTTCAGAACATTTAAAACAATAAAAATCACGAAACAGAAAATAGTGAAATTCAATCGATTAAGTCATAAGGGGCACATTAATCAAATGAAAACGTTACCAATGGCAAGTAAACCCATTTGTACTGTACAGGGTGTCTACGAAAAAAACCCAGCAGGAAAACTTTGATTTCTTAAAAGTTCCTAAATATAATATGTCCAGACGCGCCCAAACCTGTCTTCAAGACTACATGCCTAGCATGTATTGTTGCTATGGTTACGCAGTCCTATATAAATACCAAGCAGCACTAGGAAGCAGCTGCAGTCTTTCTATCTGATGAGATATAACTGTTTAGTTAAAGGCTGTGAATTGAATATATTAACTAATTTAATTAAAGTTTCTGAAATGTCGCGTCGATGTCGCAATAGCAGTGACACGTTCTGCTACATCTGTGGAGAGTACGTTGAAATCACAGAAGCGGAGTATGACAGCAATCATAAAGAAAGGATATGATTATGAGCTATTATTATTATTATTATTATTATTATTATTATTATTCAGGACGATTTATTCGACGCCGTACGCATAGCTAAGGCTAAAGTCAAAGGCGTCTAACAACCAAAAGAAACTTTAAACAGGTGTGTCTTCATGTTCTTCAAAAACGCTCCTGGCGAAGTCTCCATGGTGACCACCCTTGGCAGGGTGTTCCACAGGATTGGGTTGCCTCTCCGAAAGGATTTGTCCCCGAGGGCAGGAGTCCTGGCCGGAGGGGGGACAAGCAGCGGATTGCGATTCCTCGACCGAAGCTGGGAACGGTATTGTACTGACGGAGCAGGTTGAATCAAGTCACGAAGATAGGACAGTGCGGATCATAAAGTGCCCGAAACGTGAGCCAGCACCGTTTCAACACAATGCGCTCCGGAATCTTCAGCCAATGGAGTTGATCTTTCAGTGGCTGTGAAACATGGGCATTCCATTTCAGACCGAATATTAGCCACACGGCTGTGTTAATCACAGATTGGAGGGAGTTCAGTCTCGTCGTAGGCAGACCCAATAAAACACTATTGCAATAGTCAATGCGCGACAGGACCAGTGCACGGACCAAACTGATGGTATCAGGTATAGGGAGATATCGGCGGATGGTTTTTAGTCTTCTCAGATGGAAGAATCCCAGCTTGGAGACATTGGCGATATGCCCCGAGAACGAGAGAGTCTCATCAATCAGTACTCCAAGAAGCCGCAACTCGGTTTTGGGGACTATTTCCACGCCGTCAGCCCAGCTATACTTTAGATGCAAAATTGGCGACCAGGACAAAGTATGGGCACCTCATATATGTTGTTCATCTTGTGCTACCAGTCTGCGAGCTTGGCTTGCAGGTAAGCGTCCATCCATGCCATTCGCCATACCAATGATATGGAGGGAGCAGAATAATCACGTAACGGATTGCTATTTCTGCATGACGAATGTTACAGGATTTTCTTAAAAGAATAGGAAGTCTGTTGAGTATCCTAATCTTGCCTCGGCAATGAGACCAGTTCCACACGACGAGAGTCTTCCTGTTCCAAACCCCCCGAGTTTTGGACACTGGAGGACGAGGACGAGCATGCAGAGACAGTTGAAATGCTGCAGATAGTTGATGATTCAGCTACGGAAGACTCAGAGTTTGAGCCATCGACATCCAGCAATCCTCATTTGATTTCTCAGGCAGAGCTCAATGATCTGGTCAGAGACTTAGATTTGTCAAAAAATCAAGCAGAATTGCTTGGATCTAGGTTGCAAGGATGGAATCTGCTCTATCCAGGTACAAAAATTTCAGTATTTCGTAAACGGCATGAAGACTTGACTCGATTCTTCAAAAAAATCGACAGTCTTACTTTTTGCATTGACATTGATGGATTGCTTTCGGTTGTAGGGGCCTAAGCACAATCCATCCGAATGGCGACTTTTTGTTGACTCTTCGCTGTTAAGTTTAAAGGCTGTTTTGCTGCAGAATGGCAATTCATACCCTTCAGTAACCATTGGACATGCTGCTTACATGAAGGAAACATATGAGAACATGCAGCTGCTATTGAAACACATAGAATACTCGAGATACAACTGGAATATATGTGGAGATCTGAAAGTTGTTGCAATTCTACTCGGTCTGCAGCTAGGCTACACCAAGCACTGCTGCTTTCTTTGCGAGTGGGACAGCCGAACTAGAGATTCACATTATGTGAGAAAGGTCTGGCCACCTCGCAGGGACTTGGTTCCAGGACAGAAGAACGTTAAACATGATCCTCTCGTTGATCCGAAGAACATTTATCTCCCACCTTTGCACATCAAACTTGGGTTAATGAAAAACTTTGTCAAAGCAATGAACAAAGAAAGTGAAGCCTTTACATGCTTACGACAGTCAACAGAGGTTTCCACGCACCAGTGATGCTAAAATAAAAGAAGGCATTTTTGTTGGCCCACAGATTCGAGAGATGCTCAAGGACAGTCACTTTGAGGGCCTTCTTCAGGGTGCCGAGCATGTTGCCTGGACAGCCTTCAGGGATGTTGTTGCTAACTTTCTGGGCAACTACAAGGCGCCAAACTATGTTGAACAAGTTGGAAATCTGCTACAAGCTTACAAGGCATTAATGAAATGCAACATGTCACTGAAGATACACTTCCTTCATTCTCACTTGGACTTCTTCCCGGACAATCTCGGCGCCGTCAGTGATGAACATGGTGAAAGATTTCACAAAGACATTGCCAGCATCGAGAATCGCTACCAGGGAAAGTGGAGTCCGTCTATGCTCGGAAACTACTGTTGGTCACTGATAAGTGAAGCACAGGACAGTGACTACAAACGAAAATCTACAGCAAAACATTTCTAATTTTCTCATGTCTTGTCATTATTGCCTAGATCCTTCTGTAGGATTATGTTGCAGAAGACGTTACAATACTAAATGCTAAATTGTCGATTTCTTAAAAACCTTACGTGATACAGAAATTCTAATTACATATTTGTGTTCAGCAAGTCAAAATCTATTAGTTAATTTAGTTTCACCAAAATTTGTAGAGGAAACAAAAACCTTGCATGAAATTTGTTGACCAGTGTAACACGTCCATGTGAGTGACAACACTGACCTTGATGCACTGGACTAGCTAGCAAAAATTCGTCCTCTTTGATGCTGGTTGAACGATATGCGCATTCGGCGTAGTCACGGGGAATCCACGGGGGCCCCGGTCCCTATTAGTATCGGGACCGGTATTAAGATCATGATCTTACTATTAGATCGAGAAAAGCGCACCAGACAGCAGACTTTAATGCGTTTGGGGTGACAACCATGTATTTTTGCGTCTCGAAGTGCCCCCTATTTTGGAATCCTGGTTATTACGCCACTGATGTGCAAAATTGGTCTGTTCAGCAAGACAATTCGATAGACTAATCAATGGTGCCCTATTATAGGCTGCACTCTTCCAAACAGTTTTTTGACAATTAAGTAGTTTCCAGTTGTTCAACAAAATAGTAAAAGTTCATGCACCTTATACTGCATAGCGTCCTTTTTTAAGGACAAATTTTTTTGTCTAATATTTCACGTAATATTAAATTTTAAAAATTATAACTCTTGCATGTTTATATGCCACTAAAAACACAACTTTACAGCAAATTTGAAAGAAATTTGAAAACTCATGCGCTAATGGGTTAATCAGTGTAGTTAAAAGTCTTGGTTTCGAAAAAATAAATATTTCAACTGTCAGGTGTCGTAGACTATTGTGTAACATACCAAATTGAAGGTCTTTTCATTCTGAACATAAATGATGTCTTGGTATTTTGTGTTTACAGTACTGGTTTCTAAGTTATTTTGAAATGTATGTGATTTTGGCGGCCATCTTGGAAATAGGTGGATATCGCCGCTCAGCCACCTCTGACCAACTCCCACCATCGAAATTGTTATTCTACATACTTTTCTGCTTCCAATGACATATGACACACCATTTCTTCATTAAAACTGCCACGGGAGAAATTTTTACTATCACTTGCCCCTGGACTAATGTGAAAATAACACTGTATACGAAAACATAACATTAAATTATAAGTTATCAAAATTCACTAGGACACCGTTCGTTTGATTTCCAAGTTTCAAAACAAGACATGAATCTGTTTTGAGACACTGAAACCGAGACGATTCAATTAATGGAATATGTGATCTACCTAAGATTACGGCTTCTTTAGTAGACGAAAGTTTGTGCGTTTCTTTTAAGAACAGTGCAATTATTTTCACTTGAACCTTTAGACGTGGCCTGTCTGGTGTCTATGAATATGTCCAATATGATTTAAGAGCCTAGCTGTCATAATAAAACAACAACGTAAAATTTGTATGAAAACAACGTCTCTTAAGGTCTGCAGCGTGCGAGATCCCATCGAAGATACCGCCAGACCAAATGCATCAATTTGAAACAACGCATTTACTACAATCCACTGCTACCATATCGCCGCAGGGCTATAAAAGTCGGGGAAATTGCAAAGAAGGATCGCAAAGAGTTCGTTACGTCTGATTCTTGCTACAGCGATTTGCTCAACCAACGTTAGAAGATGGATCGTCGACTGATGTTTGGAGTTCTGAGTCTTCTTCTTCTGCTGCTGCTGCTGCTCGTTTCCATCACTGAAGGTTTGCATCCGTAGAGTTATTTAGAGCTACAGTGTAGCTGTAAAAGCCACTCTCGCTCAGTTCTAGAGATATCAATTCTTGTTTCTGACACGATTTGAATAACTGCATTCTGAAACCTTTATGAGCCATTTGTATAATGTTTCTTTCAAGGACTTCGTTGCTACAACTGCGAGACTTTCAATCCGTCAGCAGCTTGCACTGACAGCGTAGAGTGTGACGAATCGAATCTTCCTGCAAACAAAGAATACTGGTGTCTTGAAGTACTCAATTACGATACTAAGTCGTGTAAGTTTTAAGCTATTATATTTCGTTACCCAGTATGCTTAAATAGATGTGAAGGACGAAAAGTAACATCAGCAATATAAAAATAAATAAATAAATGAAATTTTAAAAATAAATAAAATAAAAGAACGAATAAATAAATGAAAATTTTAATATATAAATAAAATAAAAGAACGAAATTGCTTCAAACGATGTTTCCTGACGTACAGAGCACGCAACGATCCCCTCTGTCCAGAGCGTATTTCCTCGCTATTTTACATAATCCACATCAACTGAGCTCCGCACTTTCCTCCGATCGAGAGCAATCGAGTCCAACTCACCGGTCAAAACAGCCGAGTTCCGCAACAGATCTGCGTCGCGACTAGAGCTGATGGAAGCGAGTTCGAGACCCGCAGAGGTCCTGGGGTTGACTCATACTTCACTCGACGGCAGTGATAAAAATGAGTAGCAATGACAATATTGTTTTCCTCTTAGGCTACTAATTTCAAGACCAAGCTATCTCGAAGCGAAATCAATCTATATTCTATATAATCAACCTATAATCTATATAAAAAGTTAAATGTATTAAATTTGTCTGAAATGCACAAGCAACAAACAGCCATTTTTATGTATGAATACTCAAATAATTTACTACCACATATTTTTTATAATTGTGATTTTTTCCCACTGTTAGCAATAGAAATACCTATCCGGTAAGAACTTGTAGGCCTTTCCAATTTTCTATTCCCTTTGCTCGAACTAATACCCGCCTAATTACTATGAAATAATGAAATTATCTGGACCAAGGATCTGGAATAGTCTCCCAATGCATTTTAAAAACTCTATAATTTCTATAAACTTAAACGACTTTAAATATAAACATAAACAATTCATTATATCTAACAAATGAGGAATTTGAACTGCTATATGATGTTTCATGGTTTTGATACACCAATACAAATGTCTGTTTGCTCTATAATTAATGTTTGTTTACCTATTCATTTTTATATTGTAAATTTTTTATTTACTATTACTATTAAATTTGTCTTACTCTATCTACCTAAGCCTTCCTAAGGTACTTCCTTGCGGGAACTCGGTTCCCTTCGGTTTTCTTGTTATTTCCATATAATTGTAGGCCTACCTATCTCACCTATTTCATTTTAATTGTAAAATAATTAAGTTCTTCTATGGATGTTATATCAAATACTATTATATTATAATAATCTATTATTGCATTAATAATAATTAAGTTCTTCTACAAATGTTACTATTAAGTTCTTCTACAGATGTTATTAATATCTTTCAATGATTCTTTGGAAATAATAAATGATGATGATGATGATGATGATGATGATGATGATGATGATGATGATGATGATGATGATGATGATGATGATGATGGTGGTGATGATGATGATGATGATGATGATGATGATGATGATGATGATGATGATGATGAAAACCTAATCTATCCTATCTGTCCTCCTACTTAGGCTCAGGTGAGGTCAAAAGGAAATACCAGGACTGCCATCCAAGGCAAACAAATTCTAATCAAGACCCACCTCGGTGCCTTAGCGTCCCACATAGTAATAAAACCCTCTGCCGTGCCACTTGCAAAACTGACAACTGCAACGAAGGCATCGCCGTCTGCTAACCGCATCAGCGATGAAAACGCCAGCCAGGCGATGTGTCGGAAGAGGAACGACTTTTTCGCTGCTCAGATGAGTCACGCTTCAAACCATAACGAACAACGATATTATAATTAATTACTGCTGTCAACAGAACATTTAATGTGCTTTGGAGAACAATTTTAAATTTTGCTCATTGCTTTAAGGTAATTAACCTTCATCAATAAATCAGTTCAATTTGCATCGCATTCAAACAGTTGTGTTAGTAATTACTTAGACTAAAGACTGACCAAGAGGCTGAAATTGAATTAATCTGGACATGAAGCTACCATCAACATTGGCTGAAAACAATTCTGTATCCTCGTTAGCGTCAATCGAATTCACGAAATGCATCATCTCATCATCATAGTTGTCGCCGTGATCATCATCATCATCATCATCATCATCATCATCATCATCATCATCATCATCATCATCATCATCATCATCATCATCATCAACAACATCATCATCATCGTCGTCGTCATCATCATCATCGTCATCATCATCAGTGATGGGCAACTAACTGAAAAACATTAGTCAAACTATAACCAAATTTAAGCTAGAAATAAATAGTTAAACTTTTAGTTGCAAATTAACTTTCTAAAATAGTTAACTAAACTAAAAAAATATAGTTAAACTTTTTGCAAAAATTTTACAACTATTTCCTAGGTATCAGGTATGTGTTCATGAAAACATAGACGATGCTCGCAACATGAACATATCAGTCAATGAACCATTGAAATCATTAATTATTGTCTATTTAATATTTGAGTCTTAGTCTAGACTGGAGGAACACAAGTTTGTTTGGAAAAAATTACCCAGAACAGAATAGATTGAAAAGGGACTGTTGTTGAGAATTTGGGACACCAACTAAAAAGTTTTAGTTAAACTATTTAGTTATTAACTAAGATTTTTCAGTTAAACTAGCATTTTAACTAAACTATTTATATTTAATTAAACTATGAAGATAACTAAAAAATTAGTTAAACTTTTATTTAGTAACTAATTATTAATTAACTAGTTGCCCATCACTGATCATCATCATCATTACCATTAAATCATGGGTAACAATTTTAGCAGCTGTTCTTAATTTTATAATAGTAACTCACTTGATAAACTTTACTTACTCACTCACTCACTCATTCACTCACTCACTCACTCAGGAAATATCTTCAATAGGTTACGGAACTTACGGGAGAAGGTGTTCAAAAGACATGATATAAACATGAAACTGAAATTGCGAATACTACGCATGCGTCATTCCAGTACTTACATACGGAGCAGAAACGTGGAATATAACCGACAGCATGGAAAAAAGGATAGACGCATGTGAAAACAAATGGCTAAGAAGGATCATGAGAGTTGGCTATAAAGAGCACGTAACAAACAAAGAAATCAGAGACAGGACGCAACAACCCTTCGTCAGTAACATCGTAAGAAAGAAAAGAATGGAATGGCTGGGACACATATTGCGAATGGAAAACGAAAGACTGCCAAAAATAGCATAGGCCTACTATCATAAACAGGAGGGTAAAAGAAGTCAAGGACGACAGAGAACAAGATGGACGGACTGCATAAGCAAAGACCTCAACACGGTGGGGCTCAAGCTGGAAGGGAAAACAACCGGAAGAAATAGGACGACTCTGGAGGAACTGGCGAGCAACAGAGACAAGTGGAGAGAAATCGTTTCGGAATCAACGACTGGACACAGTCAAAGATGACAGAGAGAGAGAGAGAGAGAGAGAGAGAGAGAGAGAGAACTCACTTTTAAATTGCTGTTAGAATGTAAAGGCCACCAATTATTACTGTTACTTGAATGGCCACTATAACTGAAAGCAATGTAGAAAAGCCAAATTAAGAATACGCGACCCTCCGCATGGAGATCAAGTGGCCTCCGTGTCACAACAGGTTGGCCACCCCTGCACTACGACGACAATTATTTCAGTATCAATTAAAGTTGCTATTAATGCACAGATCGTTAACCAACGCCACCTCCAAGACCATATTAAAGTGCTCTCCTCGCCCGTGGAGGCGTGTATACAACTGTACATGCTAGTGTAAAACTATAGGTCAGCGATGCACAACCATTTGAGGCCAGGGGCCAAATTGAATATTCTCACATAGCTCCCGGGCCGAACAATCAAAAATGCACGTTTTATGTACAGTAAGTAACCTAAAATACGTTGATATATTATATAGGTCTAGGCCTATGTTTAATTGAACTACTCGTACAACGCTTGGATTCGACGACCTTCTTAGTTGAAAAAACTTTGCTCGAACAATGTCGTTTTTATCGAACGACATAGTATTTTAAACTGCCCAATTTTTGTCTTCTCAACTTACCTTGCAAGTCATTATAAATATCGGCACGTTTTGTTTCATAATGACGCCTATACAGTTGCGTTCTTTTATTTATGCTGGCCGATTCGCGACAGATCAAACATGTTAATTTAACGCGGTTAGCGAGTCCGTGAAATACTGGCGTTTCCATGCATAATTAAGAGGTTGTCCATTTATTATGTCAGCATTTTGGGCAATTTTTTACCCCTCCACCTTGTCAACAACTGTCAACTTTCAGTGACACCCCATAATTATGTCAAAAACTGTTGACCCCTCCTTTCCCAACTAAGATCAGTGACGGGTCTCCCTAAATCGCTTAGAAGGTTATTATTTTGCGGCGATGAGACCTTTTTCCCTTTCTTTTGTTCATCAAGTGCCATAATGTGGTGATGATGACCTTGTTTTTTGTTTGTCAAGCTTTTTAGCATTGTAAGAAATAGTATTCCATACATAGGCGGCGCACTCCTATCGGCCCCGTCGGCCCAGGCCGGGGTATTTTTGAAGTACCCCGGCCCGCCATAGGTCGGGCCGGGGTACTTTAGGAAGTAAGAACTGAAGAATTGCGATTTTTTAAATTGTTTGGTTAAATTCTCACTTCGAATTTCGAAAAAAGCCGCTGTCGCTGGAGGGCGAATGCTCTTCCGAATAGGGCTTTATAGTTGCAAGATCAGATAAGATCAGATAGGCATGTCATATTCTCATTTAACCAGAAGGCGTCAAACACGGCAGTCATAATCTTATTAGAAAGCTGCTGTCGCGGGAGGAAATGCACTGCCCAATAAGGCTTGCAGTAGAAAGATCAGATAAGATCAGGCAGGGGTCATATACACCTTTAACCCGAGGTGTCAAACGCAGCAGTAACGTACGTCTATAAGTTAACATTAGATTAAAAGACGGCGGAAGGCCCTTTGACGAACCAATTGGGGAGACGGTGGGCGAAAAGGCGAAGGGCAGCAGAGGGTACCAGGGAAGCAGTAGAGGGCGTTAGAGTGTTTCACCGAGAGATGGCAAATTTGGGTCCCTGATCGAAAGTGATCAGTTAGAGCTTCACCGTGTTTACATAAATTGCGGAAAGCAATCTAACGACTTCAGGGATTGATTCAATCGTTCAACAGACAACAGCGCTTCGCCATCGACACAATGGACAAGTTTGTTGTTAAACGTCGTAAACTGAATGTCGAAGACCCTGAACAAACTGTAAGTACTTTACAACATCTGCGCAAATTATTCCATAGTGATGAGTGTAGGACTAGGAATGCTACAAAAACTATAATCGTATTCTCAACACTAGACATGGTCACCCCAAGATTTATGGGACTCCCCGAGTTGTTTTTTAGTTTTCATCCTTCCCAATCCTATTGTATGGAGCCTTATTCTTGATTTTATATCTTCTTTGACTGCCTGTGCTTTCAATGACACTTGTCAACACATCTGAATGGCCTGACTCTTTCCATGTTTTTGTCCATTCATTGTAACCCACGATTTTTGTATTCCCATTTTCGCTGTGTTATTAAAAACATTTTATTTTTGTTTACAATTACAGTACACATGGACTACTGCCTTCTTACAAATGTGATGAAATAAAAGTGTTGCAGAATGCAAATGTTTAAAACCGTGCCAGTTCACCTTTGAATAAACATCTTACAGTCCCAGTGGCGATGGGCATACGGGCCTAATCGATAAAAACCCTTAAAACGTTTCTTTTGTTATAAATCACAATTTAAAATACATTTTGCCTATCTACTGTAAGTTGTTAGGCACCTCGACCCTTGCTGCCGTTATATAGTAAACGGTCAAGCTTTTATTGTCTTCCGCCGCCTCTGATTCCATAGAATTTCTTATTTTCTATCATTTGTAAAAAATGAAATTGTCGACGTCAACTTCTCTTAACCCTCTCCCTCCCCTGTCAACAACTGTCACACTTTTTCTAACCCCTCCCCATATTTTGTTGACGTAATTAATGGACAACCCTAAACAGTAATTTTTCGAAGTTCATTTTGCGCTTTTTCGTTGCGAGATGAGCCATTTTCGGTAACCTTAGAAATAAAATAACATAATTTGAAGAGAATCACATGTTCAAAGAATTTTAGAGGCGTTTATTGTCGGCATTTTGTCGCCCACCTACCATTACCTATAGGGCGGAAAGTTAGCAGGGTGGTAGCAACGTTGGACGATGGAGCAGAATCTCGCAGAAGCCCTAAGGTCGACTCAGCCTTCTTTCGCCAGATGGCGATGGCAACCGAGCAGCGGACTAATCCGCGGAGTAAGCAGGCCGTTTGCATGAGAAGAACTCAGGCCCCGTTCCCCTCTAAGCTGTGCACGTGCTCAGGGTTCGAAAAGGCAAGCGCATCAAAGAAAAGATGGAGCGCACAAATTTTTGAAAAGATGTTTCCATTGCTTTCATATCGTAGGCTACACGTAGGCCTACTAGGCTACTGATAAAGATTCACGCTTTGTTGTGAACATGTAACGGTTCCATACAATTACTAACTTCTGGTCTAGACTATGGGCAAAATGTCTTTTTTTAAATGATTTGTTTAAAGCACGCGGTTCCAAATATCGATCAAATTAAAAGAACAGAAAGCCAGTGATAGAAATGTCTTTTAAAATAGAGATTTGAAATCATTGACATAAACTTGGAAGAAAATGTGGGGAGCCGAACCCTGTACCTTCCCCATTCCCTATAGGCCTTTGGCAGCCTCTGAAAAATGAGGGACTTGCGCCTAGAGGCCTACTAGAAGTTTACGCCTATGTTTGAAATGAAAACGAACAGCGGCTTCATTTGAGAGTTCATGGTTGCCCTTGATTGTGAACAGTTTCAAGATCTATGAAATCGAATGGCTATAGGAGGAACATGTCTGACATTCAGCACAAACTGTAAACCACAATTTAACTAAATGAATATGTTGAAAGAACAAGATAAGGAATCAATAATTAGAATTAATTAAAGATTATTATTAGAACAGGGATTCCCAAGCATATTGCAACTGCGGCCCACTTCAGCGGTTTTGTAACGTGTCGCGACTATTATCATAACATGCAATATCAAAAATGCATTTCGCCATCTGGCGAACGTGCATGGTTGAAAGAAATCTCCTAAGTTTTGAATAAATGACCAAAAAAGCTCTGATTCAATTCGAATGAAAATACGGCATATATATTAGGCACAATAATTCATATTTTATTGGCAGATAAGACAAAAGGAGAGAAGTAGAAATTAAAATTTCTTGGAAATTCTCTTTTTTAAAATTTTGTGCCATGAACATACCTTTATTACGCGTGTTCAATATCCTATGAGTAGGCTATAGCAAAATCGCTTAAACGTCAGGTATTGCTCGTCTTTATTTTTAGCGGAGTTTCAGAGCAAAATGGTCCGAATACGCTTACTGCGTTATTGCGAAATAATATTTAGTTAAAAAAGTTCTATACAGTAAGCCAGGGTTTCACAAACTTTTGGAACTTTGCGACTCACGTCAGAGGTTTTGTAGCATGCCGTGATCCTGCAAACCTATTGTCAACTAAAATTGAATAAAACACTAATAATTTCAATATAAGACGTGTATGGGGGGATTGCAGGTATATAAATTTCCTAAAACCTTAGCCTTCTCGCGGCATTCAAGGTTTGTGATATTGTGGTATTGGTTAGAAAATGACACTTCTGAATCTAATTTCGCGCTATCCCGCGACCCACTCATCTTCTTGGAGGAAGCGTAACTGACCTGGATCGAATGGGCCCATAGTAAGGGTCGAAGAGAAACTCTGAAGGTCAGTGGCGGCTCCACCAGGGGGGCACGGGCCCTTGAGTGTCTGGCCCCCAGTTGGGACCCTATACTTAATACTTATACTCTCTCAAGACTGGACTACAGCAACAGTCTTCTTCTCGGACTATCTGGGAACCAGCTCAGTAGACTTCAGGCAGTCATCAACGCCTCGGCCCGGATTATTTTCGGCTTAATTGAGGTGGCACGATCATGTGACACCTGCGCTAAAGGACAAGCTCCATTGGCTTCGGGTCCCGGAGCGTATAGTATACAAGCGGTGTTGGTTAACTTTTCGTGCTCTTCGGGACCCAGCCTGTCCCGATTACTTGGCATGCCTAGTACGACGACAAACGACGACTGGGTGCCGTCTCCAGCTGAGATCTAGCAGCCGCCACCGGCTGTACGTTCCTCCTCCGGCCAGGACTCCGAAGTTTGGCGAGCGTTCTATGACTCGCGGTAACCCACGTCTGTGGAACGTGCTCCCTGATGCGCTGGTCGGGATTACTTCACCTGAAACGTTTGCTAAAGAGCTGAAAACGTATTTGTTCACCATATCGTATAGTTGACTGTTTGACTGTACAGCGCTTTTGGTTTTGGCCGATGGCCATGTTACGGCGCTTCACAAATCGTCGAATAATAATAATAATAATAATAATAATAATAATAATAATAATAATAATAATAATAATGCTACATACATTAAACAACAAATGGTTGGCCCCCATGATTAGAAGTTGCCACCCCAACGGCCCCCACTTGCCAAGTCCTAGAGCCACCACTACTGAAGGCATGTAAATCATAGCCCCTATTAAAATTTGTAATGCTTAATTTGTGACGCTTGAATTTTTGAATCGATGAATGTTTAATGTCTTGTATGGTTAAACCGCATCTGTAATCACAGTCGTAAACTACTATTATGGCTCTGGACACAAGCCCCCAACGTTTTGAGAGGCCATCATAGGAAAGGGGAAGGTATAGGGCTTGGGCCCCCACTTTTTCATCCAAGTTTACGCCAATGCATGTGTTTATATTCTAAACTGGTTGGAAAATTGTAAACAGCGGATCATTGACCAATTACAGTGTTCTGAGACGTATATTAGCTATTGTTATTGTTATTGTTCATGACAATTTATATTAGCAAGGGCCAAAAGGGTGCTTTACAATAAACGTGGAAACGAGATGTTGATGATTTCTTGGCAAACAAATTCTCGGAGGATTTTCTATTAGCAAATAAGTTATGATGAAGACAAATTTGACGTTGACGTTTCGTGTGCAATTTTGCGCACAAGAAATTTCATTCGCACGCGGACTACTAAAAATTACAAGGAACATTGCCCGTATCATGTAACTTGAACCAGTCGCCTGGCTGAGGGTCTTGGAGACGGAGATCAGAGTCGCCCTATGAACCGTGAGGTTAGCCTTCAGAGTTCGGGAAGGACTATTCTAAAACTTTACTTGCCATTATCTATGCGTCCGGTTGTTATGTATGGCACAATTTTAGTAACCCCATTTATGTCAATAGCCCGTGGATTGTAGTCACCCTAGGATATTGTCAAATGATCGCAACACAATTCTGCATAATTATAATTGCACATTTTGTATTTCAAGGGTTTTTTTATCATACAGCTGCGCTGCTGATAAAAAATTATCTTAATTAATGCGCTGTCTTAATTATAATGCGGACAGTGCATGGCGGTTCCAAGAATTCTTGGCGGGGTGCAATGAATTTATATAAATATATAAATATGTAAATATATACAGTATATATATATATATATATTTTTTTATGCCCTCGGTACTTCATTCCCGAGGGGCTTATGAAAAAATTGTCCGGAGACATATAGAAATAGTGTGCTAATATGGAAAAAATATTGCGCTGAAGCGTTGAATTATATATATATATATATATATATATATATATATATATATATATATAGAAATATATTATTATTTTCAGAAAGAAAAACTTTTTAGTGCAAGGGTTGTGGACAAATGGAACAGTTTGGACGAGGTGGGAGTGACAGTTGAAACAGTGAACGGATTCAAAGGCTATCTAGATAAATTAGGTTATTGAATGCAGATGGTTACATCAGTGGTTTTCACACAGGCCTACTTAGCCTCCTAAACCACTTAAAATGACATTATTATTATTATTATTATTATTATTATTATTATTATTATTATTATTATTATTATTATTATTATTATAGGAAGTTGGCGGAGGATGAAATGAAATCCTAAAAGGTTGACAAGCAAAAAATGGTCATTAGGGACTAACAGTGTTCAGTGTTTTGCCCTACGACAAATATGAAGGCCCTAGGCCTACATAAAATTTCCTGAAAAAGGCTGACAAGGAAAAAAGGTCATCAGCTGTTTAGTATGTTTAGTATTAAAATACCAAATAATGGCAAATATCCAGCGTTAGTGATGACAAGCAAAATAAGCTCGGTGGGGGGATGCATCCCCAGTCATCCTCCAACGTGCAATCGCCACTGGACTCGGTCTACAAGTGAATTTCATGCATCAGCAATTGTGGTGATTTCAACTCCTTCGAAAATATCCGAACTGATGTGCTACTGAGTGAACAATCGGAGCAGGAAAAAATTACGCCCAATGTGGGGCTCGAACCCACGACCCTGAGATTAAGAGTCTCATGCTCTACCGACTGAGCTAACCGGGCAATCGATTAAAACGTACGGAAATAGGGTATAAAACATGGCCATTGATTGGCTGCGTCCGGAAAGAATAAATTATTATAGTTTAGAATCGACAACGAGTAGAACGTTGCGTTAAAAAAACTGGCAGCGGATTATTATTTTAGGCCTATAGATAATAATCATTGACATCTATATCAATGATAATAATCTATCATATCCTGCTACTCAGGATGAGCATTAAGTTAATACGAGGTTCGGGTGCTCGGGAACAGTCGGGCATAGAGTGAAAAGTCAGTTCATGAGCTGTTTCCATAATAACTTAATGTGTATCGTAGACGTGGTTAAGTTAATATAATATTTTTCTTGCCTTTGTCGTGTTAAATAAATACAGTAGTATTTAAAATGCAATAATTAATCCACGCTTTAATTAAGTCGTTCGGTGTATCCGCTCCCATATGCACAGCGTAGCAGTGTTCTTCAAGTTAAGTATAATAGTAACTAAAAGCACCGAATAACTGGAAAAAATTCAAGTTAATTGTAACTTTAACTGTAACTGGAAAGTGATTAATAACTTTTGTTATAACTGTAATAGAATAAAGTTAGTTAGAAACAGAAAAGTTATTGAAACTGAAAAATAATTTTTAGTGAGTGATTAGGTCCCTGGCAAAAATATTGCAGTCTTCTGTGTCAGCTGTACTTGTGGCCCTGTGGGTCACGATTCAGGACTTATATGTGTGTGTGTGTGTTGTGCTTGTTTATAGACGCGTCCGTATCAAAGACTAAGGGCGTCTATGTTGTTAATGTTTGGCTCCTTTCTCAACCAGGGCTTGCCACCGGCTAAGGCGGAGTTAATTCAGGTTTTCAGATCTCATATAAACACGGTTTAAAAACTTGATAAACAGGGTTTAAAACTTGTTATTGAGCTGAATTGAACTATTGAACTGGACAAGGTCACGCCAGGCTGTTAGCCCTGAATGGGAAACAGTGCAAGTGCACTCAAATTAATGGTCTGATCCATGATCCATCTTTTGGTAGTGTTTTCTTTACGAATACGGATTGGGGTTTTGGGTCGAACAGGAGGCAAACTATCCACTACTTGCTCCCTTGGCATTGGACCTTCAGCACCACCATCAGAAGCCTATGTCGAAAGGGTTTTTCAGTTTGTGGCGATTTGACTAGCGGGGAAAAGAAACAGACTAACGCAGGGACTGGAGGAAGGGCATTTCTTAAGATGAACATAAAATATTATGATATATGACTGTTTTGGCAAAAATACAAGTGTATTGCTTTGCATTTTTATTAAATAACATGAAATGGGAAATGGGACTGAGATAACTTTAACTGTAACTATAACTGAATAATCATTAACTATTAACTTTAACTTATAAAAAATTTAAATTAACTGTAATTTTGAAAAACACAACTGAAACTGCAACTGAAAACCCATAACTTAAATAACACTGCAGCGTAGTAGTTCCCCGTAGTTCAATCCAGCCAGACACAATAACCTAGGATCTATCTTGGTGTAGGATAAGTGACAGGTACCGTCGACTTAGCTAAGTTAGCTTATGATCCTCTGTAACAGTACATCGGAAAATTTTAAAAAGAATGGAATATCGACAGTTCATTTCATAGCATTGAATAATATGAGAGACGATGCGACAATTTCTCCGTTTCAGTTGCGCACAGTGTTTAATCTAGACTCCTGGAATACGGGGGGGGGGAACTGACAAAGCCGGCGGAATTCAGCTAGGGGCTGCTGTTAGTTGATATAGTATGTCAAAATTTCCGGGGTGAATTTGAAATTTCCGGGGGGAGGGAAGGGCAATTTCCCCCCGGAAACGGCCATGATTAAACCCTGGTTGCGTGACAGAAACTTCGCAAACTGATTTGGGCAGCTTATCTACACCACCTGGCGAACATAAACAGAAGTTCTGAACTCCACAGTTAGTTGAGAATTGGATACCTTACTTCCAACATCTACCCAGCGCCTATATTCTACTCACAGTGCTACTAAAACGGTTTTAATTGCTCAATCGTACACTGTTTAATTTGATTTCACGTTTTGCAATAAAACAGCTTAATTTACGACAGCTTCTTATAATTATAAATTAGTCTCTGGATCTTTTGGAAGGCAGAACAAACGTCTCTTATCAAATGCCTCTTAAAATAGACAAGACTATGATCGAAGCAAAATGCTGTGGAAAGTTACATTTGAAAATGTAATGACATAATTAGCTTACGTTGTCGAATTAGTATACGCTGGAAAGCAAGACAACCGCCTCATTCCGCGTACAATGATAATACAATCGTCTCTGAAATCAAAGGTCATTATTCAGGCATGCATCGCATTTTCCCGCGTTTCTTCAGTTTAAACTAGAATTCTGGTAAAATTCAAGAACGAAATGACTGTCCTACAGTGGTCAAAGTCTGATCGCACGTTACATATGGGGCTGTCCATTAATTACGTCAACAATTTAGGGGGAGGGGGTTTGACAGTTGTTGACAGGGGAGAGGGGAGGTCAAGAGAAGTTGAAGTCAACAATTTCACTTTTTACAAATAATCAAAAATAGGAAATTTCATGAAATACTACTTATTACAATGGAAAAAGCATGGCAAAAAAGGTCATCACCACCACATTTTGACACTCGATGAGAAAAAAGGGAAAAAATGGTCATCACCACAAAAATACTAACCTTGTTATTGGGACCTGTCATTGATCTTGGGGGGTCAAAAGTTTTTGACGTAATTATGAGGGGGAGGGTAAGTGAAAGTTGACAGTTGTTGACAAGCGAGGAGGGGTCAAAAATTGTTGACATAATTAATGTACAGCCCCTATTCGAAAACAAAAGCACATTGAAACATTAAAAATGCCGAGAAACCAACAGAAACAGCATTCTCTAAAAAAGGAACACATTTCATCCACAAACCTTGAAACCTAAACCTTTGGAAATACCATATCAAAACCCAAAGGGGAAATCTCCATACAGTATTTTAACTACTGTAAATAGCAACGTCAAATCTCCGATGACCCTACAGGCCACCACTGCCTTTGAACAAAAAAAGATCACATACAACAGGTTATATTGGAGACCGGTTGTAAATTATATCTACAACTTGTGAGCAGTGGCGGCTCCAGGATTTGGCAAGTGGGGGGCGGGGGCTTGGTGTGGCGTGCTTATTCTAGTCCTTCTATGGGGGGAATCCCCCCTCAATCTTTACATTTTGGCAAGTAGTATGACCTCCCCAATGTCTTTATCCCCCAAAATGTTAACCCTTCCCCCAATGTCTAGGTGGCTAGAATAGCCACTGGGTGACAACATCTAAGCACTGAGTATCTTAAATCGAGACAGAAGTTTGGCTTTTGGTCTTTATTAAAAGAAGGAAATCTGTACTAGACTATGTTGTGGATGCAAATACTGAAAAAACTTTGAAAAATCAGTAATATTGAAAATTTTCATAATCATGCCTCAACACAAATATAGAGAAGTTTTTAGTAATGCAAACTTCATACATGTATCAGGGTCCCTTTTGTATTTATTAACATTGTGTTAGGCAGGAGTCAGGACCAGTGCTTAAACTTTTAAATAAGTGGGATTTCGATATAAGCGAGTTCGATATAACGTGATTTGACTGCATAGATATCAAAAAGTTTCCCAGTGAAAAAACCACAACTTAAACCAACATTTTATGATAGATTTCACATAAGTTTAAGTTCCATTTGTTTGAAATGGTCAACAGACTGAATTAATAAATTCTTAAGTCAAATAACAAGTGAATATGATTTTCATCAGACTATTTATTCTTTCCACCCGTGAGCAGCTTTCCAAGAGTGACCTTCTTTCTCTCTCGGATCATCTCTCGCATTGCCTTTTTCAGTCCGTGCTTTTCCTTTCTACCGCTCTTTGTATTCATTTTCATCGACTGCAAGCGATGCTTTACATCTCCAAACTATAAAAAAAGCATTGCAAAAATAAATTCAAACCCAGCAGTATTATGCACAAAACTGTAAACATCAACTTCATCGACTATAAACAGGCATTTGACTCAGCATGGCATGAAGGCTTTATGGCAGGCTATGAGAAATATTGGCATAGAAGAAAAACTAATAAAATCCTAATACGAGCAATATATAGGAAAATGAAAAGTGCAGTTAAAGTTGATAAAGACCTATCAGAATGGTCTAAGACAGAAGTTGGGAATCAACAATCAATTAGAAGCAATCTTTAAAATCGTGAGTGAGAATCTAAACATTGGAGTAAATTGTAGCGGAGAAAATATATCAAGTCTAAAATCACAAATGATGTAAGTCTACTCGCAAATAATGCACGAGGATAAGAAAGGCTCACAGATCAAGTAAATCAAACAAGCAGAAGATTTGGGCTCAGGGATAACGCAGCAAAAACTAAAGTCATGGCAGTCAACAAGAAAGAGAAAAGCATAGGCCTACACATATCATTAGAAGGAAATAGCATAGAACAAGAACATGTAATGAATTTTACGTATGTTGGAGGAGAAATTACAAGTGATGGAAGACACAAACAAGATATTAAAAAGAGTGGAGCAGAGGGACTACAGACAGTGGGAAGACTTATGCTTAGATGGAATGAAAAAGAAATAAAGATCCGTACCAAAATTCAAATATTCAACACAATCACTGCACCACAAATACTATATGGATCAGAAACTTGGATCTTAAAACGAGCAGATGCAAACAGACTGCTTGCAACAGAAATGAGCCGCTTGCAAAAGCTCACGGGAGTAAGCAGACTACAAAGAATATGAAATGAAGACATCAGAAAAAAAAACTGGGGATGCAACAGACAATGAAAGAAACCGGATACCAGTAAACAAAGGATTGATGGAAAGAGACTAAGGTTAAGGTAGGCCCTGTACTTGAGTCCGAGCGTTGGGTTCCAGCGCTTATATCATGCCTGGGCAATCAGTGACGTAGGTGGTATGTATTCTGGGGTAAGTTGCCATTACTTTCCCCAGACCCACGTTTTACCTCGCAGCTTAATGCTGTTTCTCAGTTTACCACCGCTGATTAGCGAATAAGGCTGAGTCGACCTTAGGGCTCCAGGACTGCGGGGATTGAACCCGGGACCTTCTGCTCCATCGTCCAGTGTTGTTACCATTCTGCTAACTTCCTGCCCTGGAAAGAGACTAAAAATGGATAAAGATAAATGGAGAAGTTTTGTGTCTAGCTATTGCCGATAATGAGCTGGCAGAGAGCAACTATGATGATCATGAGTATTAAGCAAACTGTGTTTTAGAAAACAAATACAAATGAAACCTTTGAACACTTTCAAAAAAGAGCAAAAACACACTAAAATTAGCACTTCAAAAGAGTTGATAAAACCAAAATTCTTCTATTGAATTCAATTATTAATAGCTAAGAATAGTACCGGTAGATTAGAAATATTAGTGACAATGAATAGAATTAATTCAAATGCAAAATTAGTGACAATGAATTAGTGACAATGAATTAGTGACAATGAATTAGTGACAATGAATAGAATTAATTCAAATGAATATAAAATAATCACAGTAACAGCATAACAGCAACAGTCCATTCCTCATGCAAAAGTGCCGCACAGATACAGAACAGCACCTGGAGCTCATCCATATAGTACGTATGCCAAGAAGGCATATTTCAAACCCCTCTCCTGTTGCACACACTGTGCATACGCAAAATCTCCCAAAATCCAATCCCTCCTCCCCCGCGCATACGTACCATATGGATGGGCCCTTGGCACAGTGAAAGTGCTGAATTAAAAATAAAAAATATGACACAGGAAGGCTAAATTAAATAATATTTCTAATCCATTGAAGACTCTCCATTATCACAAGATGCTTATGGACTGTCAACTAAAAGGACACATTCACAGTTACTATTTTCACTCACAAAATATAAGCAATACCTTCTGAATAGGTTTCTTTAGCTTATTCTTTCGAGGAACAGCAGCTTCTGGCTTCAACTTCGCTTCCTTTGCTGAATTGTATCGACTCAATTGCCCCTTCTTCTTCTTCTTCTGCTCCTGCCTTGGGTTGCCTCTTCTTTGGTTTTCTCAGTAAGTTTTGTTTTCTTTGCTGAAAATCCTTTGGCAGCCGGAACCGCTTTTTTAATTTTCATCTTTTTTGCAGCTTTTTTAATTCGAAGCGGTCGACCAAGAAGCTCCTGACCGTCGATTGACAGAGCCAAGTTGCAAGAAGACTTTTCCTGCACGAAAAAAAGAATATCAATAAATATTCTTAATTAATTTGTTAATTTTCATGTTAAAGTGCTCTTGACTTTAGCCTTATGCTATGCGTATAGCGCTTAATTAATAAGTTGTCAGAAATAATAATAATAATAATAATAATAATAATAAATAATTGTTGATGCCATATCGAATGAAATCACGAGATTAACTGGAGCTTTCTTACGGCATCAAGGGAGGAACCTCAAGTGGCTGCAAGAATAACCGATCGCACGCAGTCGGTATGGTGGAATCGGTCATGTCCTCATAGGGATCTGTGCTAGGCCCACTCCTGTTTAACAATTGTCGAGGAGTGCGGGCTAGCCCCTCATGCTTACGCAGAGATGATGTACAGATCCTGCCTCTTGCCCTGCCAGAGACATTGAACAACTACATGATGCATAGCCAAGATCAAACTCTGGACTGAGGCAAATCGTCTGGCTCTCAATCCCGCCAAGACGGAAGTTCTCTGGATTACCACCCAAAGGAAGACACATCTAATTAGCCATCGTCATCGATCAGATCCCTATTGTCCCGTCGAATCGAGGTCCGCCTTCTCGGAGTTCTATTGGACCAGTCGCTGTCACCCGAACCACATCGGCATCGCCGTAATTCCTTCTACCAGCTCCGGCGGATTAGAGCGATAAGAAGACACATACCTGCGTAATACCCAGCAATGCGGCACTGGTGCTTACGAGAATAGACTACTGTAATAGTATACTACTCGGAACGCCAGACTACCAGCTCAATCGTCTGCAGATGGTCTTGAACGCTTCCGCCAGTGATCTTTCAGACCAGGTGGTGTGAGCACGTCACTCCCCAACCGGGACAGACTACACTGGCTCCGCATACCGGAGCGGGTAATCTACAAAAGGTGCTGGTTCACGTTCAGAGCACTCTACGACCCGCTCTGCCCAGACTATCTATCGGTGCTTCTTCCTCGAAAACAGCCAAACTGGGGGAGCGTTCTGTTACTCGAGGGAACCCGGCTCTCTGGAACGCGTTACCAGACAGTGTCACCAGCGCGACCAACTTGGAAACATTCGCTAAGAAACTAAAAACGCACTTGTTCGGACACTCTTTTAATTCAATGTAAAGCACTCTTGACTCTAGCCCACTAGGACAATAGCGCTATATAAATTAGCCTATAACTAACTAACTAATAATATTCTTAGAATGATCCAGAAACAATCAGAAACTAATATCAGCTAATCATGATGCACGGTTTTTATAAGGCAACCCGTAGACTTGTGTGGCTCAAGTAGCCATTAAAGGTCCAGTGCCAATCCACAGTTTTATGGCCATCAGCCTGCAGGTGCTTAAGCCATTCACTGGCAGATGGTGGCCTGGTCGTTTCTGGTGAACCCAGTTTACCCTCGCAATGTTGCCATTGTTTCTCATTTAACCACTGTCATCTGGCTAGTGGAGGCTGAGTCGACCCTAGCGGTCATACGGGGTCAATCCCGTTCGGTCAGCGTCCTGCATGTTACTTTTGCATAAATCGTAATAATTTACTACACAATTCCAACTACAAGTAAAATAGAAAAAATTACATTACAGATAAATCATTAAATGCATATTACATAAGTGCTTAAACCGAAAAATTGCAAAGTAGCTGGTCAACGCCAATATAACATTGTACTACATCTTATTTCACCCTCTTAAGTGCATATCTCAGCCAAATGCGATCGAGGGAATATGAAGACATGCAATTAAGTGGACCTGACAGCATTGGAAACAAAATATGCCATATTAAAACTATATTAAATCAGAGTCAAAAAGTCAAAGTCAAAGTCCTTCCCCGAGCCTCACGGGCTCACAGGGCGGCGCTGATCTTCGTTGCTATAGCCCTCAGCCAGGCGTGCAATGCCATGGATACGAGGCTAGTGTATCGCGTAGCATACCTGTTTGACTTATCGCAGAGATTTTTACAACTGCTCCTCATTTTACCACCGTGAAAAAGGCCGAGTCGACCTTTAGGGCTCCAGCGGGACTCGAACCCGCGACCATCATCCAACGTTGTTACCACTCTGCTAACTTCCTGCCCCATTAAATCAGAACAAATAATTAATCCAGGAATCACATATAAAAATTACCAACGATGTCAAAGAAATAGCAGAGCAACTAAAACTCACTGTGAACTTTACATAACCAAATCCTTTTCCAGCTCCGGTGAATTTATCTCGAATAATTCTCACATTTTCTATCTCACCACAGACATCAAAGTGCTTTCTCACGTCCTCCTCTTCGACACCTGACACAACAGACAAATAAGCAAACGTAAAAGAAATGACAGAAGGCAAAACACTGTCAAGCGATAAGTAACTGTTGAAGGGACAGCAGTAGGCAGCAGTGAAGTCAATACTACATGATATAATTTACAACAATCTCTAGAATGCAATCAAAATTGCCAAGTAATTTAACTGAGAGAAATGCACCAAATATGTCCTTTCAAGGTTTTTTCATGTTTTCCAGTTCTATGTTTTATTCTGACACAGCTGGAAAAAGTACATTGTTCATTGTTTGTATCCAAAACTGCGTTTGCTGAAGTTTTTGTATTGAAACAGTTTTTAAAATATTCTAAATTTGATGGTCATTCAGTCTCTGCCTCTGTCTGTCCGTCTTTCTCTCTGTCTCTCAAAGAATTTGTTCATCAGCTGTGGAAATAGGTGAATAGGTGACACAATATTCATTAAAAAATCACCCAAATCACTTTGTAATAGATGATTACAAACATTGCTTCATATTAGGGGTTTGTTGAACCCCAAATCAGATCTGGTCAGATCCATAGGATCCATATGCAAAAAATCATAATGACTGGATCTGGTACATCACTGATGCTAATTTATTTGCTAAATATATATTGACATCTTTCAATTCATATTTGCCATTAATATCTTCAAGCATTCCATGTATGATTAATTATAAGGGTTTCATAGAAAATTCTGATCACCACAAGCCAGAATACATAAGACTATTGAGGCATAATGCAAACTGCAACCAAACTTTGAAAGATGGATCACAGTTATTATTAGCCAGACGATTTCTATAGCGCAATAAGCATGGCAAAAGTGGCCAAAGTCGAGTGCTTTACAAAACTACGTATACCCGATGGTGAACAAGTAAGTCTTTAAGATTATGTAGAAAAATTCCAAAAGAGTCAGAGTTTGTGACATAGTCTGGTAGTGAGTTCCACAGTTCTGGATTGCCCCAAGTAACCGACCTGTCCCCAAACTTAGCCGTTTTAGACGGGGGAGGCACAAGCAATTTGACTCGACTGCCAGATCTTAGCAGCCGACGTCGTTCCAGTGTCGTGGTCCGCTGTAGGAGGGAGGCAATGTAGTCCGGGCAAGTAGGGTCGTGTAGCGCTCGGTAGGTTAGCAGGCATCACTTGAAGACGACCCGCTCAGTTAGTGGTGAAATTAATTAAATTACCACAAAATTTCAAAAACATATTTAAGAAATGGATTACTAACCAAATGGTAAATTCCCAACAAATATAGTCAGCTTATGGTCTTGCTACAATACATAGAAAACTAGCGTTAACACACTCACACACCATTATATAATAACATGATTTCTAATCCCAAACCTTTATCAATGACTAAATGAAAAATAATTCTTTGAAAAATTGCTTTTTACCCCAAATATTTATTTTACAGAGGAAAAAATTTCATCAAATGAATGTTATTTAATTGAATTAGGTGTAAAATTCTAAATCCTGTCACATATAGAGTAACAGAAAGGACGTTGGTGAAGATATGTTTGAAACTGAAGAGACAGCAATGTGAAAACATTCAATAAATGGAGTCTGGCTAAACATTGCAACACTGTCCACTTCTCAGAGATGCCATCATTCATAACAGCATCATTACTAAAGAATAATGCAATCAAGAAAACAACTGAACACCCAATTTCAATTATGAAAATACTTTCTCTCCATAAATGATATAATATGAAGAAAACTATAGCTTTGGTCTCTAATAAAATTTTGTTTATATGAATAGCAAAAAAATATGAAATGGTCTGATAAATTGATAACCTTTTTTGCCATTCCTGCCATGTCTACTCGGATATGAAGACCTTCCACTTCCGTGCCATTTCTACAAGAATTTCAGGCATTATTGTTGAGATGAGAGCATGTTTTACATTACATTAAATCATTGATATTATTCAACATTTTCATGGTAGATCCATTTAGATCTACTAGTAGTTCTAGTAGATCTACTACTACTACTACTGCTACTGACACTGCCACTGCCACTTGTACTACTACTTGAAGGTCAATTGCTTGTATTTAAAAATCATAAAATTTTCATCAAGTTCTCAAAATCAAATATCTTACAACTTCCTTCAAAATATAACACTATCTTCAACTGACAATAAGTACTACATAACAGTATTCAATACAATAGCACAGCCATGTTTAGATATCATGATGGGACTTGAAGAAAATCCATAAAGTCAGAGTAAAGGAATAAATCTGTACATGAAGTCCAACATTTATTACACAGAATTTTCAATCTGAAACTGCACAAATGAGAATACAGGAGAAGAAATGAAGTCTTACAATTGCAGAGCCAGCTGAGCAGACTCCTCTTTCTCAAATACAACGTAGGCATTCATACTGTGACGATTTGGATCAAACTCTCTCCTACAGCATTATTAGCAACAAGAGCGGTCAAATTAACATGCTAACTAACGTGTTAAAGAATTAACCACGATTAAATAAATTAACACCGTTAAAAATTGTATCGTAAATTTTGTTTTTAGAATGATAATGCACCATTGGTTTCACTGTTAAATGAACATGTTGCAAAAGTTTTATCGTTAAAACAGTTAACAACGTTAGACAATTGACGTTTGAGCGTTTACGTTATCGTTCAACGACTGAATATAGAATACTTACTCTTTGTTTTGAAACCTGTTACACAACTCTAAATAATGACTTTAAAATAAATTACGCTCTTGTTGACATCATTTTGGTGACTGTCTAGAACTAGTAATTTAATTTACAAATAAAACCAACAGTAATGCTTTCGTTTTGTGAAGTTTGCTACCTTTATTAATTTTCAATCTTAACTTAGTAGTCAGTTATTAGAGTATTGTGATTGTGACTGTGAAATGTCCGAGTCTGTTCTCTGAGCGACTATTTTCTGTGGCTGGCGATATTGTTAGCAAGAACCAGGTTTCTCTGTTGCCAACAAATGTCAAGAAACTAGATTGCGTAGTATAAAGTCAGATTTTTTGAATTCGTTCTTAATTTGAAAATGCGGCTACAAGTACTTAGTTCCGCTTGTCCAGTGTGATACAAGTGCGTTAAAACCGCGATTAATGCGCGATTAAAAATTAATCAGGCAATTACAAAATTAACGCATTTACAGGTCTATTAGTAGCACACAATACAAACAACAGTGACAACTTCTGCCCTTAAATGTTGATAGCCCAGATTATTTATGATAAAATCTTCAATATCTAACATTAGACATGAAAACGAACACAAATAAAGTCAAACATTCCTATCAATTAGTTCTACATGCCAATCTCCTTTCTCTGATTAATGTTATGTTATTCTGTGACAACTGAACCAACATTTAGAATATTTCCAAAGTCACTTTCACATGGCAATGGCCACAATACATTGCTGGATCATTTCTGTCTTGATATTAACATTATCTAACACAGCGGTTCTCAACCTTTATAGTGCCACGACCCTTTTAATTCAATTCCCAATGATGTGGCGACCCCCCAAAGGTGAAATTATTTTTTCATTCACAATGTAAACTGCTAAAAATAATAATGCTACGACAATCAAATTGTTCGAAATCATTATTATTTAATTGTCTCCATGTCTATCCTTGAATGACAATTATAGTAAGACAACTAGCATGTCGTAACTACCACTGAGGAAATTTTGTACACTAACAAGAAAAGAGACAACTGCATATTTCTGATGGTCTCGGGCGACCCCTGGCAAATCGTCATTCGACCCCCCTGGGGGTCGCGACCCACAGGTTGAGAACCGCTGATCTAACATATCTGCCAAATATAAAGCTAAATGGTAAATACATAAAATGCATAGCCACGGCAAAAGAACATAGTTATCGTAAAACAAGTTGAACATAACAGAAACAATAGTAATGCTAATGACAAAACAGACATTTCACTTACATAATGACAAGAGCTTTCTTTGGCAATCTCTTTGGTTTCTTTGTCTTATCTTCTTTCTCCTCTGCATCATTCAAGTCACTCATAGATAAGAATCCGTCATTTTCCGACTTTTTCCCAAATTTCTGCCTTACTTTGTCAGATTTTTTTTTAGAGTCTTCCTCGGGTGCAACGGATGGTGCAACAGGCTACAAGAAAACGACAGAATAAGAGCAAAAGAACTCCATAATCTTGATTGTTTAGATTTATTGATTTTGAATCACTGTAAAATGTCTGTTTAACTAGGACTATGCGTTTAATGCAGTTATTTTTTGGGAAATACGCGGGACTCAGAAGGTCCTATAAAAGTGGGGAAAATGCTGAAATTTCCCATTTCTGTGTCTATTTTACCTTGCATATTTGCATAAATTGCGGTGTTTATTGGTAAAAAAAGGGCTGATGAGCAAAAAAGGTCATCCAGAAGTCTATATTAGGAAAATAGCAAAAAGTGCAGGTTAAATTGCCAAATATTTATGCAGAAATTCCATATGCAGTAAAAATGGAAGAATAATACGGGGCATCCAAAGATTTTTTCGATTTGCAATCGCATAATCACATTAAACTCACGGCCCTATTTAGCGTCATCTACGAGAGAATGAACGTCAACACCACCATCACACAAATTCATGAGGAAATGCAAAGAAATATTTTTAGAACACTTGTCAAATCTGTAGTCAACAGTTTAAATATCAGCATCCACATCGAATATTCCATTCCTAATAATATAAATATTCATTTACACTTTCTTAAAGTCATACACTTAAATTGATTTTACTGAGAAAAAAAAACAAAATACACATTTAAAGCTAATTACGGTAAAATTTAATCTTTTAAATGGCTCAAATGTCAGGAGCCAGTTAAATTCTTAAAAGAATTTTTATCATATTAATCAATTAAGTAGAATTTACCACTGAGCGAATTCTCACAGCCTCAACATTTCCAAACTGTTTGAACAATCGAATCAGCATCTAGCATTTTCAAGAAAATTAACCAAAATGTAGTCTAAGACATCTGCAATGTATGCTGAATATCAAGAAATGTATACTGTAAAATGAACTAATTAGACATCCAGCTATTTTTTAAAACAAAAATTTCCAGGTAAACAAGAAAGGGTGGTAGAAAGCTGTCTGAGTTTATGCAGAAGAGAGTTCAGGAGATCAAATCCAGCTCATCAGGGGAGAAAAAAACTTTGTATCTGCTCTAGTTAAAGAGAATTCTTAATGATTTAAAATGCCATTAAGTATAAGAGTCTATGCAGATTATGGATGAAAGTAGTTTTCAGTGAAAAAGAACTACACTTCTATCAGGTAATTATATTCATGTCCATAAATAAATGCTAACATGCGCTTAAAATATGATTTGAAATATTATTTTCTCCATCATATAAACTATTCACAACAGTCAACAAATTTTTAGCTGTTATTAAGATAGTGAAACCCAAATCTCTTTTATAAACCATTCTCAGAAATGGCCATCAAATGCTATATTTTCAATGACATAACATTTATACTGGTGCATAATTCCTGGAATAGAACCCAAACATAAGGGTCTAATTTGGCTTGTAACAAAAAATGTTTCTGCATTGTGGACAGTACGTTGAAAGCTGGAGTAATTGGCCAACCTTTTTAGTGACTGTCAAAGCCACATTGCCAACAAAGATCGTTCTTTCGTCTTTCGGTTTCTGCTCTTTCAAGATTTCCTTTTTGAGTTTAAAGTCAACTCGTCTTTTTGCATTTAACTCATTCTTGCTGAGTGACTTTGTCTCCTGCTTTGTGTCAACTTTTGAGTCAGGAGTTGAATCCTCCCGAACGGCCGAGGCATCTCCTTTAAAGCGCTTTGGCTCATGACCGGATGAATTAGAATCGTCGATTTCTCTGAAGACAGGAAAAATTTTAAGGAGAAATTTAAGTTTTGTTATAATCAGTCAAGTGAATAATCAAAAATAAAAGCCATAACAAAATACTGAAAAAGGCAAAAGAGCAATGTCACATTGGCATAAAATTTCTAAATGTTATTAATATTAGATTAATAACATGTTCAAAACAGCAGCTATGAAGCAATACGAAAGTACTTTGTGAGGCTTGCAAATTTTTCTTAAAAGTATCTGATATTTTAAAGCTCACAGCCAAAAGGCATTAGTTGAATTTAATCACCTCTTTCCAAATTACGTTTTCCTTACCGTCTAAAAGCAGTACAAGCTCAAAATTATGACAAATTTTTAAAACAAATTAAGCTACCATTTCATTTGATGTCCTTTACATGGCCAGCAGCTGATTCCACTCAAAAAATAAGACTCAATACAGTTCAAAATTTCCCCAAAAGAGAATTTTTAAAAATTAATCATAAAATATGCAACATTTGCAAGTCCATTCACTTCTCATAAACACATGAGACAATTTCAGACCCCCTTGTGGAGGCAGTCTCTGTCTTGGATGCCAACCTCTTCCTCGATTTCTTGTTGTCCTGGTCTCCTTTCCTCCTTCCTCTGTCCCTTGCTCTAATCTTTTTCTATTCACACACACATTCAACAATTACAAATTAAATTAAAAGTACTTTTTAGACAAAACGTTTTAGAACATCCAGATTCTATCAACTGAAAATGAATATCAATACTTACATATTTTACTTGTTATTAGAAACTAATCAAAAGAGTGCATAAATCAAACAGCTTTGATGCTCCTTCAATTACAAACAACGACCGGAAACAAAAGATCATCAAATTGATATTTTCACACATTTCTCTTTTTTGACACAAATGAATAACTGAATATCTGGTTTTATTTCTTCAGAATAAAAGAGAGTAATATTCTAATCCTAATTTATCTAAAATTTAGGCAAGAAAGCACTGACTGCATGCAGTCTCTGCTGAGCACTCTCCAATTGAATAACTCCTTATATACTCAATCCTAGTGCAGCAGAACCCTCTCTGTCTGTCTGTCTGTCTGTCTGTCTGTCTGTCTGTCTGTAGCTGGCAACCACACAAATTAAGACATCAGTCAGCCTTCAGAAAACTGAGGAAAAAGTTAGCACCCTGGTATAGATGCTAAGTAGAAGTCATGGAAACAAGAGTTTAGAAAGCAGGATGATGTCAGCAAAGAAAAAAGTGGCATGAAATTCCACAGAAGCCAGTGCAGTTACCTCTTCATGATCCCCATTTTGATCACTGCTACAAGGCAGCCATGTCAAATTCTAACATGTACCATATGTGATTCTCAAGTTTGCATGGCAAAATCTGTTGCTAATAGCAACAAATGTGCTAAATCAAAAAGTGACAACAATTTCATTACTGGTACCTCTGAATCTTTATTCTGCTTTCCCTCCACAGATCCATCAGCTTCTTTCAATTTCTTGGAATTTCTCAACAATTCTGGAAAACTTACTGCCTTTTGTCTTTTGCGTGACTTTGTTTCATTTGGGCTGTCAAATAACACTTTCAGCTGGCCATGTTCCTTTAAGGCGGCTGTGGAATCGCTAGAATTTTTTGCAAAGAAGCTGGCAATTGCACCTGGAGCATAAGTCTTTGCATCAGTCATTGTTTTAATTCAGAATCAAGAATGTCAACGTCCTTTGATCCTACATCAATCAACAAAACATCATTCAAATTAATCGTCAACCAGTTTGCCTTTTCACAGAATCAACCATGATGCACTGCTTAGTTAAAACAAAGAATGCTCAGTGAAAATACAGAACTTAATAAAATAATTATATAAATTAGATCAACCAAATTACGCTTCCAGATATTGGTGAGAATGAATGGCCAACTTATAACACAGCTAAATACATAATAATAATAATAATAATAATAATAATAATAATAATAATAATAATAATAATAATGTGATTTAAAATGGTTTAGGAGGCTAAGTAAACCTGTGCAAAAACCACTGTACTAACTCTCTGCATTCAATAACCTAGTTTTCCGAGATAGCCTTTGAATCCGTTTACTGTTTCAACTGTCGCTCCCACCTCGTCCAAACTGTCCCATTTGTCCACAGACCACAACCCTTGCACTAAAAAAATTTCTTTCTTTGACCCACCCTCTGCTTAAACAATTTGCATTTGTGGCCTCTTGTGCTGTTATAGTGTGCCAATGTAAAGAATCGATCATATGGCATATCTACTTACTTTCCCAGTCATTATTTTGCAAGTTTCAATGAAATCCCCCTCTCTCTCTCTCTCCTCTTTTCTAATGTTGTCAATCCACAATATTGAAGTCTTTTTCGTAGCTTAAATTTTAATTATCATAAGTTATTAGCCCGATCTTTCACAATAAAAATGAATTTTCTTATAAATATGGAACTAATTCCTGGGCTTATAGATACATTCAATGATATCCTAAACTATAAGAAAACTCTTTGTACGTAAAATATATAATTTATTTTACTTCTAAATAAACAATTTCTGCAGATCAGTGATCACGCTTTGCACGAGCAGCGGAAATTGATAAATAATATTCTTGTAGCCCATATTTAGTTGTTGAAGTCAGTTTTAATTTACCAGTAGGTAAAAAGCAACCTGCGTCCTGCGAAAGTGAAATATAGATAGTAATGAGAATTAGGTGTTCAAATATGCATGGCCAAGCAAACCAAACTATCGTATATCAGTATATTGTATCAGTAGAATAATGTCCTAGGTGCTGTCCATTAATTATGTCAACAATTTTTGGGCAATTTTAACCCCCCTTGTCAACAATAGTTACTCCCTATAATTATGGCAAAAACTATTGACCCCTCCCCAAGATCAATGACAGGTCCCACCGTCCTAATAACAAGGTTATTATTTTTGCTGCGATTCCCCTTTTTGCTCATCGAGTGTCAAAATGGCGGACATGTAGGCCTATGTGTCAGAGATGTGCGGATTGCGGATGGATCCGTCCGCGGAGCCGGGTCCGCAAGGATTTTAAGGATCCGCGGACACAGGCGGATCCAAGTATCCAAAAAGCTGGCGGAGGCGGAGTATCCGCGGATCCTGAAAACTGGCAACATGCACACACACTGTCACACATACACACAAATACATACACATTGTGCATAGCTATTTGCTACCTTTTCAAATTACGCCCTGAATTTTATGACTATTGCATGGTTGTAGATGACCAAAGTGCCAATTATCTCTTTGATCAACAGAAACGCTAAGTTAGGAGGTTTACATAAGAGATCAAAATAACTGACGGGAGACAGCTTCCGACAAGTTCAAACTTCAAAGTCCAGTCAACCCGACTCGGATTCCTTCATTTTCCAAGTTATCTAATCTCCAGTCACTTAATCATCGTCACTTAACCCCCCGGCACGTAGGCATAATCCCCAAGTGAATGGGTGCAACATTTAAAGATCGGTGAGTAGAAAGGACTTCAAATGTGAATTAAAGAAGATTTCAATTGAGACCAATTCAATAGTGATAGCGAGTCAGCGACACGAATTCTCTCTCAGTGTCAGTCGATTTCGTCAAAGGCCATTGAGTAAACAAAAGGGTGATTATGTCGGGGTTTCATTTCATCTAGTGTACCAGGACTCAGGAGGGATAATGCGGGGGTGGAATCATGGAATGTCCTGGGGAGAATGTCCGTTCTCCTTTGAAGAGGTAGGCGCTTTTCGAATTTCGAGCGTCTAATTGGTTATTAAGTAACCAAATTTTGCCTGAATTCGCTGTGTACTGTTTGAGGTGTGCAGTTGTGCGCTCCACACGGTATTCATATATGAACATACATATGGCCTATAGACTCTCGAGACATTCATTCAGAGTTTACGTTCTGGACAGTGCATTTCAAATAAACCGTGAGGGCTAATTTTTTAGTGCAAATTACGTCGTCGCGTCGTTTTTATTCGTTGTGAACGTGTGATGCAATGGCGACCAAAAACGCGTCCGATGAAATAATTGAAAATCTGAAGGTAGGAGAACTGCGCGAATGCTCTCCAATCTCTTGACAAACAGTAGCTTATGTTTTAAAAGTGAACGTTTTTGAATAACTTTTATTTTATATTTTTAAAAATCTATGTTATGCTTTACATGTTGCGTCTCCTTTCTTACGACTATTTGTGCAATGAGTCTCGGACCTAGGTACATAATTTTACTGCTTATTGAAATACATTATAATAGGCCCTAAGTTTGCTGAAACCATGGGAAGGGTGTTAGTAAAAGACCGAATTTATCTACTATCTGCGGATGCGGATCCTCCGCGGCTCCTGATATTGGATATTCGCGCGGATGCGGATCCTCCGCGGATCTAAACCTGGCGGAGCCGGATTATCCGCGGTCCCAAAATTTTTGGATCCGCACATCTCTGCTATGTGTCCGGTAATTTCTTGCAAGCTACCAAACTACAGCAATCAAGCCACTCCCAGTCTAGTACAATCAGTGGCGGCTCTAGGATTTGGCAAGTGGGGTGGCAACTTCTAATCATGGGGGCCAACCATTTGTTGTTTAATGTATGTAGCATTAAGTATAGGGTCCCAACTGGGGGGCCACTGGGGGCCAGGCACTCAATAGGGGCACGGGCCCCCTGCCCCCCGGTGGAGCCGCCATTGAGTACAATGCAACAATTTGGCTATAGGTCTAATTCCCTTATAAAGTAAAAGTAAGTAAGTAAGTAAAATCTCGTTAATTTCTAAAGCGCTTTCAAAAGATGCAGCTCCTTATTCCTATGCGCTTAATCTCAAATGAAGTAGCTATAGCCAAAGGTGGGTCATTCATGCCGGGTCATTTAATCAAAAGGGCGAGTGGGCAGGACGCTACAGCTATGGAGGAAATGATTTTATAAAGAGAAATGATTTTAGTTTAGAAAGAAAAACATGTTGCAAGAAGGGGAAAAATTGTGACTCAGAGTTTATTTGGCTTTGATGTAGACAGCGAAGGGATATTGGAATTGAGTTCCAAAGCTCAGGTCCCGCGTATGAAAAAGCACGATTGCAAATTTTGAGAGATGATTGATTCAGAGGTCGAAGGAGAGTTACACGAGAAGAGAATCTAGTAGATCCAGGTTGTTGTGGAACTATCAGATTTGTTAGGTAGACTGGTTTTGATGTATGAAGTGAGTTATAAGTCATCGATATTATTTTATATTCAATGCGTTCTGCTATTTTGAGCCAGTGGAGAGATTTGAGTAATGGTGTAATGTGGCAAAATTTAGGCGATTTAGTTACTGCACGAGCTAAGGCATTTTGAATCGATTGGAGTTTACATATGGAAGCCTTTGGAAGATTGTGAAACAATGAGTTGCAGTAGTCTAACTTAGAGTGAACTATTGAAGTGGCAATGGTGGAAGCAGTTTAATTAATATCAAGGTAGGGACGAAGGCGACGTAGATCACGAATGAGAGCATAACAGGTTTTTGATAGTTGAGATATGTGAGCTTCAAAATTTAGGGAGGAGTCAAAAGTAAATCCAAGATTTTTTGCAGTTGGAACAGGGGTTATTATTGTATCTGGGGCTAAAATCAGTGTGGGATTTTCAGTTTTTTTCAGTTGTTGTGGCAGTCCAAATAAGAGAAATTCTGTTTTGGAGGGATTGAGGGCAAGGATCGAGATTAGCTGACATCCACGATGAGATTGACGAAAATGCTGATTCTAGTTCAGAGATTGATGCCTTAAAGGAAGACGGAGTAAACGAAAGAAATAATTGAGTGTCGTCTGCATAAAGTTGATGATTCAATTTGAGAGAGTTGATTAAGGATGACAGTGGGGTACGTAGTGTAGAGACTGAAAAAAAACCGGTCCAAGGACAGATCCTTGTGGTACTCCATAGTATAGATCAGAGGGTGATGAAGTTTGATTCAGGCATGAAACTTGAAAGGATCTGTAGATTGGAGATAGGATTGGAACCAGCGGTGAGCTACAGAAGATATTCCAAACCAGAGGGAAAGGCGTTTCAGTAGGATTTTGTGATCTATAGTATCAAAGGCAGCAGAAAGATCAAGGAGACAGAGACCAGTAACTCGTTGAGATCCAATGGCAGTGAGGAGTTTGTCATAAATGTATGTGAGGACGGTTTCTGTTGAATGATGTTTTGTATAAGTGGATTGGTGAGTGTTGTATAAGGAGTTTTTTGACAAATGCTCACTTAGTCTGGAAAGACCGATTTTTTCAGTGAGTTTGGAGAGGACAGACAGGTTTGAAATGGGGCGATAATTGTTGAGATCCTCTCTGTCAAGGTTTGGTTTTTTAAGAAGTGGAGTTACGAGAGAATTTTTAAATGAGGATGGGAATGTGCCTGTGGAAAGAGATAAATTGATAATTTTTGTTAAAATTGGTACTAGGGCAGAGGCACACTGTTTGAGAAGAGACGTTGGTTTTGGATCAAGACTGCATTGCTTGTTTGGAAAGGACTGCAGGAGTTTAGATACTTCTTCCTCAGTCACAGGAGTGAAGCAGGAAAAATTGGAAGGAGCTTCTGGTGGTGGTGATGGGTGATGTGGAGATGTATTTTGATTGGTCATGGTAGATTTTAGATTGGTGCGGATCTTAGAGATTTTTCCAGAAAAAAATAGCAAATGATTCAGCAAGTTGCGAAATGGATTGAGGAAGAGGCTTTGTTTTATTGCGGTGGAATAGACAATTCACAGTGTTCCAGAGTTTACGAGGATTGGAGCCGTTGGATGCAATTAAGTAAGAATAATATTTTTTTTGGCAGATATACGAGGAGGCTGTGGTAGTGATTTGTTGCAGAACGGAGGTTTTTAAGGTCAATAGCAGAATGTGTTCGGTTGTAAATTCTTTCTAGACGTCTTAGAAATGACTTAAAAGAATGGATGAAGGAATTGTACCAAGGGTTGTTACCGTGAGATGATAGTGGCCGTGTGATTATGGGAGCATGTTTGTCGAGTATAGGGCAGATAGGACAGAATTATATTTGTCAATTAGTGATTGTAGCTAGGTGTTTGGGGGTTCGATGGTGAGGTCAGATGATTCAATGTCTTCACAAAAGGTGGATATGTCAATTTTATTGTTAAATTTATTATTAAATTTAAATTATTATTAAATTAAATTATTATATTATTAAATTAAATTTATTATTATAAATAGTATCATATGTTTGGGAAAACCCAAATCCTAAATTTGTATTATTAAGCAGTCTAAAGCAGGGGTTTCCAAAAATTTAGAACCGCGGCGCACTTCAGCGACCCTAATCATAGCATGCAATATCAAAAAAGCACTACGCCATCTGGCGAAGGTTAGTTGAAAAGAATCTTCTGAGTTTTGAATAAATGGCAAAACAAAAGCTCTGATTCAATTCTAACGAAAATATGACAAATATTTAAGCCACAATTATTGTTCATATTTTTACCAAATAAGGTAAAAGGAGAGAAATAGATATTGAAATTTCTTGAAAATTGTATTTTTTAATTTGACAAGAACATACCTTTGTTACGCGTCTTTAAAATCTTATGAATATCATATGGCAAAATCGCTTATAATATCCGCCATGTTCCATGTAAATTTTAAGAGATTCTTTATTTTTAGTGGAGCTTCAGAGCAAAATGGTCGGAAAACGTTTATATTACTTGCGTTACTGCGAAATAAGATTAATTTTACAAGTGCTATGAGGCCTATTTAAAGTTGGTTAGGGTAGTTACGCACTTACGAGCTTTCAATTTTCAGCTGTCTACGTATTGGCTTGGACCAGATCAGAGGCGTCAAGTAGGCAACCACATTCAATTTAATTTTACAGTAAATTTGCAAATTTTATCTACCGTATTTGTGAACTTTTAAACATATTAGGCGTGAATTTTTGAAGTCGCAGAAAATCTGGTTTTAAAAGTTTTTGACAACAAAATAGCGAAAATCAGATCGACCTAATTCACATCAATTCTCTCTGAACCATGCATCGTCAAATGCCGTATCGAATTGCTAGCTCTCTTAATTGACGCCTTTAAATTTAAACCGGCAACTTAATTTCGGCGTAATTCGGTCTGTAGTGTTCTGCTTTAATAACAAGCATTCTTTATGCAATTCCGACTCTTCATCTCAAAAATGCTTCGATGTATTTAGTCAGCCAATTACAACTATGCTCAACCTTTCTCTGTCTGAAGGTAGGGGGTAGCGACGGGGTATATCGGTATATATACCCCCGAAAATCAGTCTAAAAGTTTTGTATGTGATTTATATGTAATTATATGTGGTTTATATGGTTTATGTGGTTTATAGTTATGATTTAGGCCTATACCCTCAACTATATTTATACCCCTATCAAATTCCTGGCTATGCCTCTGTCCGAAGGGTCATTCACTTCCTTTTATTCTCACGCCTCTATCAACAAATTGCAATCAATACAAAATGCACTTGTTATTATTATTATTATTATTATTATTATTATTATTATTATTATTATTATTATTATTATCATCATCATCATCATCATCATTCGCAGTATTTTTCACTAAATTTTTAAAGAATTCACCAGTAAATATGTTGACAAGCAAAAATGTAATCCGGAACCCCGGTAGGGGATGCATCCCCACTCCCCAGTCATCAAACTAAAAACTAAAAACTAAAAATTTATCATCTTTTAGATCTGGTCTTAAAACTTACCTGTTTGACTTGGCTTAAAACATGTTCTGACTGATCTTCCGGATTGACCTGGCTCTAATTCTATTTGGATTTGGTGCGCCATCGGCTGATGCCCGGGCATTAGTCATCAAGTTTATTGATTGATTGATTGATTGATCAACATGATGGGACCGCCACTGTTCACCAGTTGCTCATTTCCTGATCTACATGATTGCTATTGTGCCTAATGGAAAGATTAATTTTGCAACAAGTTTAAGAATTTCAGAAAACGATGATCCATCAACTAAATAAAATACACAAAGCCTTCTCATCATAAGGAATAAATATTTTTTAATATCAAACTTTCGTGAAATCGTCTCAAATTATAAAGTTTTACAATTAATTGCATTAATTATAGGATTACCAGACGTCCTTAAATGATAAGGACAGTCCTTAAATTCCGTTGCCCCGTCCTTAAGGGCATTTGTCCTTAATAAGGACACAAAATGTCCTTAAATTTAATTAAAAATAGTGACTACCGATTTCGGACATTTACTCTAGATTAAAATGACTTTTTATTGATTGATATTGATTGCTAGAACTGGTCATCATTAGTTCTTTATGCCTTTTTTGCGTCCTTTACGCCCTAAAAATGCCCGACAAGCAAAACAAGCTAGTCATCACTAGTTTTTTGTGCTTCTTTAACGCCCTAAAAAGTCTGACAAGCCAATGTGTTTTGTGTGTCCTTAAATTCTTTCCAACTGATCTGGTAACCCTAATTAATTAATAGGGTATTCGAAAATTATTTAAATTTTAATAATTTATAAAGACAAAGTAAAGAGTTTCAAAACAGAACAAAAAATTCATTCGTTGTAAATTAGTCCTGCACGTATTTATTCTGTACATTGTCGACCGGAATGCTGTTCGGCATACATCTTCTCTGGACTGGGCAACCGAATAAGGTTTTCAACCCTTTGTTTGAACTGGGGTCGACTCCGCGACGGTAATTGACAAGGCATCACTGGAAACATTCTGACGGAGGGCGTTCTACGTGGAAACATCATCATCTGCTGCTGCTGCAGCTGCAGCTGCAGTTGCTGCTGCTGCAGTTGCAGTTGCTGCTGCAGTTGCAGTTGCTGCTGCAATTGCTGCTGCTGTTGTTGTTGTTGTTGTTGTTGTTGCTGCTGCTGCTGCTGCTGCTGCAAGACGAACCGTTCACGTGGATAGAAGAAAGAGCCGTGGTGTGTCCGATTAACTGGTTTCGAGGGTGGAAGAAGAAATCGATTATTTTGTCCAAGTAATCCGGAAGCAACAGGATCTGGACTACGGAGAAGGAAGCGGTGCATTGGGAATGGAGCTCTGGCGGGTGGCATCTGGTGAAACCTGGAGAGGTAGATGCCGGCTGCGGCGGTGGACGTCGGTAGAGTATTCGTGCAGTACTGGCCGTAAGCACGATGAGAAGGAAAGCGCGAGAACGCAGAGACATCTCTGGCATTGCAATATGGCGTCAATCTGTTCAGCAATAAGCAAATACGTGAACGTTGATTATAACCGGATAAAATAGTTTTGTACAATAATATCGTCAATGTACATTATTATGCTATGAGTAATGCAAATACAATGTAAGGAAGAATCCGCATAGCGTTGGTTATTAAAAGGGCTGTTTCTTTGGAACTCAATTCTAGCATCCCTCCGCTGTCTACATGCATGCATGGTCAAATTACAAATTATGAGCCACAATTTCTTTCCATTTTTGCAACTTCTCAAGTTTTTCTTTCTAAACTGAAATCATTTCTTTTCAAAAAAATCATTTCCTCCATAGTTATAACGTCCCAACCACTGGCCCTTTGGATTAAATAAACCGGCATGAGTGACCCCACCTTTGGCTATAGCTACTTCATTTTAAGATTAAGCGCCTAGGAATAATGAGCTACTTCGGTGCAGCTTTTGAAAGCGCTATATACTGCAGTCCAGAACCTTTTTAAAAACGCAGATACACAAAATGTGCAGTGATAATGATAAATTGAAAATGTACAGTGTTATAATGACATTCTGTGCTTTGTGCAGTGATAAATTTTCCGGACGACCTTTTTTGCTTGTTTTTGCGCGGATGTCCACAAATTTTCTGAGTTTAGTGCAGTGATAAATCTTCCTTAAAACGACTTCGCTGTAGGCCTGTAGCCCACACATGACCAACATACTATATATATATATATATATATATATATATATATATATATATATATATATATATATATATATACTTTGTACAATTCAAAAAGATACTCAGGCTCAGTAATATTCAAAGAATTTTCCACTCGTGTTTATGAAACTGAAAACATAACGAAGTGATCTTTGATCAACATTTTGCAATTTGCTGCCAATTGCATATTATTATTATTCTGTGGTTGGAGGGCGCCAATATCAATATAGTTGTACGCGCTCGTATGCCTATACAATTCACTTTATCAAGCAAAATAATAGTTATGAATTATGGCAATCACAACTATTTTTCTACTTGTGAAGATTTTCGAATTTGGGAATCATGGGAATCAGAGACGCCCACGGGAAATCCTGGCTACGCCACTGCGTGCATGCATTTGCCTTTGGCGATAGAACCGTCTGTTAATTGACACAGACCTCGGTAACGATGAGCCTCTTGCCATTTGTCTGTCGTCGCTCAGGCTCTGGATGTTCTGGCGTTCTTCTGTCGTGTTCTTGTCGCCGTGTGAGCATTGAGAAATGTCTGCTCTCTTCTCCGATCTGTCAAATGCCACAATTATCTTCTGTTTAGAAATAAAATCAATCCTATTTCTTAGATCTGCATAAAAAACTTAACGTCATTTGCTAACTTGTATGTGATTATAGTAGGCTATAATTCGCATGACGCTGTGGTAGACTGTAGACATACTAATCAGTGGCGTAGCTAGAGTGTCCGGCGCCCGGGGATAAAACGTACTGATGGCGCACCCTCATAACTTCAGAAAAAAGGGTCGTCACTCCTCGACTTCACAAAAAACCCTTGACAAGCATTAAAAGGTCGTCAGAACTATATCAATGCTTCTTTTTACTTTTTTGCTACTATAAACCCGATTTTGTCGCCCTCCACCTCGGCACTCGGGGACATATATGTATCCCACCCCCGCCCCTATCTACGCCTCTGGTACTAAAGAAATCATCTTGAGTGACTTTAAATTCTATGACAATGAATGATCCTCGAAGTCATACATACCTAAACAGTTCGGAAAATCCCCGTCTAAAAAATCCTCGAATTGCAGAGGTGGTGAATTTTTTTGAAGTTTTACCAGATCTGGAAGCTGAAGGCGACTCTTCTGAACTGTTCCGGTCATCCGCTGTTACTGAAACTGGCGCATTTGTGCAATTGGAAGCTAAAATATTCAAACCATTGCTTTCAGTGTTCTTATAACAGAAGCGATAAAAACTTGCGAATTTTCAGAGTATCAGTTATTTTCAATTCTAAAAGCATCAAAGATTCAACATTCAGTTAGCCAATATCGGGGTATTGGTAGCAAAATACCGTTTAAAGGACGTCCTATAGGCCCTAATTAAGGTCTGGGCACTCGCATTTCACGTCTTGCCTGCTGACACACAACGGCGTTTTCTGCTCGTCAAGACGACTTGGCCCCAGCCTCTGCACGCCGCTGGTTACAAACGCCATTATAGATTTGTATATGCAATTTCTGCAGAGCCTTAGCTAGCTAGGGGCAGGGGGGGCATATGCCCCCTGGCGCCGAGGTGAGGGGGCGCCAAAATTGGGTTTTCGGGTAAGCAAAATGCATAATAAAGAAGAAGAAACATGTGCGACGACGTTTTTTGCTCGTCAGCAGTTTGGAGGGAGCGCCAACGGTACACTTTGCCCCCGGGTCCCAGATACCCTAGCTACGGCTCTGAATATCTGCCTTTGTTAGGTGAAGTTTTAGGTGCTATTTGTGTTTTCAATACCTTATCTATGGCTTTCGTAGGTCCATGAAAAGTTCGTAGACCTAGGCACAGCGCCTACTGTGTATACGGACTGACCTTTGGATTACAACCTCGATTCACCACGGACAATGATTCACGACTACGATTATTCACTGAAGCGACCATCGACTGGTGCAGGCCAATGGCGCTAAAGAAGTCTACTACTACTACTACTATGCAGGAATACTGAGGCCCTTCATGCAGAGCCAGAGCCGCAGCTAGGGGGACGGGGGAGGGCAAGCGGCTCCGGGCGCCGTCCTGGGGCGCCAGAAACCATGGTTGATTTTATTCACGACGGTATTTATTGCCAGTGTGACAAGGAAAAAAGGCCATCACCCTCATTCTGCACACTACTTTCTCCCCTACTTTACTCCTACAACGCCGTGAAAAGTCTGACAAGAAAAAGAGGTCACCACGGTCATTACCAGTTTTTGCATGTTATGGGCGAAGAATTGATACTGTGCCCCGGGCGCCGAATACTCTAGCTACGGCTCTGTAGCACTTCGGTGAGTATTTTTGGCGGTATATTCAGTGTTGAAAACCGTGGTAAGCCTTTTGGGTAAAGGCTTCCTTGGAAATCTGGAGCTGTGTGTAAATGGTGTATTTACTTTCTGTAGAATTGCCGGTCGTTGGAGGAATTGAATGCGTTTGTTTTATTTGATCAACGTCTGACGATGGATCACAGATCGTTTGCATCGAAGCAGTTTCTTCCGTCTGATCGATCGACTCTTTTCTTCTTCCACTTCCAAGAAAATCCTCAATATTTGGTTCCAGATAAATGGAAGGCTTAACTTCTACAAGAGAATCAGAAGGAAATACAACAGATCAAAACTCGAATTCATCGACAGAATCTATAACATTAAAATCGTTATCTGTATGTCTGTTGCCTTCGAGCGTTCTGATTGGTTGGCTGTGTGAGCGTTCTGATTGGTTGCGTTCGAGCGTTCTGATTGTTTGGCTGTGTGAGCGTTCTGATTGGTTGGCTGTGTGAGCGTTCTGATTGGTTAGAAAGTTAGCGTTCTGATTGGTTGGCTGAGTGAGCGTTCTGATTGGTCGTTCTGGAATTGGAATTGGATTGGTCGTTGCCTCGAGCGAAGCGACGCGAAGCGAAGCTCGCGCGAGCGAAGCGAGCCTTCGAGTTCTAGTTAAATAGAAAGTTAAACATTTAGACTTAATAGCAGTGGCGGTTCCATCATGTTGATGACTGTGGGGATGCATCTCCCCACCGGGGTTCAAGATGACTTTTCTGCTTGTTAACCTTCTTTTCCGGTGAGTTTTTTAAACAAATTTAGTGAAAAATACTGCGAATGACCTTATTTTTTGCTTGTCGACCTTATTTGCAAGGTTTATTAACATTTAGTTAGCAAAACACTAACAATGACCTTTTTCTCTCTTCACTCTTTTCTTTTCTTTTTTGTTCTTCGCTTTGCATCACCCCACCAACTTCCTATAAATTTTTTCCATCCCCCACCAAGAATTCCTGGAACCGCCACTGTTTAGTTTAATACCTTTGCACTATGTTACGAGTTCATGTAGCCTCCCTTTTAAAAAGTGCTTGAGACAAGTCGAGAGAGAGAGCAAGCAGTCGAATGCTGCTGTCAAGTAACACTAAAGAACGTATTCGAGACATTGCATTATTTAGTGACATAGAGTGATATTTTCCAGGATTAAACAGATGGGAAATTTTGCATTAAATCTGCATCGTCCGATCTCGATTCAATTGATAATTCCCACGTCATTATTTAAGATAATAAGAGGGGCGGGAAGATAGATGAGTGGTAATATCATTGGGCAGGCACGCCGACGACACGGGTTCAATTCAGGAGACAAGTCGACTCAGCCTTAATCGAAAGTAACATCAAAATGAGTAGCAATGGCAACATTGCGATAGTTTTCTTGGGTTCGGCGGAAGAGACTGGCCACCGTCCGCTTAAATGGAAAACCTTGATAGCTGCGTTTCTCCGAAATACGGGGATCAGCACCGGACCCAAAACGTGATCTCGGTGAAAAACTTTACTTTACTTTTTTTTACATTATTTAAGAACAAAGAATAAATACAGGCCTATTAAATGAGCTATAGCCATGTTTCATTCAGGACAAGACATAACTTAATCGAACGTTACCTTGTAATATGATCTCTTTCTTCTTTCGGTTTTCTTTGATGTTGCGATAAATTTCAGACCTTAACAGAAAATCTTGGTAGCTGCGTTTCTCCGATATACTTCTGCGTCCAAAACCATCTCGCCGAAAAACGATTTCTTCAGAATCCAAACTGTACAATAAAACCCAAATTCCGTCACTTAGTTACTACGACTCAAACAACACTGAACTGCAGGCATTACAGAGCAGACAGGCCATCTTGCACAGAGAACCTTATAATCCCGTTATAACAGGCTTCGAAAGGCAGCTTCATAATAGGTTTCTACTGTACTTCACTTTTCAATCAGCATGAAATTGACATTAATGCTTTAAATTAGTAAGTAAGAAAAATCTCGTAAATTTATATAGCGCTTTGGAAAGTAGTACAGTAGTAGCTGATCATTCTTATGCGCTTAATCTTTCTTGAAATAGCTATAGACAAGGTGGGTTGTCGGCTGGGCAAAGGTCAGTGTATCCATGAGGTGGCGGGTCGGGTTGTGATAGCTGTGAAGGAAATGACTTTTCGAATAGGAAGGTTTTAAGTTTAGACCTAAAGCCTTGAGGAGGAGATAGTGAAGGAATTAAAGGAAATGAGGATTCGGAGCTTATTGTTTGACCGTGTCGTAGGCTGCGGAGGGAGGCTGGAATTGAGTTCCAAAGTTCTGTTGCGGCGAATGAGAAAGTGCGGTTGCAGAATTTGAGGGATGGCTGATTTAACGGGCGTGAAAGTTTGAGATGAGATGACGATCGTGTAGTTCGGGGAGGCTGAGGCGTTAAGAGTTTTGGTTAATTTGTCTTGTCTTTAACCGTCTCTGAAGTTCGCTCCGAAGATTGGCTGCATTGTGGACTGTCTTCTTCCAAATGTTACGGTCTTCTGCTGCTTTTGTCGCCTGCTCTATAGTGAGTCCTGTCCATTCTCTGATGTTATCTTCCCACTTTCTCTTGGTCTACCTCTTTTTCGTAATCCTGGCATCGTGCCTTGTATAATTTCTTTCTCTAGACAGTCCTGTTTTGTTCGCACAATATGTCCCCAGTAATTCAGTTCTCTTTTCTTTACTATTTCCAGTAGGATTCTTTGCACCTCTGCTTTATCTAATACCCATTCATTCGTTTTCTTTGCTGTCCAAGAAACTCATTATTTGTCTTAGGCCTTTCATTACAAATGCCTGTAGGCCTATGCACTGTTCATCTTCTTTCATTACTGTCCAGCTTTCGCAGCCGTATGTAGCGACCGGCCACACCAGTGACCTCAGTAGAAGAACTTTGGCGCTCACTGGAATGCTGTGATTTTTCCATATCTTGTTCAGTGATGTTCCTGCCGTTCGTCCTTTATTCCACTGTTTCCCAAACTGTGGATCTCAACCCAAAAGTGGGTCGCAGGGCTCAGTGTAATGGGTCGCGGTATAACGCGAAATTAGATTCAAAAGTGTGCTTTTCTAACCAATACCACACTGTCACAAGCCTTTACAGTCGCAAATAGGCTTAGTTTTTAAGAAATTTATATCCCTGCAATCCTTCAGACACAGCTTAAATTAAAATGATTAGCGTTTTGTCCAATTTTAGTTGACAATAAGTTTGCAGGGTCGTGACATGTTACAGAGCCGCTGAAGTGGGTCGCAGAGTTCCAAAAAGTTTGTGAAACCCTGGTCCATAGATCTGTTTAAAACAGACCTTATATTACAGTAACGAAAGAAAACCGTATTCCGGTCATTTTGCCCTGCAACTCCACTAACAATAGCGAATCTTTGTTATAGAAACTTACCTGAACCTGACGGTTAAGCGATTTTGCCATATTCATAGGATTTCCAACACGCGTAATAAAGGTATGTTTTGACAAAAGTTTAAAAAGACAATTTCAAGAAATTTAAATATCTATTTCTCTCCTCTTTGTATTATTTTTTGGCAAAAATATGAATAATTCTGCCTAATATATTTGCCATATTTTAATTCGAATTGAAACAGAAATTTTGTTTTATCATTTATTCAGAACCCAGAAGATTATTTTCAACTAACGTTCGTCAGATGGCCTAATGCATTTTGATAGTGTGTGCTATGCTTAGGTTCGCGGCACGTTACAAACCCGCTGAAGTGGGTCGCGGTTCCAAAATGTTTTCGGAAAACCCTGCTTTATTCAATCTGCTTTTGATTTTGCGTGAAAGTGTGAGATGAGAGAGACGATGGCGTAGTTCCAGGAGGCTGATCGAGGCGTCAAGAGCTTTCGTTAATATGTAAAGAAAATGAAACCCGATGCCGAATCAATAGTGACTATTTTAAAATTTACACTGAACCATTTGAAAATATAGTTTTGGCGAATGACATTTGACGGTCAATCCCTTAGGAGTGCAGAGACACGTACTTCGTGTCTTCGTCTTGAGGAAAACGATTGTCGACAGCACAGGAAAGTCCCAGGACCATCTCTGCCTCTGGTCTGTCGTTCGATTCTCCTTCAGTCGTTCTGGCGCCGAGATCGCTGTGAATCTTCTATACAGACACAAATAGACATTCTCGTATTAGAGAGAGACTTCTGCTTTATTTCATAACTATGCCTAATTTGTCCATATAAGGTTCTAATAATTATTATCAGATGTAAGAATATTAACACTGAATGTGGCGCCATCTCTCCAAATATTTCAACGCAAGAATCAGGCATACGCCGATAGATTGACCTATATATTTAGTATTATTTACTTAAATATTTACTAGCGATATACATACTGTATCAAGGTAGACAGAGAAATAGGCTCTATCAGGTAGAGAGAAGCCACAATTGGCGGCTCCACGTGGGGGCCCAGGGGCGTACCCCCTATTAAATGCCTGCCCCAGTGCCCCTGTTGGGCCCTATACTTACTACTACATACCTATCAATAAATGTTTGGATTCCCATGTTTAGAAGTTGCCACCCCAACGGCGTCCCCACTTGCCAAATCCTGGAGCCGCCACTGGAAGCCACGACTTAGTGGTCGAGGCAAAGTTCGTTCAATTGTTCCCAAGCGATTTGCAATCACGTGACACGTGACTGACTCCGGCGTTCTTGACATTTAGACGCCAGAGGCGTTTTTATAGGCGTCCTCCCCTCGACCCCAACCGTCCTTTGTTCTGATTTGATAATAATCAGTAAAAGTGACCAAAATTCTCAAATAAAATCTTTAATAAACTTAACCTGATTTCAAGTGGCTTAGAAGGCACTACTGCCTGTGTGAAAGCCACTAGGGGCACTAACGGGGCTTGAACCCGCTCCGTCAGCCTGACGCTCCAGCACGTATAACCCACTCTGCCATCTTCCGCCCCTAAATAAAGCGAAGGCAACAGAAATAATTAGTCGCCGCCCCATTTCTTGTGTCGCTCCGAGCGAACATCCCCTCCGCCCCTCCTTTGGTACGCCACTGGAATGACTTTATTTTATAGAAATGTTTGCCGGTGAATCGTAAGTGTATCGTTTCTGGTGCTAGATTATGGCGGATGTCATGGATATTTAACCAAATTTCACGAAGGGCCACATTTTTAATGACTGGTGCCAGAGGGTCATGCAGACACGTCATTTCACTGTTTTTCAGAGGGGCAAGACACTTTCGACCTGACAAGTTTGCGAAAAGCGAAAAAGTTGACGACCTTTTTTTGCTTGTCAGTCATTTTCTGCGATTAGTTACTTCAGATTACTCAACATCAAGCACTCCTTCTTTATGGGCTGCTGACCTTTTTTGCTTTTCAGTGTATTTTTACCTATTTAGCCAGCCAATTGGCATGTAAACACTAAATAACACAAACATTGGCGAAAAATTTTTTCTCTAAAATCAGGGGGGCAAATTCCCCCTCTCCCCCAATGACGTCCCTGGGGTCATGTGAAATTTTTTAGCTAAAAATATACAGTAGTTCATAAGTAATGGAAAACAGATAAGTTGAAAACAAGACATTTGGATGCATATCGCATGCGTTAGAAACAGTTATTGCCCGTTTCAGCCTCTTCGCGGGCCATTTCACACACACCCATGCGGGCCGGATCTTGCCCGCGGGCCGCCATCCCTATAACCACGGCGTATATTGTTCTTTGCAATTTGAGTTTCTTGACTGGGTGGATTGGTTTGCTGCTTTTGACGGCAGTTGATGTACAAGAGACAGTCGCTGCGCTAAGAGATGCACAGACTATATACTCAATGCGGCGCAGAGAAATTATTCTGCACTTGAAGTTTCACGAAATCCAGTGCACATGAATATAGTAATTAGCGGAGATTTTCTAGAGGGGAAAATTACTCTAGAACTCGTTGGCTTTTCTGCTGTAAGTACTATGGGGCGGGAAGTTAGCAGAGTGGCAACAACACTGGAAGATGGAGTAGAAGGTCGCGGGTTCGATTCCTGCAGGAGACTAAGGTCGACTCAGCCTTACTCGCTAGAGGGCGGTGGTAAACTGAGGAGCAGCGTTAAGCTGCGAAGGTAAAACGTGGTCTGGGGCCACCCCAGATTAATGGTCTATACCACCTACGTGGCTGATTGCCCGAGATAAGTGCCGGAACCCAACGCTAAGAGTACAGGACCTACCTTTACCTGAGCCATGATCAACGAGAGAGAGAGAGAGAGAGAGAGAGAGAGAGAGAAAGAGAGAAAGAGAGAAAGAGAGAAAGAGAGAAAGAGAGAGAGGAGTCCGACCCGCAGCCCTTGACTAGCCGTTTTATTACGACCCACAAGTCAATCATCATAGCCATACAACCAATATATAACATTGTGGTAAAGCATTACTAGTCTTGCCAACCAACTTTACAGTGTAGGTGACATAATGATACTCACTAGGAATAGCGAATCACGAGCAGGGATATTTTTACACCCCTAACATTGGAATTGGAAAATGTGAAAATTTCACTTACCTTGGAAGCAACATGACACATGATCTGGACTGCAAGAAAGAAGTAACAATAAGAGCAGCGAAATTTTCCTTAGGAAATATGAAGGCAATGGACAATGTCTGGAAGAGCAAAGCAACAAGTCTCAGAATAAAAAAGATTCTTGAAACATGTATTTTCACACAGCTTCTTGTATGGTTGCGAGACTTGGACCATCACAAAAGAATTGGAGAGAAGAATTTCAACATTTGAAAGAAAATGCTATAGAAAATTCTCAGAATTGGATGGGTTGAAAAGATCAGCAACGAGGAACTTTACAAGAAAATCCAGCCAAAAGAAACCTTGATGAAAAAAGTTATACAGAAGAAATTGCGTCTCTTTGGACATATTTGTCGCATGAAAGATGATAGAAAGTTTAAGACTATAATGCTTGGAATAATGGACGGTTCCAACAAGAAAGGAAGGCCAACCAGGGAATGGTGTGATGACATTTGTGATTGGTGTGGAAAATGTCTACAAGAACTATTTCATGTTGCTGCCAACAGAAAAGATTGGGACAAAACTGTAGCCTAATGATTGCATCAGACACCAACGGGCGCTGAGCCCACGGTTATCGATGATGATGATGATGATGATGATGATGATGATGATGATGATGATGATGATTAGGGATAGCGAATCACGAGCAGGGATATTTTTACACCCCTAACGTCCCCCCACATCCCAATTTGAGACCGACACCCCCCAATCTCAGCTATGAGATTACCTTATTTTTGCATGCAAGACGTTTTTGGCAGAGGACCCCCATAATTTACCGACCCCTCCAAATTGATAACCCTAAAAATAACTAGTGCTGTTACGGTTAACCGAACCGAACCGAAACCGCGGTTTTTCGGTCAAAACCGAACCGAACCGAAACCGCGGTTTTGACCATGCAAATTGGACGGTTTTCTTCCGTTTTAACCTAGGTTAGGGGTTAACGCTAACCCCTAACGAGTTAGGTTAGGTTAACACTAACCCTATGATCTCTTTTTCAATGCATTAAATGCATTTAATGCATTAAATGCATTTAATGCATGTTGAATGCAGTTCAATCAATGCACAGCTTTTAAACGCTAAAATAACGAGTGTTGTTCTTCTGGAATGTCTATATTTCTATGATGAGTCAGAGTCTGACGTCATTATTGAAATCAGTAAAAACAATTTTAAAATGGCTGCATTAGTAGTGTCGCGCAGTGCCAGTTTAGTGTGGAATGCCAATTAGCTCGGACACCTTCAAAATTGAGGTAGAGAAATATCCCTGAGGCTAACGGAGCGGGTTCAAGCCCTGTTAGTGCCCCTGGTGGCTTTCACGCATGCAGTAATGCCTCTAAGCCATTTTAAATCATACCGAGTTTAATATTAGGCCTATATTGGCAATTAATTGCATCAACTGAAAAGAGGTGACTTAAATAAAGGGGCCGTCCATAAATGACGTCACGCGAATTTTTTCACTTTTTTACCCCCTACGTCACGCAACGTCACGCAACGTCGGACCCTAAAATATGACGTCACAACGGGCCAACCCCATTTTCAAAAATCGCGTAACGTCATTTTATTTTTTATTTCTTATTAAAGTCCTCAAAAAGGTCATTCTTGTATTTTTTCCTCTCGAAAACCCTGACAAGCAAAAAGAGGTAATAATTGTATCATTTTTTCCTCTCCAAAATCCCTGAAAGCAAAAAGAGGTCATAGGGTTAGGGTTAACCTATCGCTAACCCTAGGGTTAGAGTTAGGTTAACCCTAACCTAACCTAGGGTTAAAAAACCGAACCGAACCGAAACCGCGGTTTTTCGGTCCAAACCGAACCGAAACCGACCGAGACTGCTCGAGGTGAAACCGTAACAGCACTAAAAATAACCCTGATCACGAGTAATTTCTATTTTTAGATTAACAGTCACGATTCGTTATAAATATGCAAATAATGAACTTAGATAGGGTAAACTAATTGAATCCTGGCCACCTTAAATGTTTGAAAGCTCCAAACCAGTTGTCAGTACAATTTTTATCCAATTTTGCGCTATAATATCATGAAACGGACGGCAAATTTACTAAAAATACTTCTTAAAGTCAGAAAATGTATAAAATTCTATTTTAAAAAGAATTAAAACGGCAAAACGAGAAATTCACAATTTCCTGGCCACATTATTACAATCCTGGCCATGTGGCCAGGATTAGAGCACAATATTTTAACAAGCTCTTTTATCGAAGCGTTGCCAAATTACCATTGTAAAATTTGAATGATCCACTATAAAAACCCACTTAATTATACTTACAAGAACTATGGGTAGGTCTACTGAAAATATGATCGAATGCGGTTTTTGAATGCATTTTGTGTAAATAATCATTTAGGATCAACGCAGAAGCTGCATTAATGTAATTTAATGTGGAATTTGTATAAGGCTTTGTATAGCGCCTCTTATATTTCTACTCAGATATATAAATAAATTAAATATATAGCCTAAATAAAAAGAAATAAAAATTAAACATATATATGCAAACATTTGCTATTAATACATCCCTAAATGCATACTGTTTTGCGCTTAAACTAATTCTGGAACAAGAACACAAATCCTGAGCTGGGCCAACTGGCCAGGATTCTGTTAATTAGCGGCCAGATTTGTATTAAACAGGCAGACCCCAGTTCGTTGGTCTCAAACGCTCCGTCGACGATCGGATGCCTCAATATTTTCAGGAATGTAGTCTGGAGTGTTATATTTATAAAATTTAAGCGCTATAATAATAATAATAAATGATGTTAAACGCCCACAAATGTAGTTTTAAAAAGTTTAATCCGTCAAATATGTCGTCTAAACTCACCTCTAAAGGCTCAAACTTTGAAAGAAAAAAAAACTTGAAATTAGCAAAACCAAAGATGTTTAAAATAACTTCGGCGAATAGAGCGCAGAAAAATGCCTAGATTTCAAAAATATCAAGGCGCGAAACACTATTATCGCGTTTAAATAGTATTTCAAAAGTGGCCAGGATTGTATGGATGGCCAGGGTTCCATTAGTTTACCCTAGTCAATCTATTAGTCGCGAAGAGAGGCAGATGATGACGACTACGAAGGTCTTCTCAGTATATACTAACACCATAATTACTATGTACTACATAGGCCTACATGTAGTAGATGAGCTCAGAGGAAGGTGTGTTAGCTCCAGTAAAACCATTCGACATCACATTATTAGCTCTACTATAGATACTGTTTGATCTGCGTACAACTTTTACTCAATCATCAAATTGATTGATTGATTGATTGATTGACTGACTGATTGAGTAGGTGAGTGAGTGAGTGAGTGATCGATAACTAAACATAGTTCCAGTTTATAGCCTTTTTTTAATGTATGGTGATAAAAGCTCTATAATTCGTTAAAACGCCTTATACAGCACCTATTTGTGAACAGCATTTTCTAAACTTCTACAAGGATGTAGAACCCGAGGGCCACAGATTACGGATTGTGAATTTGACCCAGATTGAGCGCTCGTGAATAAAGCCGGCGATGCACTGGGCCAAACTTTTCAGGTGGCGCTATAGAAATTTGGCTGACGCTACATACTTACCTACTGGAAAAGCGGGTGCGTCGCTGCCTGCTATGTAAGCAATTACTTATATGAAAGACTTTAGTCAGTTGTTCAACCATCAGTCATTCCTCTTTGGCGCCTGTCATTCCAGACCAACCGACAGAATTTATTGACAGCAATTGTCAGCATATGAAATGATAAGCAAACACTGGAAGGTGAACCAGTGGCGCAACCAGGATTTCAGAATAGGGGGTACATTGACATTTTCGAGGGAAAGTCTTCACGAGCGAAAAACGAAGGTAGTCGTCTCAAGCGCTTTGAGGCTTCGTGATCTCATAATACCCCTCTTCCCCCAATTACTCACCGGTTTTCCGCAAATCTCACGACCGGTCCCGGTCCGAATATGGGGAGGGGGAGCCCTCATGTTACCCGTGGCTGCGCCAATGAGGCGAACAGATGACCTGTCTCGAAATCCGATAATACACGGCTACCTAAACTGCTCTGCAGATGAAGATTTGACATCCTGAAACCAAGATAAAGAGACCGGATTTCTTGAAAGAGTTGCTTCTATAAACCGTCTGGTAATATGAAACACCTGTCCCTGAAGCGTCAAAAGCACTTGCAGGGTTCAAAAGGTCACTCCAGGTGTGAGCACTGCACGGATAAGAGCAGAATAAAATGACCTAATTGTGGAAACACGGGAGATTGAGAATACACCGAAACACAGTAAGTATTCTACGCAGAGGCCCAAGACTAGACATTTCGAAAATGGTCAAAAAGGCTTTCATGTAATTTCAATTGCGTTATGCAGTGAAAATTTTCTAAACATTCTTAGCAATCACAAACTATTGCATCAGGACTAACATTCAAATTTAAGGACTAACATTTAACAAAAATTATCGACAGCTATCAATGCTATGAACTCAACACTTGTTTTCAACTCTAAACCACCGTCATTTGACAACACATAGGAAAACCTAATATGAGGGAAACCAGCGGCGGTTCCAGGAATTCTTGGTGGGGATTGAAATTTTTTTAGGAAGTTGGTGGGGAGATGCAAAGTTTGAAAAAAGAAACGAAAGAAAAGGGTAATTATTCTTAGTGTTTTGACAACTAAATGTTAATAAACCTTGCTGGAAAAGGCTGACAAGCAAAAAAAGGTCATCGTGCATCCAGAGATGTCCATGGGTCCATTTTTTAGAACACAATCCAACCCAACCCATCAAATCTCCAACCCAACCCAACCCATGCCGATAATAGGTTCACTTGACCCAACCCAACCCACTGTAATACATTACAGTTTCTTAAACTATAACTTATTTTCTGACCCAACCCACCATTAATATGGAAAAGTCTGACCCAACCCTACCCAATCCAACTCAACTCATCCCAGCCCATGGGTTAACCCAACCCATGGACATCTCTGCGCGCATCCGCGGTATTAAGTTCACCGAATGTAAAAACATTAAATTTTAAAAAAGCTTACGAAAAATATGTTGAGACAAGCAAAAAACTCAGGTGGGGGATGCATCCCCAGTCATCAACATGATGGAACCGCTACTGAAGGAAACTACAAAATATATGCAGTAGAACTTCGAACTTCATCATAACGTGCTTAGCGGGTCTGTTAAACTGAGTACGTTATATCCGAAATATATTACTGTACAGAAATGACAAAATGACGATCAATAAAGTTAATAATAAATTACAACTAAATCTGATCTGAAGTCAAACCTAGCTAAGGAATAACTTCTCGGCGATCACGTAAAAGTAACCTTGGCTTAAGTCCTGAGTAGCCGGTAGGTGGCGCCTTGAATTGCTGGGATATAAGCAGTTGATAGCGTGAGCATTAGCAAACCTTTTCTAGCAGATTTGGATCTACATATAAGCAGGTCCATGAAAAGGCAACAAACCGGCGAACTGAGGTAAAACTTGGATTGCCAAATTAATAAGTGAGTGCGCTTTCTGTTAGAGAAGTGCTCAAACACCGCTACGGGCGGTTCAAGGGGTGGACTGCCCCAATGATAACACCGAGGCGGGAAGACGCTTCTGTAGTCAGAGCGTGGGGAGACGAGGGACCCTTTACGGGATAGACGGTGTCCTTGGACGTGAGCGCAACGGCGATCGGCTGCGATAGGATGCGTGTTGAGTCACCGCATTCGTGGGATAAAGTAGTGAAGGTGAGCACAGGAAGAGCAACGGTGACTAGCAGTTGAGTTAAGACGGCGTATTAAGAGTAAGGCACGGCTCAGGAACTCGCCGTAGCGAGGCAGTTAAGTGAAGTAGAGCGGTTGGTTTGAGAACGTCGTGGTGCACTGCATCTAAGCTTAGAGAATAGGAAGCTAAGTAGTATCTGATAAAGGACATCGCCTCGGCACATTCTTCAAGGTGTCTCTTGAGTTGGGAAATTGCCGAGGCGCACACACACACGCACACTTACAGTGTAAGTACGGAGAGTTAAGCAGATATTGAAAGGAAGCGAAGGCTCCTAGTGCTATTCCTGTTCAGGTGTCTTGCTAGTGTAAGGCGGCACCGTAGTGTAGAATTAAGGTCCCCTTAAATAGGGTATTTGCCTTCCTTAGGAAGAGAGGCTAGTTATATCGTTTAGTTGAGAAGTAGCCGCGCCGTGAGAGGCGGCGATATCGAGTAGCCTAAGTGAGTGAAAGAGATAGAAGCGCTTATATTAGCTCACCACGGAAGACTTCCTAGCCAAAAAGCTAGGATGAATGCACACCAGAGATGTCCAAGGGTCCATCTTTAGAACCCTATCCAACCCAACCCATCTAATCACCAACCCAACCATGCCGGTAATATTGTTACTTGACCCAACCCAACCCCCCCCGTATTACATTACAAATTCTTGAATCATGACATTTTCTGACCCAACCCACCATTAATATAGGATAGTCTTGCCCAACCCAATCTAACCCAACCCATGGGTTAACCCAGCCCATGGACATCTCTGATGTACACGTGCTTTAAGTTGAGTCAACCCGTGTAGCTGGCTAGGCGATTGCCATCTTCAGTGAGAACAGAGTTAAACGAGTTCAGAGTTAATTAGAACTCCGGTTCGCTAGATTATATCATGAAACACCCAAAACGATAACGCATCACTCCGGACCGTACATTGTGGAAAGTTATAACTTATAACCGAGTATACGCTTTAACCGAGTCCGCATAACGAAGTTCTACTGTAACAAGTTGAACTCAACTGAATCACACTCAGCATCTCTCAGTATTGTATTTCAAGCGGCGCTTCATAAATTCTCCACTATATTACACCGACAGCACGATACCAATGCTTAGAATTACCGTTACGATGTCTTCGTACGGAATTCTGGTTCCGTTTTCCAATCCCAGTTCAGATAACGGCAACGACTTGGGTCGACGAAGAATATCTCCACAGCCGAGAGATTCGCTCGAACGCTTTTCAGACGACATCTTCACACAGTCTCCGCCTTCAGACACTCGACCGCATTCGAAACAGTCTTGACCGCCGCCACTAGATAACAGTCGCCCTTCGTCTGACCGATACTGTTCAGAGGTTTCGGTGCCCTCCAAAGTACTTGAACTCTCAAGACAAGTATACGACGGTGAGCGTCCGGATGTCTTGACGGCGCTGGATTCGAATACTGGCGGAGGTACTCGAAGCGGTATTTCCAGACGATTCTGTCGACGAAAAACAGTGACGTTAACGGTGCTGAAGTTGCGGAGACATTCGCCGACCGCCGATCGAAATAAGTCGACGACAACCGACTTGTCCAAGTCGACCAGAGACACTCCGTTGACATCGGTGAGACGGTCGTTTATAAGCAGCTGGCCATCCTAACAAGCCAAGAACAGTAGTAGAACGGAACAGTTTGCGAACGGGTCTATGGCTAGTGAATTCAATCGTTTTTCTTACTTATGATCGTATTTTTCTGGATCTCGTGAACTTACCGAATAAAAGATTTCTGAATAGACGATTCTTATCTTTTGCTGGATCTTCAGTTGGTAGAGCGTCATCCCTGCTCGCCGTCAACCCGGGTTCGATTCACCGGCGCAGAAGTGGAAATTACTATGGTCTCTGTAGCGCAGAGATGTCCATTGGTCCATTTTTTAGAACCCATCCCAACTCATCAAAACTCCAACCCAACCCATGCCGGTTATGGGTTACTTGACCTAACCCAACCCACCGTAATACATTACAATTTCTCAAACTATGACTTATTTTCTGACCCAAACCATCATAAATATGGAAGTCTAACCCAACCCGGCCAAACCCAATCCATAGGTTAACCCAACCCATGGACATCTCTGGTTTAGCGCTTTAGACTGATGACATCTTAATTATTAATTATCAATGCGCTACATCTATGTCTATCGCATTGATAATAATTAACAATAATAACAATTTAACATGTCATCAGTCTAAAGTCCTATTCCTGTAAGATTTACATTTTAGATTTACCTTTCTTATTATCCAGGCGCTGCATAGATGTAAGATTTACATAGTATAGATTTGACGAGCAGCCCTGTAAGTCCTGCCGTTCGCAATCTCTTAACTCGAACGCCCAACTGCTTGGCTCCAGAACCATCGTCGACCAATTTCAAGGTCAGGGTCTGTCCGAGGCTTTCGAGACGACGATACTCAGCGTCTGGATCATCGTTGTTTGGTACGACATCAGTCGATTCTTGACCACTGATTGGTTTATCCTCGTTCGTAGCTAATTCAGACGGCGATTCATCGGCTGCCGAACATTCTTCGTCTCCGATCCTTTTATCCTGAATAGAAATTGTAAATCGGACTTTAAGAAAATCAGATCAGAACTTCCCAAAACGTTTGCAAATTATATCTGAAAACAGTGGCGGGGGATGCATCCCTCCCATCGGGGTTCCGGGTGACTTTTTTGTTTGTCAACCTATTTTCCGGTGAGTTTTTAAAAAATTAGTGAAAAATACTGCGAATGACCTTTTTATTGTCGGCCTTTTTTGGCAAGGTTTATAAAACATTTAGTGGGCAAAACACTAAAAATGACCTTTACTCTCTCTTTTCATTTCTTCTTCTTCACTTTGCATCCTCCCACCAACTTCCTATAATAGTTTTCATCCCCCGCCAAGACCTGGAACCGCCACTGTCCGAAAATGTGTCTCACAAGCGAAAGTTGCCGATAAGCAAAAGAGATAACCGGCTGGAAACGTCTATACAGCGTCTCTTCTGAAGAGGTTCTGGTCTGTCGTTTCCAGACCCAGCAATTGAAATAGGACTAAAATTAGTCCCGTTTTCCACGTGACTAGGATGACGAAATACGCAGAGATTGTTGTTAATAGCAACGCTTTTGGCCACGCAGAACGGCAGCTGCTGTTAGAATCAAACCACACGAAGATCTGTTATTATAGCGGTCAGTGGCGGCTGGAGGGTTTGGCAAGGGGGGGCAGTTGAGATGACAACTTCTAAGAATAGGACCAACCATTTGTTGATAGGTATGTAGCAGTAAGTATTGGGTCCAAACAGGGGGTCACTGGGGACCCAAATAGGGGCACGAGGTCCCAATGTGGAGCCGCCACTGAAGTTGTCGACTTTTGAAATAAAACAACGGCGGATCGACTATTCCCATCCCAAAATTTTCGACCATACCAGTAGGGGAAGTGTGGAAGGTCTGATGGTCTTAAACTAATGTTTCATTCCCCACTGCTAGGCGGCCTCGAACAGTAGAGGGAGCGGGGCTAGATCCAACCTCCGCGAGTTTGAATTAAGACTTGCTTCTTTCGGCGAAACACCTTCGTTCTCCCGAACGCACATTTGTCTGCTGACGACGATTCTGAGCGACGAACCGATGTCTGTGCTCCTGAAAATAGCCGTGGCCTCATTCAGAGACGCTCCAGTCAAAGCTGTTTCTTCGATCTAGAAAAGATATTCACCCGCTCTTATGTAGTTCAGCTGTCTTACAGTGCATATAAAACCCTGCGCTCGTAAAACACACTGATGCTAACGATGCAATCTAATATGACAACAAAATTATGCTTACTTCTGATTCAGTATTGGTTTCAAATGAGACACCCTTCGTCTCCTGAGCAATCACTTAAGTTCAGCCAGTCAGCCAACCAGTCGAGCAGTCACCTCCAGTCATAAAGCCAGTTAATTAGACAGTCGATTCAAGAACACTCTGAATAGGTATAATATGACTGATTCATTGCACTGTAAATCAGTCAATGGGTGAGAAGAAGCAAAATTGTAGCCACAAAATCAAGTTCATAGATGTTCACAGCTCATGAGGGCTCAAAGGTTCAGTCAATCAATCAGATGCTGCACACTTCTAGTTTGCGGGTCGTTCGTATTCTGTGCTGCACCGCAGGTCCGCCGAGAAAATTTCCGGGCCCCGGGGCCCCGATGCAAAAAAAATATTCACGGGCCTCTGACCTGACAAGTGTGTGAAAAAGTTGATGACCTTTTCTTGCTTGTCGTTCTTTTTCAAAGCAGAATTCCGGGTCCTGGTCTGAAAAAGCGTTGATGACCTTTTTTGCTTGTCAGACTTTTTATGTCATTAATTATGATTAAATAATTATTCAACATCATTGACCCGGGCGCCTAAGCAGACATTCGCCGGGGCCTCTGAGCTCATGACGAAGGTGACCTTTTCCGTTGTCAGAATTTTTTCAGGTTTCAGACTGTTTTTAGTGCATCATCATCATCACCGATTCACCGGCCCGGCCCCTTTGAGCTCCGGGGTCACGGAACAATGTACCGGCTGCACCCCCTCTCTCTTCAGGCCTGCTGCACCGTTTAGAACTCTTTCCCGTAATAGCCAAATGTCAGCAGACTCTTGACTTCGCTCCAAACCATCAACCATTTGTCGAATTGTTTAGAAGAGAACCTGACCATCTCACAACCACCTGCGTCTCAGCGCGCGGTCTCTGGACAGAGCAGTGCAGCAGGAGGTAACCCAGTCAACGCCATCTTAGATCTACGATGCAGAGCAATTCGACGCAAGACTGAAACTGACAGAGTCTGACAGATGCCAGACGCATCAACCACTCCAGCCGCTCTCTACTGTACCAGGTGACTACCCGTGACCTACTTAAGCCAAAATAGGTCATCGGTCAGTTAATGATGAGCCCGCCGGGTCATGGAACGGTAATTAATATAATATAATATAATATAATATAATATAATATAATATAATATAATATAATATAATATAATATAATATAATATAATATAATATAATATAATATAATATAATATAATATAATATAATATAATATAATATAATATAATATAATATAATATAAATATATAATATAATATAATATAATATAATATAATATAATATAATATAAATATAATATAATATAAATAATATAATATAATATAATATAAATATAATATAATATAATATAAATATAATATAAATATAATATAAAATAATATAACATATAATATAATATAATATAATATAATATAATATAATATAACAAGGTTTAGAGTGGTTCAGTAGGGACTGCCCTGTGTGAGAACCACTGTTGTTCCCGTCCAATCTACTGTAATATCCTAAAACTACTGAGGTTTATTTTGAAAGCATTCACAGTTGTAGCCATTACTATACGCTCGTCCAGCTCATTCCATCTGTCCACCACTCTTGCACTAAAAAAGCGCTGTTTGTGTCTCCCAACCAGTTTCTTGAACAGTTTTGTGTTGTGTCCTCTGGTTCGATCATATACTGCTTCATTGTAAAAAAAACCTTTCTCTTGGCATTTCCGGTATCAATGCTTTCGTTGCACCAGCGATTGCAGTGGCAGTACGGAGGTCAGTGGCGTAGCCATGGGGTGGGGGTTAACCCACCATGGCTGACCGTCCAAAAAATGTTTAGTGCATATTATTATTCGGTGGGTGGAGGGGCGTAAAATCTGGTATAAGGTAGCAAAACAGAAGCAAAAATGAATATAGTTGTGCACAGGGGCGGTTCTAGGAATTTTAATTTGGGTAGGCCAGTCAAAGGCCATGAAAATTTTGGGTAGGCCAAGCTTGGACCGTGTCGTGGTATCAAAGTTCATAAGGTTAATCCTGCCTGTAATTCTGTGGTTATAAAATACAATAGCGCAGCATAATAGGGATGTGTGGTGAATTATATATATATATATATATGTATATACTGTATATACTGTATATATGTATATATGTATATATGTATATATATATATATATATATATATATATATATGAGGTATTGAGGACCAGAGTGACCTAACCAAAAAGTAAAATTTTGAGAAAACGGATTTGAAGTTTGTTTGAAGTTTGGAATGAACCTGTAAAATCACCAAGTTGTTATTTATTAGCTTTGACCTAATATAAGTGGAATATTATCAAGTGCATATAAATATGCAAAAATGAGTGCTTGCAAATTATGTGCATTGCAATGTTCAAGGGTTCAAGGTCAGAGAAGGTCAACTTGACAAAGAGCATGTTAGGCTGAGACTCCGACAAAACATTTGCCATGCTGCCAGTTGCATCAGTGTACTTTTGTGTTTTCCACTGTGCAAGAGCATCAGAATGCATGCGCGCTTGCGAAATGTTTCGATAGTTTGCTGTCAATATTTTCCCAACCACGCAACCCAGTCTCCGTTAAAGCAGATTCATCATTCTGGTATCCTGCTCGTGGACAAAAATGACGGCACACAAAACAAACTATGGCATTGCTTGCAAATGAATATTCCAAGAAATGATAGGGCCTACCTGTCATGCAATGAAGAGTTAAATGCTCGTGAAACGCTGACCAGATTTTGATTTTGGAAAGACCTGCAGTTTAGGTTGCACAGGTTGATCTTTATAATCCTTGCTGATATCAGCCACAGTAGTATGACAACTTACGCAGACCACCTGAGTCAACTGGTGCTACTTGTGAAATTGATAGGCCTACATCCTTTGAATGATGTTGAAGTTGAACGTCTTGAGATTCGACAGTTGTCTTTGTAGGTCCAGTTGAATCGTCAGTCACCATGTCTTCTACTTCTTCGTTGCCACTAACTCGAGCGCGTTTAACCAGAAATTTATCCATCTCTAATTATAATAATATTATAGAGTGCTATAGTAATTTGTATGATATATAGGCCTAGACTGTCTCTTATATGAGCTGCAATCTTAAACGGACTGAACTTAGCTTAGCGTCGCCGTCTTACACGATAGTTACTGCGGCTTCTCCACCTCTGTTCTGTTAACCAGAACATACATTAGATTACACCAGATGTCCGACGACGTTGAGAATTGCTTATCAAAACAGTCCTGTCATCCATGTCATCAACCGTCAGATAAGGCCATTCATTAGAGGGAACTTAATTATGGACAACAAGAGGAACTACTCCCATGGCGAAAACGCCTAAAAGTAGCCCCTAAACTATGCAACACTCACCTGGAAGTCTGGTAATTCTGTGGGGATACGGGGGGAATAGGAGGGTAAGTACTACCAATGACAGTACATCTAACAAATTATGAGGAGGGTGGAAAGAAAATGTGTGCGGAGACCGTTGAACGACCATTGATCAATCGGTGGTGGTTGATCAATTAGATAAAGCTTCTTGACAACTGGAAATCGAATGGAAAAGAAGGTATCTGATGCATGAGTGGCTGGGGATTCAAATGGCCTTACACTACACTCGACAGCCTCGTAGCGTAGGCCATACGCACTAATTACCCAGCCACACAACGCATTTTGGGGGAAGGCCAGCTATACTGTAGGTAGGCCATGTATTTTTTCGGGTAGGCCAGCCACAGTGTAGGCCACGTAATTTTTTGGGTAGGCCAGACAAAGTTTTGGGTAGGCCATGGCCTACCCGGCCTAGGCCTAGAACCGCCTCTGGTTGTGCAGGGGCTGTCCAGCACACTCATATAGCTATATTATAACTAACTCAACCAAGCAAAGTACATGCAATAGGCAGTGGCGGCTCTAGGATTTGGCAAGTGGGAGGGCCGTTGGGGTGGCAACTTCTAATCATGGAGGGGCCAACCATTTGTTGTTTAATGTATGTAGCATTGAGTATAGGGTCCCAACTGGGGGGCCACTGGGGGGCAGGCACTCAATAGGGGCACGGACTTCCTGCCCCCCTGGTGGAGCCGCCACTGGCAATAGGTGACGACCTTATTTATTCTTGTCAGGATTTTCGAAGTCGGATATGGCTGGTCGTTACCCCATTGGAAAATCCTGGCTACGCCACTGACGGAGGTACTTCTAATTTTATACCATCTTAAACTTCTATAGCGCCACTTAGTAATGCATAGAAGCAGCATCAGCCGATGGCACACCAAGTCGCAATAGCACAAGATATTAGATCATATTACGGATCGAATCCTGGAAATTCTTAAATCGACGGAGGTCGATCAGTGCATATGCACTCGGGGTTACCGAGGTCACTCAACGCACTCAACTCTAAGCGCCTAAGAATAAACGGCTACTTAGCTGCTAATTCGAAAGCGCTGCACACATTTTCTAGATTTTGCTTACTTTACTTACGGGGCGGGAAGTTAGCAGAGTGGTAACGACGTTGAACGATAGAGCAGAAGGTCGCGGGTTCGAGATCCGCAGAAGTTCTAAGGCCGACTAAGTTTGAACCCGCTCCGTTAGTCTGCCGCTCCAACGCCTAACCCACTCTGCCATCTTCCTTCCCTCGTGGAACCAAAGACCTGATCCTTGAATATGTGACACGAGCCGGTCATGGGCGTCCGGAGAGGGAATTAGAGGGTGCAATTGCACCCCCGGGAAAAATTCAGAAGCTATGAAAAAGTATAATTACTTTTAAAAAGTAATCAATCTATGGTACTAAGTTAAAATATGAATTTATATAAGAATCCGATGAACTTGCACGCACTGGAAAATTTTTTCATTTCTTTCGTCACAAATTAAGACTCTATTTTGCGCCGACTGGAAAATTTCTGCGGACGCCCATGGAGCCGGTGATGCTTCTCATGAAAGATAACAGTGGACGTATCTGCAGCAAATATATAGAGGCGTACCTGAATCAAGCGATCTCCCGGTCGAAGTTTTCCACTTTTGAACGCCGCTCCGTTCGGCAGAATATTCCTGATGTAAATGGGAGACTCAGACCCGGTCTGGTTGTCTCGAGTCGTTACGCTGAATCCAAAGCCACCGACTGCCTCTGAATCGAAGAGAGCAAGAAAACAGATTGACGAGAACATACAAATTAAACATGCATACTCATTCAAGGCAGTGGGGGGGGTGACAAGGAAGTGGGAGAAGCAGCACCTTTCACTGTACGAAAGTACATACACCGGTCTTCACCACTTCCCAGGGCAGAAGGAGGAGGCCTCTCTCTTCTGCCAAGGCCGTCCGTGCGCGATGAAGAATCACATCCCGCTCGAGGTGTCACTGTCAATAACAAAACACGACGGATAGCCTATACGCGCCCTATAGTCTTGACCAGTCGATAAATAGTCCTGGGCATGGGCAACAGAACTACCCAGCAGAGATATTGGTCCCAGAGATGTCCATGGGTCCATTTTTAGAACCCAATCCAACCCGACCCATCAAATCTCCAACCCAACCAAACCCATGCCGATAATAGGTTTACTTGACCCAACCCAACCCACTGTAATATATTACAGTTTCTTAAACCATGACTTATTTTCTGACCCAACCCAACCCACCATTAATATAGAAAAGTCTGACCCAACCCATGGGTTAACCCAACCCATGGACATCTCTGGTTGGTCCTGGCCTTAAGAACTCCTCAAAGACTAGTTTCAAGTCCCAGGTCCTGGTACTGGCCTTACGGGCCGAGTCTTTGTTAGCATCCCTGCTACCCATTACTGGACAGAGGCTTTGGATTATTGAAATCAGCAAAGCTCTGTAGGCCTACCAAGGTATCTTTGGATGGACATGGGTGCAACACTTCTAATGGCCCCAGAACTGCGAAGGAGAAAACCTTAGAAAAACCGGCAGAGGGTAATGGCAACCCACTGTCGTATAATTATTGTCGAGGAAATCATGGATAGCCAAAGAAACTGATTCATTAATTCCATCGCTCGTTTATTCCTTCCTTCATTTGTCTGCAGCATTGTGTAGTGCGATGGTCAGAGAGCTGGACAGTCTGTTGTGCAGCCAGTCCAGGATTCAAACTTCGACTGCGACAGAAATTCTTGGTCAAAATGCTCATCCAATGAACTCAGTCAGACAACAGCCCGTGTTTAACCGATGTCGAGAAAACTGAAGGCGCTAGCTCTACTGCCCCTGCTACGAGCTTTTGAGCCTATACACCCATCATTAATTTAACACAGCAGCAAGGCAAAATTTAAGGCAACTAGCGCTCGATGTAATTTTTTAATCAATTTATTTTCAATATGCGCTTATAGAATAGCAATACCTTAAGACAACACCTTCCCAGTGGCGGCTCCACCGGGGTGCCAGGGGCTCGTGCCCCCTATTGAGTGCCTGGCCCCATTGGCCCCCCTGTTGGGACCCTATACTTAATGCTACATACATTAAACAACAAATGGTTGGCCCCTCGTGATTAGAAGTTGCCACCCCAACGCCCCCCCACTTGCCAAATCATAGAGCCGCCACTGCACCTTCCTACAGTAAACTATAGTATCTGTGGACGAAAATTGAAATCTATTTTCAAAATTAAAATTTATTAGCGTCATTGTTGGGCCCATATTCTGTCAAATAGTACACAGCCGTGCGGCTGTTCATAAATAAGACGTGCTATTCTGCGCTACGCCACTAAAGTTGAAACTTTAAACACCTTTTTCAAGTTGAACGACGAATAATGTTCCAATGTTACGAGTGTTGGTCGGCGCAATAATTCCTGCAAATTCCTTGGCCGAGCGATGCACAGTTCCCCCGCCCAGCGTTCTCTGAGTCGCCTTTCCTCCTCCTCCTCCTCCTCCTCCTCCTCCTCCTCCTTCTCCTACGCCTCCGCAATAATCCGTCTTTGATCCTTCGACAGAAGCTGACTTCGCACTTTCACTGATTCTATCAAATGGGTTCGAAAACGACTGAAATCCTTCACCGTCACCAAAAACTCCGATGTGGTTCTCTGTCCTCAGCGGAACAATATCCAAGCTCAGAGCCATCGCTGCAGTTATCTCTGGAAATTCGGAAAGCGCAGTTAGAACATTCTCTGATTTTCCAATCTGGCATCGCCTGCAGCAGTCAGGCTATACAAACATCTGCACAGAAAACCTCAGATTCGCTTCAGTGGACGTCAGTTGAAGCCGATATTTTTGCCTATTTGAAACAACGGCCTTCGACTATTGATAAAACCGGACGATGAAAACAAAATGTCAGCCGACGCCATTCTCAGTTATATCGTTGCTGCCGCTAAACGCTCGTTAGGCCTATAATCAAAGAGGCTGGCTAAGATCCATCTCAGTAAGCACGTCTTCAAGCTCCTGTGGGTTGAATTAAGAGAGAAAGAGTGAGAGAGAGAGAGAGAGAGAGAGAGAGAGAAAAAGAGAGAGCGTGTTGCATAACGCCAACACATAATTACCGAACTACGCGCTAATAACTTCTGCTACTATGCCCCGGCGAGAGCTCTGTACCGGTACACATTACGAGAATCGTACATGTTGTAGTTGAGCGGTGTAAAGTGCTTCAGCATCTGGGCATCGGCAGCGAATCAACGAAGGCTCCGAACTCTTAGCCTTCGGTGCCCGTACCTCCCATCAACAAACATGGGATGCCCTTACAGCAGCAGCAGCAGCAGCAGCAGCAGCAGCAGCAGCAGCAGCAGCAGCAGCAGCAGCAGCAGCAGCAGCAGCAGTGGCAGGCGCTGTTTTGCCTCTGCCGGTCGAACGTCGAGAGGCAAAGCAACTCAGGGTTTTGCCTCAAGATAACGACAAAACCGCTTGATAATCCTATTGCCTCTCCTAGAAGCGTAGGCTACGGGAATATTAATAGTCCCTTGGTCTGCACATAGACCTTGCGATGTCTGAATTCATAGAATAGTTTTATATACAGTGATCGAATTTTAGAACAGAACAAGAGCGGAGTCCGAAAACATTTTCGTTCTTAGTGTTCCATTTGTGAAAACCAGTGTGTGTGTGTGTGTGTGTGTGTGTGTGTGTGTGTGTGTGTGTCGACAAGTGTGGGCTAAGAAAAGTACCATTTGGTGATGAGGGTCTGGGAAGAGGAGTCGCAATCCAAACCATGAGCTCTTGGATATATAGGGTCTACTACACCACGGTGTTTCATGGTGTTTCGTTAAATCGGGATCCATGTATGTTTTGGTTATATTACTATTATTAGTACATGGATGATTTATGAAACGTTATAGCATAGTTAATAATGATAATAATAATAATAATAATAATAATAATAATAATAATAATAATAATAATAATAATAATAATAATAATAATGCACTTCTATAGCACCATTTATAATACTCAAGGGTATTAATCGATGGTACTTCAATTCCATCCGCAAAAAGACCAGGTCATTCTAGAGATCAGTCAGAGGGAAACAGCAAGACAGACTATGGAGGAAATGCTAATTGGAAGAGATGTGTTTTAAGCCTAGATCTGAAAATGCTCAATTTATTGGAAGATCTGACAACCAGAGGAAAAGAGTTCCAGATTTTTTGCCCAGAAATATAAAAAGCTCTCTTACCAATTTCAGTGTTTGTTCTAGGTACATTTAACAAAGAATCAGCAAATTTGTTGAATGATAATGTTTCGGATGGCAAAATAGATACAAAAATTGAGTTGGCCAGATGGCATTTTTTTAAAAACATGGACACCAGTCTTAAATATGATTTCTGACGTTAACGATGCCAAAAGCACAAGGACAGGTCTAATGTGATGATGTTTACGAGCAATCAATATCCACCAATTATAAGTTCTTTTTGAAGTTTTAAAAATTAGTATTTGGCCATACCATTGTAATGAAATTTAAGGACATTTTCAATCCTACTGCTGACAAGGGCATTGGCAAGAGGAATTTAAGAACAGGTTTTATCACAAGATCACGTCTGTCGAATATCTCTGATTTGAAAGCCACTTAAATGAAATCATAACCTTTTTAAATTGATCATTAAAAGACAGGTTTTTATCAAATATTTAGAGCTGTTACGGTTAACCGAAGTCACGAAATGAAACATTGTATTTTTTTCGGTAAGAAAAAAGCGTCCAATTTGTGAATCGAAACCGCGGTTTTGATTCGCAAATTCGGTTTTTTCCGAAAACAATGCATAATTTGCGTGTTTAATTAAGTCACATAACCTTCTCAGTTGATAGTAATATGCCTAATTTTAAACTCGGAATGATTTAAAGTGGTTAATTGGTGAATGGTTACCAGACGTCCATAAATGATAAGGACAATCCTTAAATTACTGGCCCAATCACAGAGCGTTTGTCCTTAATGAGGAGTTGGAATAAAATGTTCTTAAATTTAATTAAAAGACGGAAACCGATTTTTAGACATTACGACAGATTAAAAGGACTTCTAATAATTGGTTATTGATTGATAAAGAACGTCATCACTACTTCTTTGTGTTTTTTTGCATCGTTAACGTCCTAAAATCATTTTAGTACTGCAAATGTCCCACAAGCAAAAAATACCATCACTACTTTTTGTGCTAATTTGCATCTGAGGTAGTGTTAAAAGTCTGTCAAGCAAAAATGCATCACTAGTTTATTTACTTTAACGTCCTAAAAATTTTGACAAATTGATGTGTTTTGTGTGTCTTTAAAGACTCCAACTGATCTGGTATCTTTGGCATTATCGAGGTGGCATTACTGCATAGTGAAAGCCACTGAACACTAACGGGGTTTGGTCTGATCCAGCTCCATTAGAATGACGCCACATTACGTTCTCAATCTGCCATCTTGCTACATAAGCTAGGCATAAATCTATATAAATATAACATCACCAGGGTTGTGAAGGAGCCCCATTTGACCAGTTTTGGTTTTCACAGGATACAGATCATAAACAAATGCTAAATAAAACATTTCGGAACGAATTTTTAGCAGGGGGTGCAGATTTTCGAGGCGGGGTACAGATTCATATTTTTGCGGACATGTAAAAAACGGCGAAGAAAGAATTTTCAACTGAAACTGCTCGATGTCTAGCAACCTCCAGGGTCTAAATTTGATCGACTTTCTAGAGGAGGGAGCCTTAAATTGAAAGTTCACAGAGCATGATACAGTAAGATGATCAGAGATAGGATCACAGGAATCATTATTTGAGACAAACGAAGCAACTGTGCTATCAGCTCTTGTGATTAGAAGATCAAGTGTATGACCAAGATGGTGAGTTGGACCAGTGACATGCTGCTTAAGGTCAAAATTATTTAAAAGATCTTTTAACTGCACTGCATGACTGTCTATTAAATCATCAGTGTGAATATTAAAATCACCAGAAATTATAAGTTCACCAGGAGAGGAAATGAATGTCTCCAGAATTGATTGAAATTCTGTCATAAAAAGTGCAAAAGATGATGATGGCGGTCTGTAAAAGTTTAGTATAAAGTCGAGAGCGTTTTACATCAGCAATTCGTTGATTTTACATACTGTGCTTAATAAATTTTCAGTTTAACTCACCAGTTCTAACTAGATATATTCTGGATTATATAAGTGTATTTAATTTGATTAGAATTAATTTTTTGGTTTCAAAAATTTAAAACGTAACTTGTATTATCTCCGACTCCATTACCGTTGCAAACAGTAATTTAGTAGTGACTACAGCTCATTGCTTTGTTACGATATTAATCAACTCTTTCACACTAACGTCGGCTGGCACTTTTCATCATCTTGTGTGAGCTCATGAGTTGCCGCATGAGCTGAATTACAGCACAATTTAATTTGTGTAAAACAACATTGACTTTGATCTATGTCATGCATACGGCGCTGTATAAATTGTCTAGTAATAAATAATAATAATAATAATAATAATAATAATAATAATAATAATAATAATAATAATAATAATTTATTTAGTCCATATACACTATCAAATACAATGGCCTGCTGTACCTTGCCAACGTTATGAAACTAACACTGATCTTGTGTGTGATTTTTGTCGTGCCATAAAGCAATGGTTCTCAGACCTATTTGCTGCATCTGCATGACCCACATTAAAAATCGAATTTTTTTGCGTCCCATCTGTTAAATTGTACAACAAAAACGGTCGTCAAGCAAGGAGTTCTTGTAATTCACCTACATCATACCTCCTCTCGAACAATTTCTCACAGGTCTATGCGCAAAATCTCAAGACTGATCCCAGAATAAGGGCAGGGGCGTAGTGACGGGGATATAATGGTATATATACCCCAAAATCAGTCTAACATAAAATTTTCAATGTGTTTTTTTAAGATTTTAAAAGTTTTTAAAGATTTATACCCCCAAATCACATTATACCCCCCAAATAAAATTCCTGGAAACGACCCTGAATAAGGCGGGCGCAGGGTCCAAGGGGGGTCCGTTATATCTATTAATGGCTATGCTAATCAATGAACCGAGAAAGTCAATAAACTCAATGTGTAAAAAATTAAGATTATTTATATTTGATTTGCCAAAAATTAACATTGCAAATTTCTTTGTCCAAAATTTTGCAATAATTTGCAAAAAACTTCAGCTAGAAAAGTGGATTCAAAATAACACTGACCATGACGTAATCAATGGTACATCGCGGCCCAACAAAGGATAAACATTTGAATATACTACTAAGTCTATGCAAGGGAGAAAATTAGCAGGGGAATTTGTAATTTGAGGGGGAATTTGTATTTTTGGGGCAGGCCGGCTGCCCACGGATTGAGAAGTCCCCTGTGGCTATGCCAATGAACTAAAGTCAATAAACTAATGTGTAAAAAATTGGATTATTTCTATTTGATTTAAAGGGTAATCGCTTTACCCTATATTAGTAGTCATTACAGAACATTTTCTTAATGTTTCTGCACGTATCTCTGCACCATGATTGGCCTGCTTACAGACCCCAGACAGCTGTCCCTTTTGTGGCTGCGGCAATGGACATCAAGACATACAGAGGGCGTGGGGGACCGTTATGAGCTCCATTGAGTGGGATCTTTGGAACAGCCCTAGCCGCAAAAATGTCGAATAAAATATGAGAATTCGACGGTGAGCTCTAGCTGATGCATATTTAAAAGACTTAAATTATACGATTCACTACTGAGCGGCAAAAACTGTAATACAATATAGGTACATATATTGATTTTCGACGGTTTTGTAAAATGCCCAACACTGACCCTACCCCGAAAATGGCGCCCGGCCTCTGACATCTTCTTGGCTTCCTCAAGGGTCCAGCCATGTATTACGTTCACATTGATGTAGCGATTGGATTTAGGAGATTTTGCGTACGGGGAGGATCTCAACTAAATGCGTACGTATGCATCAATTTATACATAGCCGCCTATGTAACCATTAAAAAACAACCGCTCACACTGGTTGAAATTACACGCACACACACACACACACACATTAGATTTGAACAAAATTACATTCTCGCCGGCAGGCAATGGGTAATGAGAATTGTTCACATGCTTGCACTCGTTTAAAACACATTTCTTGTTTTTCTTATCTGAGATAACTTTAGTCCACCATACGCCTACTGACTATGGCTAAACATTACTTTCTCAAACAAGGTGGAGGTATAGAAGCTAATTTGTACGTACGCATGGGGAACGGCTCCAAAAATGTACGGTCGCAACATGGGGAAGGGTTTGAAAATATGACTTTGCGCAGGGCTTTTTTGTGCCGGAGCGAGGCGGAGTGGCGCTCCGGAAAATCCGGACCGCGTTCCGGAAAATCCGAAGACTTTTTGCAAAATTAAATTATTAAATAGAAAATTGCACATTGTTGTATTGTATTGATTATAATCATATTATATATATATATATATAATATGAAAGCCCTGATATTATATATATATATATGGATAGACCCCAATGGTCATGTTGAGAAGTGACTTCGTCTTTGACGGAAATATTTTTTCAAAAGTAGACATATTACTGATACTCATGGCGACCCCAAGGTCACGATTGACCGTCGTCTTTGGACGGACCAATTAATTCAAAGAAAGTTCAGCAGCGGAACGAGGCAGAGGCCAACATTTAACATAGTGAGAAACATAACTCAAAACCCGTGGAAAAAATTCATCTCGGATTGAATGTCTGCTGTATAGGCCTACTAAACTGCCAGTGTTTATTCTAGCCACCTTGACGTTGGGGGGAGTTTGAAATGTTTGGGGGGGACAAGATTTGTCTCTCCACGCTTTTGGGGGGAAATTTTCCATTTCCCCAAGCCAACATATACAAATTTGGGGGATTTTAAAACTTTGGGGGAATTCCCCCCCCAAAAAACAGGCCTAGAATAAACACTGCTAAACTGAGTCACTAACGAACGTAAAATGGCGTATCTGCGACATGTAGCGAATACCTGAGTTGTTTCCATTTTTCCTAACGTTACCGCTGCGAAACCTCTTGACTTGTACGTGTTGTGTGACTAAGAAAGGTCGTGCGTATCGCAAATAGGGCTAATTAGACTTCATATCACGAAATACGTAATATAACCATCAATAATCATACAACTGTTCATGACTGGATATTTGACTCGGCGATTGCAAGTGCAATTTCATATGTATTATGCTGGAAAATTAAAGCTCTGACAACGCTGATCAACCTCCAGATTGTGCCTCCTATATAATTTCGGATTGTAGGAAATATCTCTTCACTTGGACGTTGCATTACTTGGGAACAAGTATAGACGGCGTCACCGCGGTCGCTTACCTTTTTGTCGACTCAAACCGAACTGCAAGTATTCGTGTAACGAATTCGAATGAAAGAGATTCATGACGAGATGACAAACGGTGAGCACAGAAAACAGTTATAGGCTCCAACCATTCGCAGCAAATTCTTACTTTCAAATGCATAAACCACCTCTACCGGCCATGACTCATATGTGCATCCATCTTACATAACGCTACAAATAAATGGTGGGTAAAGAAGCTAAAAGTATCGATAGCTAAATATGCATTATTTTGCATAGCCCAACTCTAGTGAGCCAGAAATGAGTAGAAAGATGTCTCGATTGAAAGTGATAATTATAAATTCGTGTATGCCTAACAACGCTTGGTGAAAATTCTCTAATTGTTGCACGCAGTGATGGGCAACTAGTTAACTAATTAGTTACTAACTAGAAGTTTAATTTTTTAAAGTTATCTTCATAGTTTGATTAAATATAAATAGTTTAATTAAAATGCTAGTTTAACTGAAAAATTTTAGTTAATAACTAAATAGTTTAACTAAAACTTTTTAGTTGGTGTCCCGAATTCTTAATAACAGTCCCTTTTCAATCTATTCTTTTTCTGAGACATTTTTTCCAAAAAGAATTTGACAAACTTGTGTTCCTACAGCCTAGACTAAGACTTAAATATTAAATAGACAATAATTAATTATTTCAATGGTTCATTGACTGATATGTTCAGGTTGCGAGCATCGTCTATGTTTTCATGTACACTTACCTGATACCTAGGAAATAGTTGTAAAATTATTTGCAAAAAATTTAACTATATTTTTAGTTTAGTTAAGTATTTCAGAAAGTTAGTTTGCAACTAAACGTTTAACTACTTATTTCTAGTTTAAATTTAGTTATAGTTTAACTAATGTTTTTAGTTAGTTGCCCATCACTGGTTGCACGTGGATTTGAAACTAAAGATGTCTTCAGCAAATATTAACTTTGATAAAGTCCAAATTAAATTTCAGCGCATCACTGTGAAATATATAATTATTTACTCTACAATACCTGGAGAATTTTAATTCCTGTAAAATAAGCCATTTAATGCAACATATGCCATTTGCAAACAAGTTTCATAATTTTAGCTTTCAGTTACTACATTACGATTGCTCCTATGATTTCTATTTAATTCAGAACTAATCCAAGATCAAGAATACAAGGAAATCGTGACGACTTGGATAACTGAAAACCCATCTAACTATTTCAATGGGACGTTCACAGGCAAACCAAATACCAGCAATCTCGTAACAGAGTTAATCTGTTTTCGTCATCATCACCGCAATCGTTGGCATGGTCGCCAACAGCATAATCCTCTGGGCTCTATTGATTCACGCTCGAAAAGGAACCACCAACACTCTTATAGCCAACCAGACCATCGCTGATCTTTGCTCGTGCACAATCCTCTTCGTGACATATGCTCTGGGATTTCGCAGGTTCTATTTAACCGGAATTCTTGGAAATATACTTTGCAAGCTCATTTTCATCGATACTTTAGTGTGGGTTGCTCTGATTGCGTCAGTTACCTGCTTGGTTCTTATGACGCTTGAGAGGTATTTTAAAATAGTTCACCCAATTCTACACCGCAAGCATTTTCGGCCATGGATGATTAAGGCCGCCATAGTGGTGACCTGGGTGAATGGAATCTTACGTAACGTTCAACATGCCACAACGACTCGTTTAAATGGTGGATCGTGCTTTGATGGCGGGCAGTGGGACACATTCGCCGCCAAAGTTACCTATGGAGCTGCCATTTTCACCTGGGACTTCGTGATTCCGTTGGTGGTTTTCACATACTGTTACGCAAGGATTCTCAACGTCGTAAGATCCACGATGTCAGTTGCATCTGACAGGACTGATCAATCGAACACAGGTCCTGAAGACAAGGCAACCAGAAGCAGGAATAACGCCACTCGGACACTCATCATTGTTTCAGTCACATTCGCTATATGCTGGGCTCCGTTGGAAATCAACAGAATTCTGATGTACTCGGGGACGATTCCTTTACACGTGCATACTATGCCGGTGTCGGAATCGCGTTTTTTAACGCCACCATCAACCCTTTCATCTATGCTGCAAAGTATAAGCCAGTGAGAAGGATTTTGAGAAGGATGTTTGGATTCAGATCTAGAAATCCAACTGTTGCACCCGTCACAACCACTGGATCAATCAAATAAAGAAACAAACATTCAAAATTGGCGACTTTTTCATCTTGACCGTTAACTTATCGTAGATCACCAATACTTCTTTCCGATCGATCGATTTTGAAACTGTATGATAATGATTACGTGCTATACAGTACAGTGTAGAACTGGAGTAACACAGAAGAGCATTCATCTGTAAACTCGACCAAATTACTGCGTATATTGATATAATTCTTGTGAAGATAGAATTATCTTCTATCATTTAGTGGAGTTAATTCTTTGGGAGAAACGACTGAGTCAAAAACATTAATTTTCGTAAAGATGAACAGAATGAACTGTTAAATAAAGACAATTCATTGCCATCATCATTGTTTATATCATTGTCATCATCATCATCATCATCATCATCATCATCAACAACAACAACAACAACAACAGTATCATATCATCACCTTCATCTTCCACGAGCCGTGCATCCCAGTTTCATTCGCGCCATTGCAGAAATGCTTTAATCTTTGATTCAATCACTTTATATTCGTGAGCGCCGCATTTATCCATGAACTTGAAGTCTTTTTCCAGACTGATGAATGACGTTCGCTACGACTGGATATACATCGCAGACAAGGGGTGAAGCGTATCATGTGGTGGGGTATTGACGTCCAGCTAGGGTTGCCAACTGTCCAGGATTGACCTGGACAGTCCAGGAATTGACCAACGGTGTTCAGTGTCCAGTACAATGTAGAATTTATTCAGGATTTCTCTGCAGTCAGTGAAGTATTGCAGCAGGCTCCAATTACATTAAAACTAATGCAAGAAATTAGGAAATGTTTTTGGAAATAAGTTCATAGACTGCGTTGGCAAAATTTGCTGAACCTGTTAGCGGAATTGGCGAATTGCGACTCTATACTATTTAGCGTAGTTAGGTAATGCCTAGTCATCTAAGTCTGGCATAGCAGCACCTTAGGCCTATTGCAATGTGCACTACATTATCTACAGACTACATAGGCTGTTGGTTAAAATTTTGCGAATAAACACCTAACTCTATGTTTTACATTGTGCTTAAAAGTCTAATAAATGTCCAAGTTATGAAATATAGGTAGCACACAACACTTTATATTTCGACTGTGCCGTCGAGTCGTCGACCTCGACGGAGTTGTCGCTCAGTGTCCAGGAATCGAGTCACCGAAAGTTGGCAACCCTACGTCCAGCAGGAAAACAGACAACGGGTGAAAGGCAGGGGCGTCATTTGAGTGGAGTGTAGGGGGCCTTTGCCCCCTGATTTTCAGTGTTGTAAAGTAGTGCTGTTACGGTTAACCGAACCGAACCGAAACCGCGGTTTTTCAGTAAAAACCGAACCGAACCGAAACCGCGGTTTTGACCATGCAAATTCGGACGGTTTTTTCTTAGAGAATAGCAAATACAATGCATAATTATGCGTGACTTTAAGTCACCTTCTCTTCTCAGTTGATGCAATTGCCAATAATTTTAAACTCGGCATGATTTAAAGTGGATTAGAAATTTAGGAGGCATTATTGCTTGTGTGAAAGCCACTATAGGGGCACTAACAGGACTTGAATCCGCTCCTTTAGTTTGACGCTACATTACGTAGCTCACTCTGCCATCTTGCTACATAAGGTAAATCTACATAAAATATAGGGTAGCATGGGGTAAGACGCCCCCGGGGTAAAACGCCTAAATTGCGATATAGAGCATTCTATAAAGAATTTTGACTTACTCGTTTATTTTAATGAAAGTTGCGACGTCTAGCGAATGTTTGAATGTTAATTCGTTTTGAAAGCGTTGAGGCGATGTTTGACAAAAATCAATAAATTTTCACGACTGTTGCCTTATAATAACAGGTACGTCTTTGATGGATTATTTTATCGATTGCTGGTGCTTTATAACATAAATTAAATGTGCATTGTGTAAAGGACACATTGACCTGCACAGACCGCATGTCAACGGAATGAGCGATATTACGTGTTTCTCAACTTGATCTGTAGATTGCACTGACCCAGGCAGAGGTAAGACGCCTCCACCAGGCTTGGGGTAAGACGCCCCTTGGGTGCGTCTTACCCCTTAGTCTTAGCATTTCAGACGTAGGCCTAGACCTTTGTTTTCATTCATTGTTCGCACTTTTATTGTTAGTTACATCAAATATAAGCATGAAAAACTGTGCAGTGATTAACTTGTGTGAATTTTAAATCGCTTTCTATGCTAATGAGTATCTGTTGTACAATGGTTAGCAGAATGGGTCGGAAATACGTACGAACATCAATGCGTGTTGCTTATGGTCAAGATGCTTTGAGAGCTGCACTCGAATCACTGAAAGACGGAATACCATTGAAGACTGCAGCAAAACAACGTGGAATACCTCCAAGGACTCTCAAACGCCATCGAGATGGGAAAGTGCTGAATCCAGGCACTGTTTCGCTAGAAGATTTCGACCATCGAGAATATGTCAAGTATGCAGCAAGGCGCAGCAGGGCCTTATTCTCAATAAATTCGAGAGGCCGCCAAGTGTGCCTTATTTCAACTTGTAGGTCCAGTTAAAGCAGTCAAGAAAAGAAAAACTGAAAAGGCTACAGTGTAACAGTGTTAACAGGATCTCCATACAAAAACTTATTGGAACCAAAGTAGTGACAGAGAAAAAGCAGAACAAGGATGGTAGTGTCCCAGAAAAGAAGAAAAAATGTTAGAAAAAGTCAGACAATCACAGTGAAAAGACTGCCAAAGCTACAAAAAAAAAAACAGCAACAAAGAACCAGCATAAAGCGGGTGGCGGCAGCAACGACGATGAGCCATGCAGTATTTGTAAAGAGTTGTTCAGTGAAGACAGAAGTGGTAGACAGTGGATTCAGTGCCAAAAGTGCATGAAATGGTTTCACAACGAATGTCAGGGCATCCACGAAAACTATAAAGAAAATAATTTCACTTGTATCGTTTGCGATGATGATGGTTCTGAGTGAGCTGTTTATTGCCTATCTAAGCCCTTGTTGGTGCAACAAGTAAACTGTTACACTATTAGATATCACCAAAGTGTTTGGTTAGTTTTTAAGTAGCATAGTTTAATTATCATTTGCTATCTTATTTTGTCAAAGATCAAGTACGTTTTTGAGGACCTGTGTTTGTTTGGCTATGACTTTATTTGGGGTAAGACGCAAACTTGGAGGCGTTTTACCCCATTCAAGGGGTAAGAGGCACCCTCCATCACATATTTTAAAATCTCATTTTCACAAGTTATTTGTTATTTATTTAGTCCCAGCGGTTAATACATTATATGGGTTTATTATATATAGTCGTTAGCATATTAGCCATCGTAAACAATGTAGAGAAAGTCCACGTTTCTGCACCATATAACATGACTGGCCAAACATAGCATTCCAGAACCCTAATCCTTGTTTTCATTGTTAAATGTCGGTTTGTTAAAATGTGCTTTAAATTCCCAAAGGCTGCTTTGGCCATTCCTATTTTTGCTTTTATGTCTGATTCACTTTTCGCATCACTGGTGAACCAGCTTCCTAAATACTTGAATGTCATGACTTGTTTAATTTTCTCTCCATTTATGTCGATATCGCATTTCGGAATGTCTTTCTTCTTGGATATCACTAGGCAGACTGTTTTATTGATGTTTATTCTTAAACCTTTCTTCTCACGTTCTGTATTTACTTGATCTAGCAGTTCCTGCAATTGTTGTTGTGAATCAGCTATCAGGGCTGCATCATCTGCAAATCTTAGATTATTTATGTTCTGTCCACCAACTTTGACTCCTTCTACTTCTTCTTTGCTTTCCATGATTTCTTCTCCATGTGCATTGAAAAATTCTGGAGATGATCCACATCCCTGTCTTGTATCCTTTTAATATTTGAATCCATTTTCCAGTTGTTCCATTAATTCGAGGTGTTGTTTTCTGGTTCCAATATATTTCTGTAAATATTCTTAAATCTTTTCCGTCTATCCCTGCTCCTTTCAGACACTCATAAAGTTCGTTATGGCGGACATTATCGAAGCCTTTTCATAATCTATGAAACATATGTACAAGTCTTTCTGCATCTCAATACATCTTTCACTTAGCTTTCTTAAAATATTTATTGCATTTCTACAGCCACAGTCTTCTTTAAATCCAAATTGTTCTTCAGATGCCTTGTGTCTAATTTTATTTTTTGTTCTCCTTAGCAGTATCATCAATTTCTTAGCTTGTAAACGAGTGACCACATTCACACTTTCAATTCTCGAATTAGAATCCAAATCATTACCAATTATGAAATCAACATTGTCTGGCAAATACTCGGTAACACCAAACAAAACAACTCCATCCAAAAATTTACTTTTCAATTTCACTTCAACTAAAGGAATTTCTGTTACAATTCCATTTGCACATCTAATTAACCTGATTTCCATAGTATCGACTTATTCATCTTCTTTCAATGCACCTTTCTTAACCAGGCTCTGTAATGAACCAGAGTCTCTCAATAGAACCACACCCCGTTCCGAACCATCCACATTTAACACTGAACCATTTGAACAAAAATTTCGGAACTGTGAATCAACTTTCAAATTTTCATTATTTACAAAATTCACATTCCTAGGTTGGGTATTCCTATTCATATCACCCGATGATCTGTCATTTTTTCGTTTTAGCCTCTCAGAGTTAGCTATAACATGTTAACTGTCCTTACAATAAGAACAAACTGTAGTTTTGCCAAATCTATCACCTCTATCTCCTGACCTTCCACTAAATTTTGGCGAAACTGGAGTATTAACCCCATCTGGTTTCAGAAAAATTTGAATTTTCACGTCTCTCAAACCTCCAATTACTTACAAAATTTCCCTCAGAAAAATTTCCCTCAGGCCTACAAAATTCACCACCGTAAGAGACATTTTGACTGTTACGAAAACGCGATGAATTATCCGCATTATGCAAAACAGCGCACTCATCCGCCCATCTGGCAGCTTCTGTGAGACATACCGGTTTCTTATCAAGTAGCCATTGCTTAATTTGGAAAGGCAAACACTTTACAAACTGCTCAATCTTAAGAAAGTCTAAGAGCTTTTCCAAATCCTTTTCACACTTCTCGCTCTGCAACCAATGAGAGAAAGGTTTCTGCAATCTAAATGCAAAACTCGAATAAGTTTCCTTAGATTCAATATTTAAATTCCCAAAACGCCATCGGTAAAATTCAGGAACCTTTTCAAAATGTGTAAGCAACGCAGCTTTGAAAACATCATAATCCTTAAGTCGTCAATGGATAACTCCGAAAAAACACGCAAAGCACGACCTGTGAATTGGGTATACAGCAATCGAGACCATTTACTCTTGTCAACATCATTCAATAACATTGCTTTCTCAAATGAAAGAATATAGTCCTCAATATCTATTGTATCAGAATATTTCGGGACCAACTTTATCAAACTGGAATGACGAAAAGAATTCAAATTAGGAGAATTTGAATTAGAATTACCAACACTAGCCACTGATTCTGAGTCAGATTCTTTTTTAACTCCAAAACTTTCAATTCTAATTCGTGTTTTCTGACTCTTTTTCTTCAACCTCTAATCTTCTCTGCTCGCTTCGTTCAGCAGCTAATCTCTCCTCTTTTCTCTCTTCTCTCTTCAGATAATCTTTCTTCTCTCTTCAATTCAGCATTCAAATCTTCTCTTCAGCCAATCTCTCCTCTTTTCTTTGTTCTAATTCTAACTGTTTAAATTTCAATTGAATTTCCGAAATTTCCTCTGTATTAGTTTTATCTGTTAACAATTTGCAAATAATTTTCTGCATGGCTGGCTTCGACAAGCCTTTAGGGTCTTGGTTTAATTTACTTAACTCTTCTCTTAATTGTTCTATTGATAAATCAAACACAGAGTCGAATGTAAGTTTCACTGGGGTTGCTAATGTTGTAACAGGATCCATTCTAAACAACAGGTTATTACAACAAAATCAATATTCAACACAAACAACTTGATGCTGTGTTGTCTCAATTTGCACTTCATTCAACACACAAAATTACAGCACCCAATGCAATTTTTCAAAATGCAATTCAACTTGAATTTGTTTTGCTTTACAAGTAGCTTTACAATTCTGCTTTAATTTCACTTCTACCAAGTAATTGGCTAAGCCAACACAAATTCACATCAAATGTCAACAGTTTTTCTCTTGGAATGGCCTTCTTTCTTTCAATGTCTGATTAGAAAGCCAAATAGCAGTTCAACGCCAGGACAGGATTGCCTGGACCGCAGGACGTCGATGAACGCAGAAATGACGCCGGCATGCCCTTAACACCAATCATTATCACCTCAACCGGTAACAAAAAATTATGATTTTGTTCCTTCCTCTTGTTTAAAAGCTCTGAACTGCCTTAGTGCAGGAGCTCTCCCGATGGTATCGAATGACCCATTAGATGCGATCATAGAGCACTGAGGCATTTAATAAGCCAATTGCACTCGTTAACATTGTTTTGCTAGTCGTTGTGACGACGCTTTTAGATTCTGACATTGAATCCGTCCTTAGAATAATGGAGTCAGGCTCAGGGGCGTAGGCATGACTCCGGAATAGAGGCCAACAAGGCGTCTACAAGCCAACGTTTCCAGTCCCGACTAGTATGCTTGAGGGAGCATGGTGAGCTCCATGAACGGTGTCTGGAGTTGAGCAGTTGCTCAAAAGGGTAATTTAGAATTTCACAATAGACTCAAATCTTGGTGTTTCGTCCATATTTTTCATGCCACGTGTCAGCAGTTTGACAATCTCCAACTGCAAAAGTGTCTTCAAGTTCATTGGTTCTCCTGGCCAGCTATGGGGCAGGGATCCAGCCGACCCAGTTCAGGGTAACATTGATTAAAATGCTGAACTTTGGATCAAAGTAACAGACTAATAACAGCTGCTCCATAATCGCCTTATCATCATTAGAGGACATTTTCCTACAAGAATCTCTCCACAAGCGTTCGCCTTCACAGAGGCCACCAGACCGCTGCCCCTCTCGTGCCGACGGTAATGCGCATCAATACAGACATGCACATCCCACTTAGTCCGATTAGAGTTCGGGAGATCATCGCGAGGTCCGTAGGAGTCGGCAGCCGCAAATATATTGATTAATATTAGAATTAGACGGTGATCTCTACTGCATACAGTACTTTAAAGACGGTATTTATGATTTTTTACTGAATGAGGAACAGCTGTAATCGAATACGTATACAGATTTGGTTGACAATCACCCTGTTCCTTCTCGAAAAACTTCTCGGTTTAGTGCAAATCCCGCGACGACTGATCTCAGCCCGAATAGAGTGCCCAGCTCACGTACTACGATGATATGGTCAGGTTAGAAGCACGTCGTCTTTGGACGCACGCATATCTCTAAATATGCGTATAATTTTTAATGTTTATATTACTTATATTAAATTTAATATTACTGATACGCGAATGTACGCGATAGGCTACTTGACCTTCAAATTCGAAACAATTATCTCGAATCGAAAATTCTGAAGTTCAGCAGCGGAGAGAGACATGTAGAGACAAACATATAACATAGTGAGAAACATAACTCAAAACCCATGAAAGAAATTCAATCTCGGAATGAATGTCTGCTGTATATTAAATTGCAGTCACAAACGAACGCGAAATGGCGTCGCTGGGTCTCTGCAGGTGTATACCATCAGTGGCGGCTCCACCGGGAGGCCAGGGGCCCGTGCCCCTATTGAGAGCCTGCCCCCAGTGCCCCCAGTTGGGACCCTATACTTAATGCTACATACATTAATGCTACATACATTAAACAACAAATGGTTGGCCCCCATGATTAGAAGTTGCCCCCAACGGCCCCCACTTGCCAAATCCTAGAGCCGCCACTGTATACCATTCTTCCAAACATTCCCGTTGCAAAATTTCTCAAATTGCACGCCTGGTGTTACTAAAAACGGCTGTGCGTATCGAAAATGAGACTAATTATACTTCGTGTAATACGTAATAGAGACATAGAACCAAGAATAGAACCAAGAATGACTGCGCGTCTCGAAAATGGGACTAATTACACTTAGTGGAATACGTAATAAGGCCATTTGTAATCATACTAATCATGATTGGGCATTTCAATCGATGTATAGCAAGGGCGATTTCTTATGTGATATACTGGGAAGTTAAAGCTCTGACAACAATGCACCGATCAACCTCCAGATTGTGCCTCCTATATAACTTCGGATTGTAGGAAATATCTGTTCACTTGGACGTTGCATTACTTGGGAACAAGTATAGACGGTGTCACCGCGGTCGCTTACCTTTTTGTCGACTCAAACCGAACTGCAATAGGGCCTAGTCGTGTAACGAATTCGAATGGAGCTTCACGACGAGGTGACAAACGGTGAGCACAGAATGCAGACATAAGCCTTTATCAGTGGCGGCTCTAGGACTTGGCAAGTGGGGAAGTGGCAACTTCTAAGCAAGGGGGCCAACTATTTTTCATAAATCAGAACATACAGCAAGAATATCACCCTCGATGCGAGTCCAGAGTTGCGTACTTGAACAACTTGTATAAAGTTAGTGTGTAATATCTGGATTTCGTTGCATTTAATTTTGAAATTTTTTGGCTTTAATTAATTATTAGAATCACTCAGGAGTGTAGGCCTAATTGTTGCTGTAACTCTACAGTCAATTAATAACGATGGCCTAACAACAATATTGACCTGGACCAGAGGTTCCCAAACTTTTTGGAATGCGGACCAATGCCTCGTTCTAAGCTTAGCTCGCGGACAACATTATTTAACAAGTAAATGTTCAATTAAAATAATTGGCAAAAATCTCATTTGGGCCTTTGGCTACAGCGGACAACCAAAAGGCATTCATTCATTGCAAAAGCGACATTGAGAACTGTATAGGAGGCCTGTACCAATACAGCTGTAGCATTTTAATTCTTCTAATCAAATACGTCTTTGAATGCAACAAATGCCATTTGCAATTAAGCTTCTTAATTTTAGCTTTCAGTTACTACGTTACTATGTTACTATCGCTCAAGGTGTTTTTAAGGAAAAATTACTAGGGAGCCGATGAAACACTTAAAATTCCGGATGGAAACTAATTTTGGCACTTCCCAATTTTAGTTTATTAATTGATTGATTGATTGATTGAAATTTGTTTACTTCAACTCAACTTATGACATACGTAGGCCTACATTTACCGTTAGTAACAAGTAGAGAGTGACACGGTAACGGTTACCGCGGGAAATCCGCGATAATTGTGGAGACAATTTGGCCAAAAAGTGCGGTATTACCGCGGTAACGGGTTCCTGTCACGCGGTAATAGCGGGAATGGGGACATTTACAACGGTAATACCGCGGTGACGGTATTGTTATTATCAAGTTGATGATAATAATATTGATGACGTTGTGCAAGCGTTCTTGTTTTTCTGCATGGAGAGTATTCAGTAACCAAGTATGTTATTCGTTAAGTAGGTATTGGTGCAATTAATACATGGTGCTGGAGCAGCAGACTGACTTAGCAATCTGCCGAAAGTACTGCCTTGTACTTCCTTTTCCTGTGTCCCATTTAACTTCTATTGTCTTGGACACATGGCTTGCTATTTTTCATCACTCGAAGTTATAAATGGAAAAATGCGCATTGATAAATTGATTAAAAGTAAAAATTAGTGAATATCCTTTTAAACGTATAACTGAGTCAGTGAGGTGTGGCCACACTACGAGAAGGTTGCACAACGGAGTGCTGATGCTGTTGTTAATTTTGTTTGTTCGCTGGCTTAAATCATTAATTATATTACCATTTAACAGTCGAAAACATGACGCTATAATTTTGAGACATAAACATAGGAACATATAACAAGAAGTGTTTTTGTTAACGTATATCAACGGCTTACTGCGGGGACAATGAGGGGACGAACAAGTCTGATGCGGGGATGGGTGGGGACGGGGAGAAACAATGAGGAGATTGGGTGGGGACGAGAGAAATGTTTGGGTGCGAGGTGGGGATGTGGATAAAATGCTGTCCCCGTGTCACTCTCTAGTAACAATCCAGAATACTGAGCCCCATGCAGTGAAGTAGCGAGTCGGGCAGCGAGGGCGAACCGCTTTTACCCTCTTGTTTTTGTTATGACTAGATTTTTCCAATCCATCCTTTCTATTTAGATGGCAGAAAAATTCCAACTGTCGCTTCCTTATGGTTTGTTGCAAATTTCTTTTTACGCCAAAGACTTTCAATACTTCCTCATTGGTTATTTTTTCTGTCCATGAAATTGTTTGCATACGTCTGAGAAACCACATCTCTGCAGCTTCCAGTTCCTTTCTGTTGATTTTGTCAGCGTCCATGTTTCTGACCCATACATCCAGTGCTGAAAGTCTGTGAAAAAAGGTGCAGGAATCCTTTTGGAGCAACCCTAACCCTAACCCTAACTCTATCCCTAACCCTAACGAACTATGGGTAGCCATCATTTACATTTTTATAGCGCTTTTTATATCTTAGCTTAATAGTTTTGCAACAAGGTGAGGGAACTTAGTTCCCGCGAGTTCCCGCTGACTTTCAGCACTGCATACATCAGAACTGCCCAAACATAGTTTTGAAGAATGCTGAGCCTTGTTGTTGTTGCGATGTGTTTATTTGTGAGGATCCTTTTAAGTTGAGTGAAGGCTGTCTTCACCATCCCTATTATGGTTTCAACGTCCTTTTCACTTCTTCCATCGCTTGTGAAAATGCTTCCTAGATATTTGAACTTTGTTACCTATTTTATTTCTATCCCACTATATTGTAGTCTGCACCTAGGAATTTCTTTCTTTTTTATTATTACCACACAGTACGTCTTTTTGTATTTATTCTTAGTCCTTTCTTTTCATTCTCTTCTGTCACTCTGTCTAATAACCTTTGTAATTTTCTTTCCGTATCTGCCATTAGTGTGGTGTCATCTGCGTATCGTTTATTCCTCAGTTAGATTAACACAAGAAGTGATTACAAAAGCAAAAATATATGCTATACAGTATTAACCCAATAAAGAAAAACTAGGAATAACCTGTAGGGGGCCTTTTATGAAAGACGGATTGCCATAATTACCGGGGGCAGGAAAACAACTGGGGGCGCGGCCCCCATAGTTTACATATCAATAAACACCCTGGACCATAGGTTATATGACTACTTCAGACTTTTCATACCATGTCTGGTGTGTATTCCTATCTCTGCTAGCTGTGTTGGTCGTAGTACCGGTAATCCAATCTCTTCTGTGTGTGTGTGTGCGCGCGCGCCATGTTTTGCAGATGTAGGCCACACATCCCACTGACCCCAACCAGTCATCAGAGCTGACTGGTCCTTGCATCACGGTCTCATATTTTAATCTACACTACAGTGTGCGGCTGTGCGCTCGAGCGACATTGTGTGCGTCAGTTCGAAAGACACTGCTTCTCTTAAAAGACTGCCCAACGCCCAAGAGAGAAAAACTAGGAATAACCTCTAGGGGGCCTTTTTATGAAAAGGGCCGCCATAGTTACTGCGGGGGCCAGGAAAAGTACTGGAGGGCCGCGGGTTAATGTTAAAAAAAACACCGTGTAATCGCTCTTATGATTTCTATTTAATCCAGAACTAATCCAAGACCAAGAATACAAGGACAACTTGACGACTTGGATAACTGAAAACCCATCTAACTATTCCAAAGGAACGTTCACAAACAAACCACCTACCAGCAATATCGTAACAGAGCTATATGTTTTCGTCATCATCACCGCAGTTATTGGCATGGTCGCCAACAGCATAATCCTCTGGGCTCTATTGGTTCGCGCTCGAAAAGGAACCACCAACACTCTTATAGCCAACCAGACCATCGCCGATCTTTGCTCGTGCACAATCCTCTTCGTGACATATGCTCTGGGATTTCGCAGGTTCTATTTAACCGGAATTCTTGGAAATATACTTTGCAAGCTCGTTTTCATCGATACCTTAGTGTGGGTTGCTCTGATTGCGTCAGTTACCTGCTTGGTTCTTATGACGCTTGAGAGGTATTTTAAGATAGTTCACCCAATTCTACACCGCAAGCATTTTCGGCCATGGATGATTAAGGCCGCCATAGTGGTGACCTGGGTGAACGGAATCCTACGTAACGTTCAACTTGCCACAACGAGTCGTGTAAATGGCGGATTGTGCACTGATGGCGGGCAGTGGGACTCGTTCGCCGCCAAAGTTACTTATGGAGCTGCCATTTTCACCTGGGACTTCGTGATTCCGATGGTGGTTTTCACATACTGTTACGCAAGGATTCTCAACGTCGTACGATCCACGATGTCAGTTGCATCTGACAGGACTGATCAATCGAACACAGGTCCTGAAGACAAGGCAACCAGAAGCAGGAATAACGCCACTCGGACACTCGTCATTGTTTCAGTCACATTCGCTATATGCTGGGCTCCGTTGGAAATCAACAGAATTCTGATGTACTCGGGGACGATTCGCTTTACACGTGCATACTATGCCGGTGTCGGTATCGCGTTTTTTAACTCCACCATCAACCCTTTCATCTATGCTGCAAAATATGAACCAGTGAGAAAGGCTTTGGAAAGGATGTTTGGATTCAGATCTAGAAATCCAACTGTTGCACCTAGCACAACTATTGTACCGATCGGATAAAAACGTTCAACAATGGAGTCTTCATCTTGACCGTAAACCAGCCGTAAATCAACAACACTTCTCTTCGTTCCATCGATTTTGAATCATTAGGCAGAGCCTAGAGTTTTGCTCATTGGCTCCGAAGTTGGAGATGTACTAAAAGCATTAACATGAAAATACAGTACAACGTTTTGGTAACAGATATGTAGGACCTATGTACAAGGCCACCTTAAGGCTTATAGCATTTTATAGGCACTGCCTAGCAGAGATGTAGTATTTGGTACTTATACTTGTACTCGAGTTGTACTCGAGTACAAATGTTTAGTACTTGTACTTGTACTCGGAGGCCAGGTACTTGTACTTGTACTTGAAGCATTGTGTACTTGCTACATATCTGGTTACATGTACTTCAAGGATACCAGTAATGATGTTCCTTTGATGACAAGCACATCCTCACAGATGGCCAAGTACTTGGAACTCAACAATATTTATGATGAAGCCACTGATACCATTGTATTTTGGAACAGTGAAGTTAATAGAAAGGAGTTCAACAGGCTGTATAATGCAGCCATTAGAGCCCTTAGTGTGCCTGCTTCTAGTGCACCAATTCAACTCGTATTTAGCCAAGCTGGCTTGATCGCGAGACCGCATAGGGCTAAGATGACCGATGCAAGACTATCATCTCTAATTTTTAAGTGCCACTGTGATGATATTTAGATGCTAATAGTGTCAATTTTATTCGTGGTCGGACAAAATGTCCAAGGACAAAATGTCACGGACAAAATGTCATGTACAAAATATCATGGGGACAAAATGTCAGCAGACAAAATGTCACGGTTTAGGGTTACTGTTAGGGTTAGAGTTAGGATGACATTTTGTCCGCTGACTTTTTTCCACTGACATTTTGTCCCAATGACATTTTGTCCGTGACATTTTTTCGTGACATTTTGTCCTCGGACATTTTGTTCTAGCACCATTTTATTGAATAACCGTGACAAACAGCTACCCGTTAATAAAGTGTAGGCCTACTTGCTGTTTGTATTTGGCTATGAGGATCGGTACTTCTACTTGAGGCTTCGCTACTTATACTTGTACTCGCAGTCTTATGGATTAGTTACCACAGTAATCTTCAGTACTTGTACTTGTACTTGTACATGGAGGCCAGGTACTTGTACTCGGAGGCCAGGTACTTGTACGTGTACTCGGGAGTTTTTGGAATGCAAGTTCTTGTACTTGTACTCGGAGGCCAGGTACTTGTACTTTTACTTAAACATTGTGTACTTGCTACATCTCTGCTGCCTAGGGGAGAAAAATTTTTTAGGGCGAAATAAAACAGGAACAATTTTTGAGGCGTTTTTTTGATTGAAAAATGAATGAATGAATATAATTTAATATTCTTTTCTTTGCTTTGCTATTCTTGGCATAAATAATAACGGGCTGCATGACGTCACTGACATGAGCACTATTGTTGTCGTAATTTTAATCATGTTAGTCATAGGCCTAACACATAGACTAAAATTAGTGGGTTCTTTCATTTTTTAACAGATTTGCTATTTGTTATCACTACTGAAGGTAGTAAGACTAAGTAAGTAAGACTAAGGAAATTGTTTCAGTGGTCAGAAGATCTAAGGAAATTGTTTCAGTGGTCTGTGGACTGGCAGATGCTTTTCAATATTGATAAATGTTCTGTAATGCATGTTGGGAAGTCTAATAATGGTAATGAATATTCTTTAGGGGGGAAGGTTCTAACCACAACAGAAAAAGAAAGAGACTTGGGGATAATCACCCATAGAAGTATGAATCCATCTCACCAATGCATGGAGGCAGCAAAAAGGGAAACCAAATGTTGGGAATGGTGAAAAGGACAATTGTGAGTCGTGACAAAGAGATAATCATTAAACTTTATAAGTCATTAGTAAGGCCTCATCTGGAATACTGTGTTCAGGCTTGGAATCCATTCTTGAAAAAGATATAGAACTTTTAGAAAAAGTGCAAAGACGAGCAACGAAGATGGTCAATGGGTGCCATAATTTAAGCTACGAAAAAGACTTCAATATTGTGGACTGACAACATTAGAAAGGAGAAGAGAAAGAGGGGATTTGATAGAAACATACAAAATAATGACTGGGAAAGTAGATGTGCCATATGATCGATTCTTTACATTGGCACACTATAGCAGCACAAGAGGCCACAAGTGCAAAATGTTTAAGCAGAGGGTTGGTCCAAGAAAGAAAAACTTTTTTAGAGCAAGGGTTGTGGACAAATGGAACAGTTTGGACGAGGTGGGAGTGACAGTTGAAACAGTGAACGGATTCAAAGGCTATCTAGATAAACTAGGTTATTGAATGCAGATGGTTACATCAGTGGTTTTCACACAGGCTTACTTAGCCTCCTAAACCACTTAAAATCACATTATTATTAAGACAATCAGTTTGGCGGACCTGTACCGGCAGAGAATTCCAAAGTCTGGGTCCGGTTACAGAAAAAGCACGTTTTCCAGTAGTAGTCCTGCTATAGGGTATGTAAAGAGTAGTAGCATCAGATGACCTCGTTGAGTGCTGGTTGCCTTGAGCAGTCAGTAACGATCGGAGATACATTGGCTGATTTGTGTAGAGCGTTTTATGCACAATGAGACTTATCTTGAATTCAATCCTTTGTTTGACAGGTATAGCCAATGAAGTGATTTTAGGATTGGTGTGATGTGCTGATATTTGGCAGTTGCAGTGATAGCCCTGGCTATATAATGGTGTATTGCATTCTTTGCAGAAAATTAAGATTAACAATGTCGGGTATTCCATGTTATAAGAATGTTAGTGGAGCTAAAAGACGTGCTGAACAGCCGAAAAAGGAGATGTCCAAGAAGTTATTGATGAAAATGCCCAAAATTTCTTATATGCTTAAATCAAATATGAATACTGAGCTTAGATAGAGTCATAGAACATGTCTGCACGTTTTCAATTTTCCTTGATCTCCATGGTGTATCGTGTGTTATCATAATCGGTTTCTGTGAATGGGCGAAAATTCAAATCTGCCTATGGCGTCCAAAAGTCAAAAGATTGCCCTGCCTATGTAAGATATGAGCATCTGGTGGCAAACAAAATTAGCAATGAATATTTTTGGAAGAACGCATAGCAAGAACAAGTAGAACTGAACATTACATGTAACTCTTTTGCAGACAATGCGGTCGTTTTCGACCTCACAACAAAAACGCACTCATTTCTAAATATAGACCGTTATTTTTACGATTTCGAGTTATTCCAACGATAGCCAACATGCTTTCGCATCTTAAAACTTGCGAAAAAACGGTTTGTTTCTCGATTTTGACTGCAAAATTATATCGATTTGTTGGCTAGATTTGCGGTCCTTCTGGCATTTAAATTTTAAATACCCTTCCTTACACAGAGGCAGACGTTTTATTCAACCAAGGAAGTTTTGGAAGCGTTTGAAAATGATAAGTTTAATGGCACGGATATTTCCGAACCTGATGATAGCAAAAACTAAACAAATCTGCTTGGCAGTGTAACAAAACTAAGTCTGTAAACTTTTATGGCATCTGTAAAAAATATGTATGTCGTAATTGCTTTGAGACCTTTCAAACAGGATCCTCTCTAAACTAAAATATGACATTTTATATAATTATAATTTTGAATGTTTGCTACATATGTGTACAAGTTGCAGATAGTTTGCTTATAATGTCTTGTTGCCGTTAAAACGTTTTATGAACTTTTGTGGCAAGTGTAAAAATACATATGTCGTAATTGTTTTGAGACCTTTCACATAAAAACCTCTCAAAAATAAAATATGGCACTTATGCATCCATATCAGTGGTTCCCAAACCGTAGCCCGCGGACCAAAAATGGCCCGCCGTGTCCTTCAGAATGGCCGTGACAATTTTCCAGTTGAAATACAGGTTCCAGAGCCTAACTTTAGCACAACCACCATCAAGACCAGTCATACTAAGCCACATGTTCAGGATTCCAACAGTAATGATGTCCTGAGTGAAGGTCGCTTATAGTTGCCATTTGTTCCGATGTCAAGTCAAAGTCAAAAACAGCGATATTTTCTTTAATATGCTGTGGATTTACGGATTTTGGAATTACCCCTAAAATAACAAAACTCAATTTGAAACACAGTGAAACCTGATATCCAAAAGCATTTATCAAATCATTAACCAATGCCCAGATTTTCATTAAAATGCTGCTATAAATGAGTTATAAACAAATATATCTCACTGAATTGTAAGTAGGAAAAGAAATTGTCTAATTTCTAAATATATCAAACACCACAACAGAATTTTATCAGCAGCCTTAAATTACACTCTAAATATTGTATGTGGTGCTAGGCAGTGGCGTAGCAATATGCTTGGGGCCCTTGGCGAAAAACGGGCAGGGGGCCCTTTCTGCTACTTTAGCAATCTCTTATCAAGCGTAAATTCCAGATGCGGTGATGCGGTCTTGCACATTGGACCATATTAGAGGGTCGGGTGATTCCAACTGACTCGGATCAGGGGCCCTTTGCAAGTCGGGGGCAACGGGGACCCTTGGCATTTGGCCGGGTTGTCCATATGGCTGCTACTCCTCTGGTGCTAGGACAAAATGTCATGGACAAAATGTCGCAGACAATATGTAACCCTAACTTTAACCCTAACCCATGACATTTTGTCCACTAACATCTTGTGCGGGGACATTTTGTCTGGCCTTGTTCTAAGCAGAACCTCACAATCACCTACCAATGCCCTGTTGAATGCTCCATCGTAGCAATACTTGAGATTCACTCCGGTTGCACTCCTTTGCAATTCTGCTCACCACTTCATTTGTCAGCAGCTAAAATGATATGAAACATGTTAACATGTCAACAATGTCTAGAAGCTGCAATATAAGAGTCCATAAAATTACTATTATCCAATTGAATGGAATTAATTTGCGTTGGACAGGGTGCAACCTCACAGACATGGTCGACTGGGTCTTAAAACTGACCTGCTATGTGCAGACATATAATATAACCTCAAATCCTTCTAAAGTGACACTTTTCATACTGTCAGTCTGTCACAGTATTTGTAAATTCACGTCAATATCAAAGACTCTAACTTTTAAACAGCCACATACTTTGGATCTATACACAATGGTAATCGAGCATGGCCAGACAACATGTCCGTAGAAAAAATGTCCACGGACAAAATGTCATGGACAAAATGTCATGGTTTAGGGTTAGAGTTTAGGTTACATTTTGTCCGTGACATTTTGTCCATGGATATTTTGTCCTAGCACCGAACCGAGCATATGGTGGTTTCGGCAGTTCAAGGAAGCCTAAAATCTGCCAAGAAAGACAAAGTAGCTCAATGAAATTTCAGGGAAAATAAAACCAATGCATGGTGTATTTTCAAGAAACCACACAGGTGACTTCCACGCTTGTCAGACAAAAGGTGGCTTGAAAAATTTGTAAAAATCAGCAACAGTCGGTTAAATTCTCTCAGAAACTGGATACATTATTTTGCACATGAAGTGGCAAAGTCAAAACTACAGAGAATTTCTTTGCTATTGAGACCAAGACACATTCTGCCTTCAAATCATGCAATCAAAAGTCATTCTAACTAATATCAGAAAGTGTTAACAGACACTTAAATACTTCAGCTTGCATTTCACAATGGAGGCAAGGCACCCAAGCCATGAGAAGTATCACCTGATGCTAACTACTGTAATGGTCTACCAAAATGAAGCAATGGTCAAAATCTGCCTCATGCTCTTACCCTGTTTTCTGGAGATGAGCTGCCAAGTGAAGAATACGCCTGCAGGTGGATTCCACAATGACGGCAAAATTCTAAAAGGCTTTTCTGAACAAGCTGAGGATGATACTCAACCTAAAATCTTTATATATTAATACATTTTTAAACACAAAACACCACAAGCATTGCACAAACTGCAATGATAAAGAGCACACAACAAGAACGTATCATAGTTACTTCAGGTTAACTGCAAGCCTATCTATTCATCAGCCACACATATTATGAATGAGATTTAAATGAGCAAAATATTTAGTGATTTTTATGCTGAAATATAAAGGACCTGCAATACAGATGGTTTAATACGACAGCCCCGTAAAAGACTCTCCAAATGCTTTTCTGTGTAGTTAGAAACTCCAATTGCCTTCAAAATTCCTACAAAACGTTAAACCATTCCAGTTTTCAAAAACAGAAAAACGCTAACCATTTTATAATTTTGATGACAATATTATGTAAATAAATTAGACATTTGGCCAGAAAGGTTTAAATCCTTGAAAACCAAGCATTTACATTGAGTCCAATGGTCCCGTTGTGGCTATTTCTCATCCAGTTGTAATAACTTATCAAGTCAACTTATCAGTGCAGTAAAAACCATATATCATTGAAAAAATTTAAGCAGAGTTACACTGGTACCTTCATCGTACAGCTTTTCCATGTCACGCCAGCTCTCAAGTCTCAGAGCCTCATGCCTGGCATCTTCCGGTTGCATTCCAGAAGCACCTGGCCAGTGTATTAAGTACAGATCGAGGTAGTCAAGCCCAAGTGCTTTGAGAGAATTGAGACAAGCACTTCTGCATTTACCAGCGCCGTGGTACTTTGGTCCTAAACGTCATGTGCAAATGGCATCTATTACAGCTTGTATTGTCAATTTCAATACCTCTCTACTTAAAATTTATTCCTAAAGTACTCATCAGTTAAACATTTTCACAGCTAGTTGACATATTTTGCATCACATTTGCCAGTGGTATGGCTTTTGATAGGCCTAGATGCAAAAATCTGAAAATCATCAATCGTTGTATGGTGTTCACGTTTGATCGCCAATAAACTTGTAATATGTAAAAAATTAAAACTATGAAATATGAGTCTTGTAGATCTTGAGGGCAGAATCCATTGGTTTTCAACAGTACATAACTTTCCCTAGGCTGGGCTTAGATATATGGAGATACCACAGCCACTCTCACATAGTTGAAGGCATTCTGAAAAAGCACAGCAGTGCAAGGGTGAACTTGCAGATTCAATCAATTTCTAAACATAATGAAACATTTTCTACAGCACTGGCTGCATGGCACTTACCCAATTTGCTGGTAATGAATAAATCCTTCCTCTCCAACGAGTAAGTTTTCATCAATTCTGGTAAGAATGAACCAATGTCTGCCTCATTTCCATAAACACTTGCAGTGTCTACAAACACAAAGAAACCTCTTGAATTTCTGGCAAGTTCAGTTTGACAAGTTTCACTTTTGCTAGTTTGACTACTTTGTGCACAATAATCAACATTGCACAACACAGTTTTGGTCCTAAGGTTCTGGAAAAATCTAAATTTGTGCTAAAAACAAAATTCATAATCATCATCATCATCATCATCATCTAGCTCCATGGGTGCTGTACCCATTGGTGTAGACAGCCTGATTCACAATTTGCCTCCATCTTTCTCGGTCCTGTGTTGCTCTGGTTAGGGTGTGCAGCTCCACATCTCCCCAATCCACAATGTCATCCAACTACTCTCTTCTCGGTCTGCCTCTTCGATTTTCTCCATCCATTGTTCCTAGCATAAACAATGAATTCTGAAGAATTCTTCTTCGCCAGTCTATTATCTTCCATCCTGCATACGTGCCTGAAGAAGTTCATTTTTCTCTGTATCATTGATTGCACGATGTTTGTTTTGTTCTTAATTCTTCCTCGTATCGTTGCCTTCTTTGTTTTCTGCCACCATCTGATGTTCAAAATTCTCTTATAGCATTTCATTTCAAAGAACAGTAGACGTTCTTGGTTTCTTTTCTTTATGGTCCAGATTTTTGGTGCGTAAAGTAGTACACTGAAAATGCATGTTCTGATTAATATCTCTAGTTTCATGAGTCATGGCCTTGCTTTCCCATATTGTTTTAAAGCCTGCCATTGCTCATGTTGCCTTTGCTATTTCTTTTATCTCCTGGCTGCAGTCGCTATCCTATGTCAGCAGACTCTCAAGGTATTTGAATTCTGTTATGTGTTCAATTTTGTCTCTGTTGCCTGGTTTGAGCAAAAGAGGAAACAAAACAAGGAGACCAATCTCAACCATAACTTTCATCGCATATCTAGAAAGGGTAATGGCTGTAGGAGAGAACAAAAGGAAAGGAGTTAAGATCAATGGAGAGATGGTGAACAACCTGATTCGCAGATGACATAAATCTGCTATAAGAAGAAATTAAAAACTTACAATCAAGCCTCAACAGCGGGGTAGAAGCTGCACTCTATGGGTACTGACCAATGTTCCCTCTAATTTTTTTGAGGGTGCGCGGAAAAGTATAGTGCCTGAGCAGCGCCTTTTCATGCCTGAGCACGTGAATTTTTTCACATATGTCACCCAAAACAACAACAAAAGCAGTGTTATTTTCACCATATCGTATAGTTGACTGTTGACTGTACAGCGCTTTTAGTTTTGACCAATGGCCATGTTGGGCGCTTCACAAATCATCAAATAATAATAATAATAATTTTAAATTCAAAATCACTGTGCGGAGGTTGGAATCTGCTGTGTTTTCTTGTGTCATGCGCGCCACGCACCGCGCAGCTTAGAGGGAACATTGGTACTGACGGTAAATATTGAAAAGCAAAAGCAACGGTATTTGGACAACAAGAGCTCACTAAAAACGTGACAGTCAACGGAGACAAAATTCCTAATACGAGTTCTAAAATGGGGTTTTGCATACTTACACATGCTCAGGTTTAGCTGCATGCAGTGGTTCATAACCTGAGTTCAAAATTGCTGTGTATCACAGTCATAACCAATGCAATTTTTCGTAGACATGTGTTCATCTAAATACAGCAGGAAAATTGATCTTAGGGATCATCCATATACAGTATAATGAATGTAAAAAAGTCATATCTTCATACGCCTTCCCTGTTGCACCCCAAACATTTTTGGAGCCCCTCTCTTATGAATATATACAAATTAGCTTCTCTACCCCCATAAAACTACACAAGAGAGCCGGCTAAAATTTTGCAAAACTTTCACTTGGATGTTTGGGGAGCATTTGTGGTAAATTTCATAATTTTTTTAGGTGGTCGAACTGGAACTTCCCTAAAAATTTGTTGAACTGACACGTTATGACTTTAATACCTACCAATCAATTGATAACCAGCTTCAAAAGCAGCAAATATGGCAGAACGAATTACGCTCAACCCGACTACCCTGTGTGTTCCAACTGAATTAAAGACAAAAATCAGCAATTATAATAAAATGCTGTTTAGCTTTGGCTAAATAATGAATAAACACAAGCTCCTCACATGCAGTCCTCTAATTCTGATTCAAAGGGACCACACTTTATGATTTTATATATCAATTTTGTAAATCAGAGCAGCACTGAATTGCATTTCAAGGCATAGTCCTGCATGATAAAGTCAGGATGGTATTTCGTCATGAAATAATATACTTAATACAAAATATGCAGTATATCACAAAGTACATAATGCTCACAGTTAAGAATTTCAACATTAGAAATGTATAGGACAATTGCTGCAATGCTATGATATTATTAGGGGGTGGAAGATGGCAGAGTGGGTTACGTGCTGGAGCGGCAGGCTGACGTAATGGGTTAAAGCCCTGTTAGTGACCCTAGTGGCTTTCACACAGGCAGTAATGCCTCCTAAGCCACTTAAAAGCATGCTCAGTTATCTGCATAACTAATAATATTCATATTACTCATTAGAGAGGAAAATCTTCCCAAATGAAATGAGTCAGAATAAGTGCTAGAATAAGTGTTAGGCTAAATCAACTCTTGTGCCATGAAAAGCATTCCTTGATAGCCGACTCCAGACTAGGGTTCCAATAACAGCGTGGTCGCACATACATTCTGATAAGTAATTACCAAATAGGAATGACATTGATGCATGCCTAAGGTTTGGCTACTAGCACAAACTTCGCGTCAGTTTGAAACGTCCCGAACTTATCCATAAGTATCTTCACGAATTTGTACTACGCAACAAGTTTCGCGACCAAGATATTTGTGACCTGTCTGAAGATGATCACCAATGAGAATTATTTAGTCTGAACACGGTCAATGGCATGTTTGTTATTCGTAAATATTTCTGACTAAATAACATGCGTTAACTATTTCTGAATGTTACGTTTAACATTCAGAAATAATTAACGCATCTAAAAATGTTAAAATGGAAAATTTAGACGATAAAAAATGCGAGAAATCTACAAACGGCCAATGATGGGCATCGAAGCTCCAGTGTTCAATTTGACGGACATCGCAAATCGATTCAAAAATGAATAAGAAATAAACAACCTAAAGCACAAAACAATTTTTAGTTTTCGAATTAAAATATTACTAGACTTGTCATAATCCCATTACTCCCATAGACTTCATTAATGGAATATTCAATATTTATTTCAATGATTACTCCCATAGACTTTAATATCATGTCATGTATTATAATAAATCTATGATTACTCCAAACTTCCAAAGTGACAAAGTCCAAGCCAGTGTTGCCAACTTGCCAGTAGGGCTGCGAGTACTGACTCGCAGCCCTACTGGCTGACTCAGAGTCATACTCGGAGTCGAGTAAATTTTTGGAGTCGAGTACTCGCATAGAATAACTAAACAAAGAATAGAATAGATAAAAAAAGAATAACCAAAGAATTTCATTAAAATTTGACCTACCGTTATTTCTTACAAATAATTATTAATCGCTCTTATTTAGGTTATTCATATTCGTTATCATCCGTTATGCCCCAGTTAGTTCAGATGTTGTCCACAGTGGGCCAACTCTAGTGAAGACATCATATTTTTTTTGCCAGTACCGGTAAAATAGTTTATGTTCTGTAACTTCTGTTATACTAAATTTGAAAACGCTTGAATATCCGAAAATGATATGTAACTGTATCTGATGTTCTGCTTTGGTTAAATGAGGGCCATGAGGCAAATAATAAGCATTATGTGACGTTTGTAACGTTTGCAAATCATGTATTTCCGGTTTTACGCGAGTACTCGAGTACCACCAGCAAGCAAGCTACTCGACTCCTACTCGACTCCTAAACTACTCGGTTAGCGCAGCCCTAGTCAAAAGGAGTGTCCAGAACAATCTCTATGGTCACTGATCTATGCCCACCAGCAAGCAATCTGCTTCTGTCATTGGCGTCTATTAATACACAACAATGGTTTTTATGGTTTAACTCGTGGTTAACGCTTTAGTTTCGGAATCCTGTCACGACAGTAAGCCGTGGTTAACGCTAAGAAGGCCGACCAGTGGACGGAGCAAAAGGACCTTGTTGGTAAACACTGGATATCTCTAAAGGCCAGATAATCTCTCACTGCCACGAGAAATAAACGAAAGTGTCCTGTTGATATTTGCAATTCCATTCTGAGCAGAGGTTTTTAAAAACACAAGATTTCTATAGTAGAGACGCTTGGAGTGGGCATCAAAATGCCGGTATTTCAAATGTAACAATGCTGACGAGAGAAATAATAAGACAATAAGTCACTCCCTCGCTGCCTCTCTCTGGTAGGCCTTCTAATACTATCGCCCTTTTCAGGAGGCGTTCAAGACTCGTTCTGCTCCACCTCTTCGGAAATTCTATCATAAATCGTCGTGGACTCTAAGCATTCCCTAACGCAAATCCTTTATTAGAAAATTTCGAAATGTTGCCCTCTTATTAATAAAATTGCAAAAAGACAGTAAAAGCAAGCAAATACATCACTGTGATGCTATCAAGCAGAAGATATTAGTAAGAAAGAAAATGTATTCTGACACCGTATTAAAAATTGCAGTTACTAACAGTGGCGGCTCCACCGGGGGGGGCCAGGGGGGCCCGTGCCCCCCTAATGAGAGCCCGGCCCCCAGTGCCCCCCAGTTGGGACCCTATACTTAATGCTACATACATTAAACAACAAATGGTTGGCCCCCATGGTTAGAAGTTGCCACCCCAACGGCCCCCCACTTGCCAAATCCTAGAGCCGCCACTGGTTACTAACTGTAGCAATCAACTACAGTAACTCCTATTTTTTTATAAACACGTCCTACACCTAGCCTAGTCTTCGCTAGGTGGCGCCAATGCACTTTTGAATTTGAAATAAAAATTTAAAAACTTAAAGGTCTGCATGCAAGATATAATACTGCACTACTGCTGATGTGCACCAAATTTCATCCAATCTGATTCAAGAGTACTGTTGTAACAATAGGCCTATTTACGATGAAACAGGATGGTACTGATTTTATTGCGCCACTTTTCACGCACACACACACACACACACACACATATATATATATATATATATATATATATATATATATATATATATATATCTTTAAGTTCTCTGCCCGAAGCAGGTCCTGGTTCCCATTGGCGCCATCTATCTCTGTCAGCAGCTTGGGTCTTTAATCCTTTGTATCCGTCTTTTGGCATCATCCAGTGCAGTAGTGATGTACGTGGTCTTCCTCTGTTTTTATCCCCCATGTGCCCTTCCAGTATTGTTTTGAACAACGATTCTCCTCTTAAAATGTGGCCCATCCAGTTCCTTTGCCTTTGTTTTATTGTTTTTATTATTGTCTTTTCTCTTTCACGATATCTAGGACTTCTTTATTGGATATATGTTGTGTCCAGCTTATTCTTTCCATTCGCCTCCATATCCACATCTCGAACGCCTCCAGTCTTCTGATGTCATCTTTTCTCATCGTCCATGTCTCTGAGCCATATAACACCACACTCCATATCAGTGTTTTAATCATTCTTTCTTTTAGCCCTTTATGTGATTGTAATGGGTGATTGGAATGCCAGTTGGAGAGGGAAAAGAAGAATGGTGCATTGACCATATGGGTTGGGTGTTAGAAACAGCAGAGGAAAAGAACTAGTTGAATTCTGCAAGCGCCAACAGTTAATAGTAACAAACACTTGGTTTAACCATCCAAAAGAAGGAGGTATACATGGAAAATGCCAGGTGATAGATCAAGACACCAGATTGATTACATCATGGTTAGAAAGAGATACCGGAACAGTGTAAAGAATGCCTGTGCCTACCCAGGAGCAGATGCAGACACGGACCATAACCTGGTGGGCATAAACATGGAATTAAACCTCAAATTAATCAGGAAAAGGAAAGTGATAAAGAAGAAAAGGAAAGGAGTTAAGATCAATGGAGAGATGGTGAACAACCTGATTCGCAGATGACATAAATCTGCTATAAGAAGAAATTAAAAACTTACAATCAAGCCTCAACAGCGGGGTAGAAGCTGCACTCTATGGGTACTGACCAATGTTCCAATTTTTTTGAGGGTGTGCGGAAAAGTATAGTGCCTGAGCAGCACCTTTTCATGCCTGAGCACGTGAATTTTTTCACATATGTCACCCAAAACAACAACAAAAGCAGTGTTATTTTCACCATATCGTATAGTTGACTGTTGACTGTACAGCGCTTTTAGTTTTGACCAATGGCCATGTTACGGCGCTTCACAAATCATCAAATAATAATAATAATAATTTTAAATTCAAAATCACTGTGCGGAGGTTGGAATCTGCTGTGTTTTCTTGTCATGTGCGCGGCCACGCACCCGCGCAGCTTAGAGGGAACATTGGTACTGACGGTAAATATTGAAAAGCAAAAGCAACGGTATTTGGACAACAAGAGCTCACTAAAAACGTGACAGTCAACGGAGACAAAATTCCTAATACGAGTTCTAAAATGGGGTTTTGCATACTTACACATGCTCAGGTTTAGCTGCATGCAGTGGTTCATAACCTGAGTTCAAAATTGCTGTGTATCACAGTCATAACCAATGCAATTTTTCGTAGACATGTGTTCATCTAAATACAGCAGGAAAATTGATCTTAGGGATCATCCATATACAGTATAATGAATGTAAAAAAGTCATATCTTCATACGCCTTCCATGTTGCACCCCAAACATTTTGGAGCCCCTCTCTTATGAATATATACAAATTAGCTTCTCTACCCCCATAAAACTACACAAGAGAGCCGGCTAAAATTTTGCAAAACTTTCACTTGGATGTTTGGGGAGCATTTGTGGTAAATTTCATAATTTTTTTAGGTGGTCGAACTGGAACTTCCCTAAAAATTTGTTGAACTGACACGTTATGACTTTAATACCTACCAATCAATTGATAACCAGCTTCAAAAGCAGCAAATATGGCAGAACGAATTACGCTCAACCCGACTACCCTGTGTGTTCCAACTGAATTAAAGACAAAAATCAGCAATTATAATAAAATGCTGTTTAGCTTTGGCTAAATAATGAATAAACACAAGCTCCTCACATGCAGTCCTCTAATTCTGATTCAAAGGGACCACACTTTATGATTTTATATATCAATTTTGTAAATCAGAGCAGCACTGAATTGCATTTCAAGGCATAGTCCTGCATGATAAGTCAGGATGGTATTTCGTCATGAAATAATATACTTAATACAAAATATGCAGTATATCACAAAGTACATAATGCTCACAGTTAAGAATTTCAACATTAGAAATTTATAGGACAATTGCTGCAATGCTATGATATTATTAGGGGGTGGAAGATGGCAGAGTGGGTTACGTGCTGGAGCGGCAGGCTGACGTAATGGGTTAAAGCCCTGTTAGTGACCCTAGTGGCTTTCACACAGGCAGTAATGCCTCCTAAGCCACTTAAAAGCATGCTCAGTTATCTGCACAACTAATAATATTCATATTACTCATTAGAGAGGAAAATCTTCCCAAATGAAATGAGTCAGAATAAGTTCTAGAATAAGTGTTAGGCTAAATCAACTCTTGCGCCATGAAAAGCATTCCTTGATAGCCGACTCCAGACTAGGGTTCCAATAACAGCGTGGTCGCACATACATTCTGATAAGTAATTACCAAATAGGAATGACATTGATGCATGCCTAAGGTTTGGCTACTAGCACAAACTTCGCGTCAGTTTGAAACGTCCCGAACTTATCCATAAGTATCTTCACGAATTTGTACTACGCAACAAGTTTCGCGACCAAGATATTTGTGACCTGTCTGAAGATCACCAATGAGAATTATTTAGTCTGAACACGGTCAATGGCATGTTTGTTATTCGTAAATATTTCTGACTAAATAACATGCGTTAACTATTTCTGAATGTTACTTTTAACATTCAGAAATAATTAACGCATCTAAAAATGTTAAAATGGAAAATTTAGACGATAAAAAATGCGAGAAATCTACAAACGGCCAATGATGGGCATCGAAGCTCCAGTGTTCAATTTGACGGACATCGCAAATCGATTCAAAAATGAATAAGAAATAAACAACCTAAAGCACAAAACAATTTTTAGTTTTCGAATTAAAATATTACTAGACTTGTCATAATCCCATTACTCCCATAGACTTCATTAATGGAATATTCAATATTTATTTCAATGATTACTCCCATAGACTTTAATATCATGTCATGTATTATAATAAATCTATGATTACTCCAAACTTCCAAAGTGACAAAGTCCAAGCCAGTGTTGCCAACTTGCCAGTAGGGCTGCGAGTACTCGACTCGCAGCCCTACTGGCTGACTCAGAGTCATACTCGGAGTCGAGTAAATTTTTTGGAGTCGAGTACTCGCATAGAATAACTAAACAAAGAATAGAATAGATAAATAAAGAATAACCAAAGAATTTCATTAAAATTTGACCTACCGTTATTTCTTACAAATAATTATTAATCGCTCTTATTTAGGTTATTCATATTCGTTATCATCCGTTATGCCCCAGTTAGTTCAGATGTTGTCCACAGTGGGCCAACTCTAGTGAAGACATCATATTTTTTTGCCAGTACCGGTAAAATAGTTTATGTTCTGTAACTTCTGTTATACTAAATTTGAAAACGCTTGAATATCCGAAAAATGATATGTAACTGTATCTGATGTTCTGCTTTGGTTAAATGAGGGCCATGAGGCAAATAAGCATTATGTGACGTGTAACGTTTGCAAATCATGTATTTCCGGTTTTACGCGAGTACTCGAGTACTCGCTAAGCTACTCGACTCCTACTCGACTCCTAAACTACTCGGTTAGCGCAGCCCTAGTCAAAAGGAGTGTCCAGAACAATCTCTATGGTCACTGATCTATGCCCACCAGCAAGCAATCTGCTTCTGTCATTGGCGTCTATTAATACACAACAATGGTTTTTATGGTTTCTGCCGACCAGTGGACGGAGCAAAAGGACCTTGTTGGTAAACACTGGATATCTCTAAAGGCCAGATAATCTCTCACTGCCACGAGAAATAAACGAAAGTGTCCTGTTGATATTTGCAATTCCATTCTGAGCAGAGGTTTTTAAAAACACAAGATTTCTATAGTAGAGACGCTTGGAGTGGGCATCAAAATGCCGGTAGGCCTATTTCAAATGTAACAATGCTGACGAGAGAAATAATAAGACAATAAGTCACTCCCTCGCTGCCTCTCTCTGGTAGACCTTCTAATACTATTGCCCTTTTCAGGAGGCGTTCAAGACTCGTTCTGCTCCACCTCTTGTTCGGAAATTCTATCATAAATCGTCGTGGACTCTAAGCATTCCCCTAACGCAAATCCTTTATTAGAAAATTTCGAAATGTTGCCCCTCTTATTAATAAAATTGCAAAAAAGACAGTAAAAGCAAGCAAATACATCACTGTGATGCTATCGAAGCAGAAGATATTAGTAAGAAAGAAAATGTATTCTGACACCGTATATTAAAAATTGCAGTTACTAACAGTGGCGGCTCCACCGGGGGGGCCAGGGGGCCCGTGCCCCCTAATGAGAGCCCGGCCCCCAGTGCCCCCCCCAGTTGGGACCCTATACTTAATGCTACATACATTAAACAACAAATGGTTGGCCCCCCATGGTTAGAAGTTGCCACCCCAACGGCCCTCCCACTTGCCAAATCCTAGAGCCGCCACTGGTTACTAACTGTAGCAATCAACTACAGTAACTCATATTTTTTATAAACACGTCCTACACCTAGCCTAGTTTTCGCTAGGTGGCGCCAATGCACTTTTGAATTTGAAATAAAAATTTAAAAACTTAAAGGTCTGCATGCAAGATATAATACTGCACTACTGCTGATGTGCACCAAATTTCATCCAATTCGATTCAAGAGTACTGTTGTAACAATAGGCCTATTTACGATGAAACAGGATGGTACTGATTTTATTGCGCCACTTTTCACGCACACACACACACACACACACACACACACATATATATATATATATATATATATATATATATATATATATATATATATATATATCTTTAAGTTCTCTGCCCAGGAAGCAGGTCCTGGTTCCCATTGGCGCAAATCTATCTCTGTCAGCAGCTTGGGTCTTTAATCCTTTGTATCCGTCTTTTGGCATCATCCAGTGCAGTAGTGATGTACGTGGTCTTCCTCTGTTTATTTCCCCCCCATGTGCCCTTCCAGTATTGTTTTGAACAACGATTCTCCTCTTAAAATGTGGCCCATCCAGTTCCTTTGCCTTTGTTTTATTGTTTTTATTATTGTCTTTTTCTCTTTCACGATATCTAGGACTTCTTTATTGGATATATGTTGTGTCCAGCTTATTCTTTCCATTCGCCTCCATATCCACATCTCGAACGCCTCCAGTCTTCTGATGTCATCTTTTCTCATCGTCCATGTCTCTGAGCCATATAACACCACACTCCATATCAGTGTTTTAATCATTCTCTTCTTTAGCCCTTTATGTGATTGTAATGGGTGATTGGAATGCCACAGTTGGAGAGGGAAAAGAAGAATGGTGCATTGGACCATATGGGTTGGGTGTTAGAAACAGCAGAGGAAAAGAACTAGTTGAATTCTGCAAGCGCCAACAGTTAATAGTAACAAACACTTGGTTTAACCATCCAAAAAGAAGGAGGTATACATGGAAAATGCCAGGTGATAGATCAAGACACCAGATTGATTACATCATGGTTAGAAAGAGATACCGGAACAGTGTAAAGAATGCCTGTGCCTACCCAGGAGCAGATGCAGACACGGACCATAACCTGGTGGGCATAAACATGGAATTAAACCTCAAATTAATCAGGAAAAGGAAAGTGATAAAGAAGAAATGGAATAGAGAAGCAGAGGAAAAAGGACAGGTACTATCGGAAGGCATAGAAAACGAATTGAGCAAACAAGTGGAAATAAAACGATTGAGGAACGCTGGCAGAAACTAAAGGACATTATGTCAGAAGAGGCAATAAAAACATTAGGCTAGAAAGAAGGAGAATGTGCAAAGAAACCATGGATTACATCAGAAATGATCAAGCTCATGGAGGAGAGGAGGCATTGAAACGGGTTCGGGCAGGGGCACCCAAGCAAATCAAACTACAGAGAAAGCAAAGAAGGAATACAGAAGACTAAATAACAAATTACGGAAAACAACAGACAGTGCAAGAGAGAAATGGTGGGAGGAACAGTGCAAAGAAATAGAAGACATGCAATGTAGAGGAAGATATGATCAAGTATATAAAAGGGTAAAAAGACTGACAAAGAAATCGGGAAGAGGAGGAAGTGGTAATACAATTAAAGATAAAGAAGGAAAACTGTTAACTGATCATGAAACTGTGAAGAAAAGGTGGAAAGAGTACATTGAAGAGCTTTACATGAAAGATAATAGACCCATAGACCTAGGTGAAAAAGAATATAATGAAGAGCTGGAGGATAAAGGACCAGACATAATAGAAGAAGAAATAACAAAGGCCATAGAAGAAATGGAAAACAACAAGGCAGAAGGAGTTGACAACATACCCAGTGAAATACTAAAATCACTCGGAGAGAAGGGAAGGAAGGTACTATATCAAATTTGTCGTGACATTTATGCAACTGGGATATGGCCAGAAGACTTCCTACAGACAGTTATGATTCCTGTAGAGAAGAAATTAAATACAGTAAATTGTGAGGAATTTAGAATGATCAGCTTGGTTAGTCATGCAGCCAAAATTGTTCTGAAAATTCTCACCAAAAGAATACAGGCAAAAGTTGATAGCATCCACTTCCTTGGCAATGATCAATTTGGATTTAGAAGAGGAATGGGGACTAAGGATGCCATTGGATCTTTAAGAGTACTAAGTGAAAGAAGTATACAACATGGCAAGGATGTCTACATATGCTTTGTAGACTATGAGAAGGCCTTTGATAGAGTGGACTGGGTTAAGTTAATGAGGGCATTGCGCAGACTTGGAGTGGATTGGAGAGAAAGACGGCTAATCGGTAATCTCTACATGGGACAAGCAGTGAGAATAAGAATAGAAGGAGACATGACAGAACCGGGAAAGATTGGAAGAGGGGTAAGACAGGGATGCCCGCTGTCACCACTGCTATTCAATATATACATCGAAGAACTGATCAAAGAAGCACTAGAGGAGTTGGAAGAAGGAATCAAAGTAGGAGGAGTATTGGTACCAGCATTGCGATTTGCAGACGATCAGGCTATGTTAGCAAACAAAGAAAAAGCCTTACAAAACATCATGGATAGACTGGCCTTCGTATCCGAAGAATATGGTATGAGGATTAACATCAAAAGACGAAAGTGATGGTCATCAGTAAAGAGCAAGGAAAGGAGGCAAACATCACAATCTATGGACAGAAGGTAGAACAAGTGAAACAATTCTGCTACCTTGGCAGCCTTATCACGGAAGATGCCAGATGTCAAGGCCGAAATAAGAAGGAGAATTGCAATGGGAAAGGAAGCATTCTACCAAAGGAAGGAAATAATGAGGAGTAATCTCGATAAATGGCTAAAAAGAGAATGATTAAAACTGATATATATATATATATGATATTTATTATATATTATATATATATATATTTATAATATATTATATATATTATTTATATGTCTTGTCTTGTCTTCAACCGTCTTCGCTCCGAAGATTCGTCTGTTTGGGGTTTTGCATTATGAACTGTCATCTTCCAGATGTTACGATCTTCTGCTCTTCTTATCGCCTGCTCGATAGTGAGTCCTGTCCATTTTTTGATGTTGTCTTCTTGGGAAGACAACATTATTTATACATATGATAGTTATTATTATATGATATTTATATCATAATTATTTGTATATATATATATATATACAGGGGCGTCTATCCCCCCTTTTTTCATTGGAGCAAGTTCCCCCCAAACCTGACATAAGGCGTTCTGGGACCGCGGAGGCGGGGGGCGCGCGCAAAGCGCCCCGCAGGCGCCGAAGGCGCAGTGGGGTGATTGCGGGAGGGCGGCTTAAGGCCCTCCTGCCACGGGGTCCGATGGTATAACCCCCGGAAAAATTTTGAAGTTGCAGATGCTCGTAGGTGAGTTTTAGTGGAGTTTTGGCACACAATTCACAATTGAGCACCTGATACATCATGATTTTTATCTTAGACCATGTAATTTTTTTGCTTATTTTCTTAATATCAGTCCATGATGATGGGATGATGGTGAAAAAAGTGTTGACGAAACATATTACAACTTGCAATTATGTGAGATTTTCGCCAACAAACAGAGAAAAAGTACAATACATGCTAATGGCCTAATGCTATTTAGGCTACTTCTGTCTGAGCTGTCTCTGTCCACTACGCACCACAAGTAGGCTATTTGGAGTCACTGCAATGTTCAACGTATGATGACTATGAGTCTATGACGACGTCATATCTTATCATACATCAACTTCAACGTCATAGAGATGATAATTTGTAATCGGCAGATTATGAACCACAACGGCGTAATTTTCCTCGAAAGTTCTTTCAAAAATTTCCCTTTCCCCATAAATCAAAAAATTCCTTCCCCTCTTTTTTTTCGTTGGAGCATTTGCTCCAAGGCTTATATGGTGTAGACGCCCCTTATATATATATATATATATATATATATATATATATATATATATATATATATATATATATATATATATAAGACTCTTATCTAGGAGTGTGTATGTGAATGAACAAGAAGTGTTGAATGCTAAATAATGTGTGTTGTGTGTTATAAAAAAAGAAGAGCGTTCTCCTTTAATCATTTGTCTTCGCCAATATGATTGCCTATCGTTCGAGCGACGGTTTCCGACGGAGGCGATCTATGTGCTCCATCCATAGGTTTCCCTTCTCTGAGGTCTCTCTCTCTCTCTCTCTCTCTCTCTCTCTCTCTCTCTCTCTCTCTCTCTCTCTCTCTCACACACGCCCCTTTGCCTCCATGCATCCCACACACAGACTGCGCAGGCGGGGGAGGGAGTCGATTCAGTCGATGCCGATGATTGCTACGACTGAATTAGCGATAACAGTTATTCTTAGAAGCGGTGCAGAAGACGCTTTCGTATTTTTCCTTGGTTCGTTATCGAGACTTACCGTATCCAATGTGATTGGCACAGTGTATCGCTTGGGCCATCGTCAACCCTTATCTCATCGTCGGCTTCGGATAGATGGCGCTGCTGAAGCGCACTCGAAAACGCTTCTCATCCGCCGCTTTGCCCAAGCGTCTGCTACTTATCAGCAGCAGCAGCAGCAGCAGCAGCAGACGCTTGGCTAACCGTATCCGATGCTTTGGTTTCACGAAATGCAGAGCCCACAGTTGACTAACTCACTTACTTGATTATAATACAATGAGACATATAGTTGCATGCAGACGGTGTAGCTTTACTCGTATTAATTAAGGGTCTTGACTTTAGTTGCCTTGGTTACTAGTTAGTGCATCGAATGGTTTGCACTCAGTCAGCCTCAAAGGTAGTTGGGCGCCGGTGAAACTCCTGTTGTTCTAAATGCTAAGCTCATCTGTTGATGAAAACATGGCGCAAGAAAGTTAAAATATTGTTGAGCAAAGAAAGAGACAACTGGCGTCGAGTGAATGCATCGATTGGACCGTCGAGCATTCCAATAAGACCGAAGAGGAATATTGTCGGCGTAGAGTGTATTCAGAATATGGACTTCTTCGGGGTCACAAGGTCATTGTCCAGAGATCAAGAACTCGCGATAATTCTTTGGACTCTGATCGCTCATAGCGTGACTCAATCTCTTCAAGGTAAGAGCTACTTTCACTATTTATATAGGTGATGGCATCCAGCCACCGTATGATCCGTATCGTGGCCGTTATCGGTCGAGTAGAACGTACGTCCCTAGAGCAATAGTGTCCCTATCGTTGTTACCAGTAATTTTGATTGAGTTCGGGAGAGGAGTCGCATAATTGCAGCGGGTGTCAATGTCCAGTGTTTCATCTAAACTTCCTGGGCCCATGGGGAACAGAATTATTGGACGGAGAAGGTGGCGGGGGTTCGATGCCTGACCCCCGGAAAAAGGAAAATACAGGTCAAAATCATGATTTCCGTTGTCATTTCTTCCGTTTTCAAACGGTCCATTCTAATTTTTGTGGAATCAGTTATAGTGGCTCAAGTTTCAATCTCAAGAGGTGAATTTCCCCTTTAGAATTTAAATGAATACCTGTAGCATCAGTCTGTTTTGGTGATAGCCAACACCACCCCTGGAAAGGTGTGTAGGGGCAGAGGGTTTCTGTCACAAACCGGGGGTGTAACCCTCCGGCTGGGAGGTGTAGGAAAATCCCTGCAAAGAAATGCTCGGATCGGAGACCGCCGTCGAAGTCAATATGGCGGACGCGAGAATCGAGACATAGGCGTATACCCCCTCCGCATCAACCGTAACGTTCTGATGGAAATCCCTGAAATCTCATATGTGAAGTTCACGGCAAACCATCGCCCAATTTTAATTTCTCGAAATTTCAGAACATCTATAATAATAATAATAATAATAATAATAATAATAATAATAATAATAATAATAATAATAACCCGCGATCGACAGTGGGGGGCGTAGTTGTTAACTCCTGATGTAGCTTTAAAGTGATAAATTTTTCTGAATTAAGAGAAAATATGATAAAATCTAAAACCATAGTAGTAGTAGTAGTAGTAGTAGTAGTAGTAGTAGTAGTAGTAGTGGTAGCAGTAGCAGTAGTAGCAGTGGGGTGGTAGCAGTAGCAGTAGCAGTGGTAGCAGCAGTAGCAGTAGTGGCAGCAGTAGTAGCAGTGAGCAGCAGCAGTAGCAGCAGCAGTAGTAGCAGTAGCAGTAGCAGCAGCAGCAGCAGTAGCAGCAGCAGCAGTAGCAGGAGTAGTAGTCCCCAAGTAGAGTAGTAGTAGTAGTAGTAAAAAGAAAAGAACAGTTGAATTTGCTGTTGTACAGCATAGGTTAAATTCTATTCTATTATATTCTATTCTATTATATTCTATTCTATTCTATTCTATTCTATTCTATTCTATTCTATTCTATTCTATTCTATTCTATTCTATTCTATTCTATTCTATTTCTATTCTATTCTATTCTATTCTATTCTATTCTATTCTATTCTATTCTATTCTATTCTATTCTATTCTATTCTATTCTATTTTATTCTATGCATGACAATTTATAGAGCGCCGTAAACGTAAACATGACGAAGGCCAAAAACTTTACCGTCAAACAGCTACATTATACAGTACGAGATTTTAAATTAAGTACGTCTTGAGCTCGCATGCGAAAGTCTCGGCCGAGGTGGCCTTGGTCACATCGTCCGGAAGAGCATTCCACAAGAGGGGATTCCCGTGCGACATGGACCTCTCTCCGAGCTTCACCGTCTTCAACGGAGGAGGGACGGGCAGTAGGGGGACCGACTGCTGGATCGAAGCTGCAGGAGCCGGTCTGTCCGATCGCGTCTTCGAACCAGAGTCGACAAGTACTTCGGGCAGGAGGTGTCGTACAGGGCTCGGAATGTCATCCAGCAGCGTTTGTATATGATCCGCTCGGGCACCTTGAGCCAGTGTAGGTTATCCCTTAATAATGGGGTGACGTGATCGTTCCACCTGGCCCCAAAGATCAAACGGGCCGATGCATTCAAGACTGAATTCCGATGAATTCTTAAAGCATGGGCATTTCAAACAATTGCAAATGCTTCCTGAATAATATGGGCTGATAGCTCGCTGCTTCATCGGAATTCTAGAGATAATGAACCTTATCTTATCGATCGATCTTTATCAGATTTATTGTTAAAGTTTTAAGAAAAACGAAATTTTGAGATTCTGGAAATGATGACGATTAGAAATCTCGCTAGTGCAAAATGTTTCGCCATTTCCGTTGCAGTCCATGCATCGTTCCTAAAATAACGCATTCACGAAAATGTAAACGTAGACGGGGAGATTGTGTGCCGTTGATGCTGGCGAAAGCGAAGACTCGACTACGAGAGACACTTATATTGGTCCACAGGTTCACCAAACTACGGTCCGCTGGCCACATTCGGCCCGCGAGGCAGGGTTTAATCTAGGCCGTTTCTGGAAGGGAATTGCCCTTTTCCCTGCGGAAATTTCAAATCCCCCTTGGAAATTTTGGCATATACTGCATCAACTAGCAGCAGCCCCTAGCTGACTTCCCCCCGGTTTTGTCAGTTCCCCCTTCCGCAGTCCAGAGTCTAGATTAAGCACTGCTGCTGCGAGGTCAGTTTAACCGGCCCGACACCTAAACTTTCTTAGAAAACAAAGTTGAGAATTTTTCTGAAGTTTGGAAGGGCGCCATCAGGATGGTTTGCCCCCCGGGCGCCGGACACCCTAGCTACGCCCTGATTTCATTTATTCCTCATGGAATTGCCGTATTTCTTGGGAGCGCTTAGTGCTGCCGCGATTCCTTTTATATTTACCGCAGTCAACTGTTGCACTTGTGCGGCGTCTTCGGGGTCTTCGGCTGACATCTTAATGGCGCATTTTCATTGAAATTCCATGTAAATTATGGTGAATTGTTCTCAGCTAGCATCTCTCTTGTCCGTGGCTTAACGGGCGATCGATGTCTGATGACTTCCTCCCCTGTTGCCTTCCAGTCTGGGCGCCGCCGCCTCTGTCCTCGGTTGGGGTCCCAGCCGTCGGGGCCCCGACTGCGAAAACGACGGAAGGTGGCGCCTCGTTCGATCTTATCTCTCGATGTAATCGCCGAAACGGTCGGGATCGATCTCGTCTTACAGATTTTAGATTCAAACGACATTCGCGATATGAGAAACCGGGCATAAATCAGCAACGCCGGCCGACGCACAACTGCATATGCGACTGAAGCAGCGATATATAATTTAAATTTCTCTGGGTACTTTACCACACTCAGGGAGGGCCGCCGATAGGGGGCAGGGGGACAAATGCACATGCAGAGGCCCGGCGGTCTGGAGGGGATCGGGTCGACGACGAAGATGTAGGCCTATTATTAACAATAATAACTATAATAACACCACAAAAGGTCATCATGTTATGTTGCAAGGGGCCCGGCGAGTAAAAAGGGGGACGCGGGCGCTGAGGACATCAGAAATGGGGTGTAAAACAGTGACAAGCAAAAAATAAGGCCATCATCATTTTTAAAACTTGTCAGGGGCCCGGTCGGCCCTTCTGCACAGGGCCCCGGAATTTCTCTCGGCGGGCCTGCCCCAGTGTTTAATCTAGACTCCTGGACCTCCGGGGGAAACTGAAAAAGCCGGGGAGGGAATTGACAAAGCCGGGGGGAATTCTGCTAGGGAGCTGCTGTTAGTCCATGTAGTATGCCAAAATTTCCGGGGAAGAATTTGAAATTTCCGGGGGAAAGGGGCAATTTTCCCCCCGGAAACGGCCTAGATTAAACACTGGCCTGCCCCACTCCCCTTTTTTCCAGACGAATGTCCGATGGAGTCAGTAGAATGGTGTTCTATTATTATTATTATTATTATTATTATTATTATTATTATTATTATTATTATTATTATTATTATTATTAGAGTGACGACTTTTATAGCGCTATCTTAAAGCTCGGGTGGTAGTCGAGAGCACTTTACAGACGAGTTCCATAAGACGTACTAAAAAGGTAAGTTTTCAGTTTCTGAGCGAAACGGTCGGGGGAGATTTCGGACCTGACGTCTACCGGGAGGGAATTCCACACTATGGCATTTCCCCTTGAAAGGGATCTGTCCCCAAACTTAGCGGTCTTGGCTGGGGGAGGCACCACTAGTCTTAACCCTTGGTTCGATCTTAGGTTCGGACGATCTGTGTCCCACTCTACCCTATGTACCAGCTTAGCTAGGTAGTCAGGGCAGGTCAGGTCATGCAATGCCCTAAACGTCTATGTTTGATCCGTCGCTGCAAATGATCGAAATCCGATGACTCTCGTTTTACTTAACAGTCGGGTTGTCTCATGAAGCGCTTCTCACACAGATAATTATGATGGCTTGGATCCGTACGGGTGTGCCAAATGGAATTCCCTATGACTATCTAGACGGCAGCGACGCCTAACGACTATTCTTAACTTAACCCAAGGCGACTTGTCTACATTTAATGGTCATCTCGGTGCTTCTATAGCGCCCCGAGTGCTGCCTCTACGGATAATTTCTTCTTCTATCTTATGCATAATTCTCTATAACTTCAGGTCTAAGCTTAAATCCTTCCTTTTTCTGAAATCATTTCACCTCGATATAGCTGTGACAACCTAGCCTCACTGCCTTTCGGATATTGACTATTGCCTGGCCGATCTTTCACCTTTCCCATAGATGTTTTAAGAAAGGCTGAGTGCCTATGAATAAGCAGCTACTGTTGTGCTGCTTTCCAAAGCGCTATATAAATCCACGAGATTTTACTTTACTTACTTACTTAATTCTCTATAACTTCCCCGTTGATCCAATACGTACATCAAATTCTTCCAAATGCTTTGTAAGAACACAGGGGACTCTGCAGTCGCTGTGTGTTTAAATTGTGTAATCCAACATTCTCAGATAAGTCTGTCCATGGATGGATGGAGCAGTTTCCTCGTTCCCCTTCCCCATTCGGTCATGAGCAAACTCTGGCTGCGAATGAAAATGGTCAATAATAGGTATTTGTGGGGAGCAAGGCTGGTTAATGGTCAAGTTTCGTTTCACTGGAAAAGCTATAATAATAATATAATAATCCATAATCAAATCCATTAGAAGAACACAGTGGCGGCTCCACATGGAGGGCTCCGAGGGTCCGGGGGCCCGTACCCCTTATTGAATGTCTGCCTCAGTGGCCCCCTTGTTGAGAACCTATACTTATACTACTACTACATACCTATCAACAAATGATTGGTCCCCATGCTAAGTTGCCACCCCAACGCTTCCCCCCACTTGCCAAATCCTGGAGCCGCTACTGGAAGAACGCGAGAGGTTTTGACTATCATTAATTGGTCGATTCAAATTCAGAAATGGATAAAATAATTGTCGAATATCAATCTTATAAACATGATTTGAACTTGCGAGAGATTTTAAGTTCCGGACGAAGTCCCAAACTCACTGACCTCTCCTCCGAGGCAACCTCGATAATAAATAAATTGAAGGACCGCTTCTAAAGGACTCTGCACCGGACTTCTTCACGGCAGCAAAGTTCTTTCCATCATGAACAGTGGATTTTAACATCGCCACCTTCTGACCTTCATTGACATGGCAACGTTGTCAAAGCGCTCTTGATTTTGGATTTTTTAAACCATACACAGCGCTATATAAATTGTCCTGGAATAATAATAAATATAAATATAATGAAATAATAAGTTTAATAATAATAAAATAAACAAATAGGCCTAATAATAATAATAAAATAATAATAATAATAATAATAAATAATAATAATAATAATAATAATAATAATAATAATAATAATAATAATAATAATAATAATAATAATAATAATTAATAATAATAGATAAAATTAAAGTAATAGATAAAACCTGTAATAGATAAAATCTGTAAATCGCTCTTGATCTTGGCCTGCTGTGACTATAGCGCTATATAAGTTGGCATATTAACTAACTAACTAACTAACTAACTAACTAACTAAAACCCCGCCGCCTGTCTGTTCGCAGGTGAACTGCGCTGTTACTGCAATGACGTCACGTGCGTTGCCAATGGTTACATGTGCAAGTCTTTCGTCGGAATCTGTTTCCAACGGACGACGTTCAACGGAACAACCGGCGTTCGATTCTACCACGCATGCGCAGAACTCCTGCTGACCGGAAATGACGTCGACGACGCCGTCGCCTGCGCCGCCGGTCGTCTGCTCGGCGGCGGCACCGAAGCGCCAATAATTCCCCCGCCGCCGCCGCCGCCGTCGCCGCCGCCGCCGCCGTCGTCCGGGGTGAGGACGGAATGGACGTGTTGTTCGGTGGACATGTGTAACTACAGAAACGTTAACGCAGCAGTGGCTCACTGGTCGACCGACTCGAACGCAGGTCAGTAGTCGATCGCAGCATTGGCGCAGCCATGAGGGGATTGAGGCGGGGGATGGGGTTGGGTGGGTGGGGGGGAGAGTCGCCCCCTATTCTGATCTATTTATTCTCGCACAGTCATTGGCACTATAGTTGTTTCTCA